>JAIEZT010001390.1:10257992-10325492 GCA_019594935.1 Periophthalmus modestus | reverse complement strand
ATGTAACACAGTAGAGCATTCATCTTATCAGACACAAACATTGGGGTTTTCATGGCACAATAATACCTTGAAAAACATGTGTTCTTCCTGTGAGCAGGGTAGCGTCTCCTCAGATCTGACCTGTAACTCGGGCTGGTAGCTTCACGTGCTTAGGTAAGACAAGTGCTGTACTGTGAACCATTCCTAGCAAAGCAATAACAATTTCCATGGATACAACCAGGTGACCCTCCTCCAGAAATGTGACATAGTACATCTTTAATGTATTAAAGCCAATATAGAGACTTATTCAGTTTAGTATGTTTTTATTTTTTATGGGGCATTTTCTAACTTATTTGAATCAGGGTACTATTTTTATTACTTATAATGCAATTTACTCCACTGGCAAAGTATTTTTAATATAGTTTCTCAGCCTGTGTTTTTTTTTCTACTTTTGACCCATGGCAAAAGGCGACTTCAGATGAACTGAACTCTTTCTCCAAATTAAGGCCGTGTCTGCACTTTAAAATCACATTGGTTATGTAACTAAAGCTTGAGAGGGTTGGAGAAGATAATACAACTTGGCTTAAATTCTCCAAAAAAGCAGTTAAAAAGATATCAAAACTATTCAAATCAACATTATTAACATTACTTAGATTTTTGCAGTAATTATAAAAGGTCTTTTTCACTGTTGACTAAATCAGGAGCGATCCCTGAAACACGACAGCAAATCAAAAAATTACTTCTTACACGATGCAGTCCACGCCCCCGATGTTGACCTGCACATCGCTCTTGCTTCCAGTTTTTAAATTGCGCCCGAAAATGGTGATGAGGGTGCCTCCCGCTTTGAGCCCCTGGCTGGGCTTCACCGAATCTGGCATGGGGTCCTGGAGAAGACAAGAGGGGAGAGGTGAAAGAGTCAAAAATGCACACAAAAATAATAATCTGCTAAAATTACCAGAAATCTGAGCATCTTGACTAGTTTGTTTTTATTTGGGCTAATATCTTATTTTTCTATTCTTACTTCAGTACCATTCAGTTTTGCTGTGGTAAAAAAATAAGATTGTGTTGTTAACATGTCAGTTTGATAACATTTCTTACAAAAAGATTGAATTGCGTTCAGACTCCATTTCTCACTGTCCCTTTTTCTCTTCTTCCCTCTTCCATCTCCCCATCTCTCTCACCCTTTCATTTTCTCCCCTCCCTCCTTCCCATTTCCATCTCTCCCTCTTTCTCCTGATCCTTCTTTTTCTCTTCTCTATACCCCTTTCTTTTCCTCCATCTGCCTCCCCCGATCTTCCCCCTTTCTTCCTGTCTTCATTCCCTCTGACTCTACATAACACCCTCTTCTCCGTTCTTTCTCTTGTCCCTCTCTCTCTCTCTCTCCCCCTCACTGTCCTTTTTTGTTTTCTTCCCTACTCCATCTCCCTCCCTCACTCCCACCTTCACTTTCTCTTCTCTTCCTACTTTCCCCTCCATCTCCCATTCTCTCTTCCAGCCTGACCCTCTCCCCCCCCTCCTCCTCTGTCGCTTTCCTTCTGCTCTCTCTATCTGCAACTCCCTCTCTACCTTGTCCCCCCCCCCCCCTCACTGTCCCTTTTTGTTTTTCTTCCCTCCTCCATCTCCCCATCTCGGTCTCACTCTCCCCTTCACTTTCTCCTCTCTCCCTCCTTCTCTTTCCCAACCTCCCACTCCCCTCTCTCCTTCTGTTCACCCCTCTTTCTGCCACTCCCTCGCTTTCTCTCCACATCTGCCATCATCTGCTGAGTAAACAGTTCATGGAGAACTCCCCAGTGGAGGCTTTAAACCACTCCGATATAAAAAGCCAGTTAAATAGCTTTGGCTTTGGCTGTTACTGTATTAGACCAAGAACTAGAGCATCTGGTTAAACAGGGGGCTTATCAGGCTGTCCATTAGGCCTGTAATATGGCCCATCTACAAGTCAATTTATCCTTATATTAGCATGGTGACTTTGTATGTTTCCTGTAAATTGCATGTCCTTGGTATGTTCAGATAAGGGTTTCTACACCGCAAATGGAAAAATAGAATGAATTGATAATACAAGCTGTCACACAAATGGATTGAAAGCTTCTGCATCTGTTTATATTCAGAGACAAAAGTCCACGTGTTCTATGCAATAAATGCATACAATAAAGACTAGAGAAAAGAGCAGCAGTGGCACATTAGGTTAAGTGTGCGCCCAACAACCAGGGGAGGTTTGGCACGAGTGGACTTTGACTCTACATGATTGCAAATTGATGCATGTCAGTCCTGCTTTAGTCCTGGACACATCTATAGCCTGTTTGGTCATAGTCCGGGCACAGTCCGGGCACAGTCCGGGCACAGTCCGGGCACAGTCCGGGCACAGTCCGGCCTGACTTTAATCTGGGTTTAGTCCGGGTTTATTCTGGGTTATTCCAGGTTCAGTCCTGGTTCAGCCAGGCTTTAGCCCTGGTTTAGCCCTGGTTTAGCCCTTGTTTAGCCCTGTGACTCTTCCGTAGAATTATATAGAATTATACAGGCCCATACACTCCATTCAAAATAAATACGAAATGAACAATGGACCCATCTTGCCTAAATGTCAGTGAATGGCTAGTTGCTACAATGAAAGACCACTATGATAAGGCAAACAAATTGTTTCTATTTTTAAGTCACTTGAGCTCAATGTGGCTGTTTACAGTGAGGAAAAAAGCATAATTCTACATATGTTATAGTTTATCACAAAAATATTTAAGAAACATCAGCACAACTTGTATTGAGTCTTACCTGATAGGTGAAATACATGGAGGATGTGCCCTTCTTCCCCCCCTTCACCTCCACCACCACCTGCCCCCAGTTCGGCTTGAGGGGTCCGATCTCACAAACCACACTGTGAAGACAAATACAGGGGGTTTAAACAGGGGTAGGGTAGGTACAATTACTACAAATACGTTCTTTAAGCAAATTTTATTTTTTCTGTAGAATTTATACTTGTAATTGAGTATAAGTCAGTATATACATCAGAGTATAAGTGTGTAATATTGGGAACACAATCTACACCAAAAAAATAAAAGAATGTATTTTTCTTCTTATTAAAAAAAGAAAGTTCAGACAATATGGCCAAAGGTGTTCAGGAATATTAGAACTATTAGCAAAACTGTTGTGTTAAAGCTACACTGCATAACTTAACAAGATCCGGAGATGTGTCCCTGGGCACTGCTCTTGACAGGCTGCCCCAGCGACATTGAAGGATGGGTCAAATGCAAAAGGCCAAATAGATAAGTAAACCTTAACCAGGGTAAGAGTTTAGATTGAATTAACGGCACAATATATCACAGCGTTCAGATGCAACAGATCAACTTCCACACTAACTGCACTGCTCCATGTATGGGCATATTTCAAATGTGGGAGTGCTAAAGATAAATGCTACATCAGACGAGATGCTGTTGATCTGATCCTGCGATTGTGTGAATTTCTTTCGCGCTTGGAGGAAATTAAACCACAGGGACTGAGCCGATAGGTCCAAACATGTTTGACAAACCCAGGTGTCAAGATGAGGAGCTGCAGAACGTGTCAAAAGAAGCTGTTAAGAACTGATGAAAAGAGGGAGGGCTGTGAAAACCTCAACTGAACACGAGCTAAATTCAATTAGATGCTTTAGAGTCCCAGGACTAACCATTAAAGGTGCACTATGTCACTTTCTTTTGAGGGTCTGCCATTTGCTCGTCTCCATGGAAATATTATTGCTGTTCCTGGAATATTCCACTGTATATTGAATTAAACTGATTTAACTTGCATTTATAAAATTCTAGAAATCAGAATCAGAATCACTTTTATTGATCCCCGAGGGTAAAATTCTCTTCACAGATCACAGATTCTCTTCATAGATCCCACGACCACAGAATAGAAATTTAAAATAGAAATTTTAAAGAATAAGAATAAATATAAAATGTTGTACAAAGTGCAAAAACAGTAAAAATATAAAAATAAAATAAAATAGAGTCTATGAATAAATAAATAGATCTCAGCATCACAACAATAATAAATACTGAAATACTTTATTTAAAAAAAAACAAAAAAAAACAAATAAATTTGAAATCACACATTCTAACTAGGTCACTGCTCTGTACTTTTCATGCTTGCTTGATTTTATACATATACATATTTAATATCAGAAAGCTTACATTTATTTTAAGCTTATAATTAATAGGAGTAAGTAGCTGGTCTGTGTCCTTGGATAAGACACTCACATTGCCCACTCCAATCACAGTAATGTGTGAAAGGTGGGGCACCTGGCTTAAAAACTCTGCTAAATCACCATGCAACAGGCAGTACCTTGTAAACCTTGAACAACAAGAAGACAGCCAATCAATATAAAAAGAGTCAATATTTGTGACAACTGTGAAATTCTAATGTTTAACTCAATAATCACAGCTCAAATCTGACAATGTGAGACTCCCTTAAATACAACCACAATCCACTGTTATTTTTGTCACTCTCAAACTTGCACAAACATCAATACAACAAATCAATTCTTTCAAAACTGCAAGATACAGCCTTGCAACAGCCATATAAGTGGGGTAAACAGCATAAAAAGAACATACTGGGACTATGGATGTCCTCTAAAGTGAAAATGATCTCATTTGGAGATAAAGATCTGGGTTTATGAGCTGTAATACAAATGACAGGAGAAGAGTCTGCTGCACTCAGCAGGAGGCGCTGTGGCTGCCGGCTATGGGACCATAATGCAGATGTGCTACTGCTTAAAGGGCCCATAGTACTCTATTTTCTGTTCTGTTATAACGATGTTTCCTCATCTCAAACATACCTGGAGTTGTGTTTTGTTTCATTCACACGTTTAACGAACAAACCCTGCACATTTAATAATTCAAAGAGATCCACCTTGTGAGTTCTTTTTAAACTCTGTACTAGAAGCATTTAAATAGTTTCAGCCCTGGAATTTTCAAACTCTACTGAAAAAAAAGGTAAAACGTGAGCTTTGGAGATGGAGACAGCAAAGTAATTAAGAGTTACTCAAACGTGTGGGTGAAACAAAACTCCAGGTATGTTCTTGATGAGGAATCAATATAGCAGATCAGAAAATGGTGTAATATGGGCCCTTGAAAAAATGGCCCACAGATGGTTAAAAAACAGGAGTCCATTTTGCATGACTGAATCATTGTACCTTTTAAACATTAAAAATACATTGTTGCTTTTTTCATGGTAGTACCTAAATTGATATTGGGTATCAAGCTTTTCCTTTTTATCAATTGAGTGTCAGTAATTTCCTTTGAGAGGTCCATTTTGGCTAAAGGTTTGGCTCTTGTTTTACTTTTTCTTTTTTTGTCAATCATTCTGGTGTAAATGAGGTTCATTTGCAGCAGTCAAAACAGAGTGTGCTGCCACTTCATTTCAAGAGGCCTTTTGACCTCACACGCCTCTGCTCTGATTGGGGATCATTACAGACACCTGGCTGCAGAGGCGGAGTTTCAAGTGTTTATGCCTGTTTGACCAGTCACACTGTTCCTCATATGTGCAGACGCCGCCCCTCTTCCCCCCTCACTCTCCCCATTAGTCCTCTAGGCCGGTGATTCCCGAAGTTGAGGTTGCAGTAAATGTCATAACACTGCATGCCACTGGCCTCTCCTATGGATAGCTGTAGAATTCGCTCGTGAGATGCATATTTTAAAAAATGTGTCCAGAAATAGTGACACAACACTGCCAAATCCTATGTGTACCACCGATTAAGAAAGAGGACTGGACTGGAGAAGAGAGAAGTACGTGACAGTGAGTGTATACCAGGGGTGGCCAACAGGGGGTTGATCAGAGCAATAATTTCTTATTTCTTAAAATAAAGATTACTCAAACATGTATGAATCGCTCTAAATACAACTTTGAGAGGCTAAACAAAAAAGTGAAACAATTATATATGGTGAAAAGCTCTTAACATCTGATTTTACACAATATTAAGCTCAAGTTTTCATCTGTATATACCATGCAGTTTAGAGTATGTAAGTAGGACAAAGCCCATAGCACTAGATAAGAATGAGTACAGCATGAGTAGATTTGTTAAGAATCTGTGTAGAATGTCAAGCATGTTATCTCATCACTGTGACAAAAACCTGAGTGAAACGCTCTTCAAATAACTGTTTTTAAAGAGGAATAAAGATTGAGCCATCCATCACACACCATACAGCCATTTAATACTGAACAAATTACGTTCTACAGTGACTGCTTTTGTCAAACCAAATGCATACAAAACAAACCCCAAGGTTAGCCTTAGAGTGAAAGCTAAAATGCAACAGTGGGATTTTGAACAGTGGCTGCTGAGGTGGGAATAGTTAGTAGTCAAATAATTAATAGTCAAACGTGTAAGAAAATGTTGTAAAGAGAATCAGAAAAATACTACTTTGATTAAAAACCTGTGTGAATAAAAAAAAAAAAAAAAAAAATCCCAAATATTCAAGCATCAAAGCTGTATCCAACTTATTAAATTTGGCAAACTTTTACATTTAGTAATACTCATTAGTAGTAGTAATCATTAATCATCATCATCAAAATGAATTAATTAAGTAAAGGCATAACACAGTGATACTAATTAGTAAAAACATGCGACTATTCAGACTTCTGAATCTGAATGAATCTGCTGCTTTAGTATTTGTCTGTAATTGGCCAAACCTCCTTGGCAAAGCCTGATCTCCTCAGTTCTCAGAAGCTAAGCAGCGTTGGGCCTGGTCAGTTCTTGATGGGAGACCACAGGAAATATCACTGGTGCCACAGTGAGGCGCCAGTGGCAAAAACTGTTGTTGCGTCCTTAGGCAGGACATTTCACCCACTGTAAGAATTTAGTGACCATGAGTGTATTGGTGGTCAGAGGGGCCTCACTTGTCAGTCTGGCCCAGGGCAGCTGTGGCTAGAATAGCAGCTGCTACCACCGTGTGTGGAACAAATGAATAATGCACGAAACTATGATTGAGCGTCTGGAACAGCACTGTATAAGTCCAAGGCATTGCTCATTAATGATACAATTTGTAAACCGGTGTACACAATGTACTGTAAAGTGTAAATGTGATAAAGAGATAGAGAATATATTTACCGTATTTTCTATGCTATAAGCCGCAGTTAAAAGTTGCGAACATTGTGGGAGCGATGGATGACAGACGGCGAACATGGCGCACCGGGCGAGTTACGCCACGATTTGTGAATGCATTGTGGATGCTTGGGCTAACAGTGCACCTTTTGTATGTGTTAAATGCAGAAAAAGCACCCATAACTGAAACTGCGCTTTATAATCCGGTGCGCCCTATGATCGTGAAAATACGATAAGTATAATAAAATAGTAGGAGGCAATTTACCCAGAGAAGTAATTTAGTCAAGTTGTTACAGTACATGCAAAAAGGAAAAGTAACTCCTTCTTAGTACCCTCAACCTCTGCAGAAAAAGTTAAAGTGGCTGTACCCAATTTTGTTACAGTAGTTAAGAAAAAAATGTCCCAGCACAGATATACGGTAAAAGCAGCTCTGAACTCTCTGCATCTAATCATAAATTAGTGTGAAGGCAAAACTCTGCTCTGAAGATTGTGAAGAGCACTTAAAAACTCAATATGAATGAATGAATATTTAGGATTCCCTGAGGTAAGTGAGGAATATCTTTGGACCACTGCAAACAGTTTAAACTGTTCTTGTCATTTTTAAAAAGTGAAAATGAGGTACAATGTATTTAATCTAGATCCATTTAAATTAAAAGTTAAATTGAATGTCTCTGTACCTGGTGGAGACTGAATACTTGTTTTTCTGGTGTACACATGGCTCCCCCACCACACTGATATTCACGATGTCGTCTGGGTGGATGCCCAGGTTAGAGCCTCTGATGGTGATGGAGATGCCTCCCTCTGGAGGGCCGAACTTGGGGATGATCTGAGGGAAACAGAAGAGGGAGAGGGAAAATAAATTATATAATGAAAAGAAATAGAATATCAGAAAATATATATTACGTGTTACGTTAAGTTAAAAAAAAAAAGGTTTAATATTTAGCTGCTCAACATGAGAAAATGCAATATTAAATACGTGATTTCAACTTCGCAATAGGACATTCAGAGTACAGCCGCTGCTCCTCCACACTGAAAGGAGCCAACTGAGGTGGCTTGGGCATCTGCTCTGGATGCCTCTCTGTGGTGTCTCACCAGAAGGAGCCCCAGGGAAAGACTAAGAGCACACTGGAGGGACTATGTTTCTAGGGGGGCCTGGGAATGCTTTGGGGTCCCCTAGTCGAATGCCTTGCAACCCGGCCCCAGATAAAGTATATCACATATCACTTACAAGTTTAACAAAAAATAAACATTGTAACTATAACACTAAAACTCTACTATGGAAATTCATAATGTAACTGGAAAGACAAAGCAAAAAAATTAATTTAAAAAAATCCACAAAGGATTAACCACAAAAATGATCACTATTACTCAAGTAAAAAACATATCAAGTGGGATAACTACTCCCAGAAGTATCTTTATTTTATGTATTTTATTAAAAAGTCCCTTAACTAAAAGCACTCAGTCCTCCTGTGATTACAAGCATGCATTGTTTCTCCACCTTGTATTTAGTAATGCGTTTGAGTGGAGCGTGGTGTGGTAACCTTGGTCACATTCACATCAATGAAACAACTGAAGCCTGTCGTCAATGACAATGAGCCTCGACAATTAGTGAACAAAGACTGTATTGATCTAAGAGGAGGTGGCTCACATCAGAGAGGCCAAAGTGAGTCAGGCTTTGAGCTTACTCGAGCTCCTAGTCAATAAACTAACAAGCAACGTCAATGCTGCATGCGGCTAATCACAAAACACCGCTACGTGCGCAAGCTAACAAGGTCAAGGGTCAATGCAAAGTCAAGGCAACATCACTTTTCCCAGTCAATCAGTGAACAATGGTGCATTCTTTTGTGCCTTTGTATGAATTGAATCTAAACACACTTTGATCATTACAGAAGCAATGAAGGGAAGAAAGATGTGAATATCTGTTGTAATAAAAAAGTTATCTATAGAAATATTTATAAGCATTTGCATGTTAACACAGGAAACATTTTAGTTAGTGAAGCACCAAAAATCAATTGTGAAATCAAATAGACATTAATATCAGTTGCAATATAATGATATCAAAATCATTGGGTTTACCATTTTTACACTGGAAAAATATAGTATCTGCTCAAGTAAAAAAAAAAAAAAAAAACATTCATTTTATTTTACAATTAATACTTTTATAGTTTAAACCACTGAAGACTAGGGCCAGGGCCCAGAGTGACCACCTCCTCGATGGCCCCATAGTCAGTAGAATATAATGCATTAATTCAGTATGAGACTGGGCCCTGGGTTACTTTGTCAGGAAAGGTTAGAAGTTAAAAGGCTAAAAACCTCCCTTTTTATGGTTTTATGGTTTTTCGGTGTTATGGTTTTATTTTGCATGAAATGAAAAAAATATTAAAACTTGATGGAAATGAATTGAAGACGTAAAATTAATACATTAATAAATCAAGATACATTTTAAAATCAGTCATTTAATTTATGCAGATATGCCAGTTGCATAATGGAGATGTAATTACTGTGACAAAATGGTTCCTTGGTGAAGAAAAATTAAACTGTCTATATATCTGCGTTTTAATGTTATGAATGTTGTGTGAAATGTGTGGCACTTACGTCTGTTATTTCTGGATGGGGACACTCCACGTTGTAAGATTCTACAGAGGAGCACAGGTCTTCAAACACACAGGCCTTTTGTTTGGGGCACCACACACACTTGTACTTTGGGTCTGCATTCTTACACAGGCTGCAGTCCTGTCGACCCACAGCGCAGTTATACAGTGTGACTGCAAGACAAAAATAATTGGTTTTAGTATATATAGTAAAGCAATAATGTCTTAAGGGTATATAAAGGTTATACAGGATAAAGGTATTATGGCATTATGAGGCTAGTAATCACTCCTGCAAATGCATTTTGTATATCTGTTTAGACAAAGTTCTAAACAGATACAGAAATTCTGCCTACAAACTAGCCCAAGTGCTGCCATATTACATTAACATTACATGAACATTTTTATAAAACTGCAATAAAAAAATGAATCATCTTTCATTTCTACTCCAGAGGCACCTAAAACAATATCTAAGGGGTCAACATTTGGTTAAATTTTTTGTTCTAAATTCTGATAAAAGGTGCACTATGTGACTTCTCTGGTGGGTGGTCTGCAACCCACTTGTCTCCATGGAGATATTACTGCTCTGTCTGGGATGCTGCCATTCTGTGTGACATCTCAGGCATTTTACTCAGCTACGTGTTTTTAGTTTTTTTACAAAAAAACCTGGAAAAGCATTCATTTTTACCGAGTGGTGAAGTCTCTCCAAAGATCTGACCTGTAACTTGGGTTGGTAGCGTCACCTGCTTGCCTCCAAGAAGATACATTTAATACCATATTATGAAAAATTATTTCCATGTAGATAAGCAGGTGGCAAACCCTAAGAAAGGTTACTTAGTGCACCTTTAAAACAAGCTGACTAATTTATTTCCTGCTCTCCTCTATTGAATATAGAGATCATATGTTACGCAAAATGGACTCATGAGAGCATTAAGCAATGTTAGAACGTTGTTACTTCATCAAAATACCTGAAGTTATGTTTTATTTTATTACTCACTTTTGTTTCAGTAATGATTTATTACTAGCATCTTCTAAGCTCAAAATGCTCTGTTCCACCTTATGATGTCATGAAGTGGTAACAGCTCCTTTCACCTTCAGTTCAGCGGAGATTGGACATTCCAGTACTGAAATGATGTGAGGTGAATGTGATAGTGAAGGTGTTTGGAGTTTAAACACACAATGGAGCACTTCCTGTATTACCGCATGAGATCACAGGGTGGAGTGTTTTGTGTTTGAGAGAAGAACTCTAAATATGCAGGGCTTGTGTGTTAAACATGTGAATGGAACAAAACATCACTCCAGGTCTGTTTGTGATGAGGAAACAACATTATAACATAAATCAAAATAGCACTATACAAATGAATAAGTGAATTTCTCCCATTAAAATGTTGTACACGTACCATTTAGGGTGCTGTCCATCTTTTTGCCTGTGTCTTTGTCCTTGACGTAGAAAAGCACATTGGTCTCCGGCGACTTGTCGAATGAAAACTAAAGAAATGAGAAGAAAATGAATTATTAAAACTCAGTCCACTGATTAATGGTACCGACTTAAGCCTTCCTCTGCTCGTAGTGTGGCCCGCCACTCCCTCCGATGCCACAGGGAGGGAAAAAAAAAAACATAAAATATGACACAAGGTTTGGCAGATTTTCAACTAGAGAAATAAAATCGATGTTGAAAAAGAACATGGCTGGAGGCTAAGTAGAGTTTGAGCTTTCATAGATTGCCAAGTGGAGCTAAAATAATGTCACAAAACCATAGCAAGAGCAGTAGAGGGCGCTAGAGAATATCAAAGAGTGTGGGAAAACAAGGGGATTTAAAATACTTACAAATCGGGGCTCTCTAGGATTGACAGGAACCTTTTTTGCACACTTGCCAGACACTATGGCTAGACATTTGAGAGGCTACGAGTTATATTTAAGTTGGCTGTACTTGAAATATAATGTGCACTTCTTTGGCAAGAAATTCAAAACATCTTACTTAAACCATCCTTAACTTAATCTACTTACACTGAAGTATATTTTTTTATTTTTATTTACCTTTTAATGCATTCCCTTATTTATTTACTTTTTAAAAATTTGCCAGCACATTTATCTTCAGTATTCATAGTTTTATGTTGCGCCATAACACCGAATTTGTTAACTGACAATAGTGATAAAATTCACTCTGCTTCTAAATTATAAACTTATGCTAAAAAAGTCCTTTATTTCACAGTAATAGCATGAATTAATCATATCAATTATTCAACTCTACTGCTAGCATGTTGTCATAAGATAGAAAAGACAAACTATTACTTTTTCAATTAGCGCAAAGAAAAGATACGTTTGAGAAAAGTTATGCCAATAGGGTGATACAGTAATTATCGTGACAGACCTAGGCGTGATTATATATATATTTGTATTCATGAATTTCCCACAGGGTCCAAACTCACGTTGAATCCATTGAAGCTGTAAAAAGTGTCGGCATAAGAGACATCCTCCTCTATGTTCTTCATCAGCTCTGTCCCGATGGTGAAGGAGCGACCCTGAGGAAATAAACATGACATGGTCAAGGAATATAAAATTTTAACTTGTTATATGTTTAACACGCACATTGAGCCCATTTACAATCTGTAGTGTATGATTGCTCATTAATGTGCATAGATATGAAAAAACAACAGAACAAAAAAAAAAGAAAAAAAACAGACATTTAAAAGCACAGCATATGACTTTCTGGAGGTGGCACCTGCATTATTCCTTGAAAGTACAAAGCTAAACCCATACTTTGGAACATTCTCCGTGGAGATGGAGATATTTTATGCCATTCTGTGGAGGAAACAACATTTCCATGGAAACAAGCATGAGGATAAAAGATAAGAGTCAGGTTTGTAGAGATGCAAGCCTGCTCTGAGTAACGGGTTTGTCTACAACACATGCCCTTATTTTAGTCCATTCTTTAATAACATACTGTGGCTTTTCCAACCACCAGCTATGACTAACACCACATGCAAATTTGGTGTTTTGTGGTGTTTACTGTCACACCAGCAGTACACTCACCTGATACAGACCCAGATTGAACCCCTCAAAGCTGATCCGCCTCTTATGTGCCACTGGGATGAGAACCGGATCCGGATTTTCAAACTTTGGACACTTGGCTCCCTGAAAATCACCCCAAAATAAATCAAAATGAAATGATTACTGCACATTTTTAAAAATCACTTAAGGCTCCACTGTGGCCCGCTGCGACAGACTCTGTGTTAACCACCACATCTGCTGCATTCGTCACACAAGATGGTCCCAGCTGATACCGGCATATGGGCTTTTATTCATTTCACTGAGATATTTGGATTAGACATGCACCACTTCCAGTTAGATTTAATATGTGATGTTTTTTGTTTTTGTTTTTTATTCACGCTATTTTTGATAAGTTAATTGGATAAGCAACTGAATTATTACTTTTAAAGATGTAAGTTTTTGTAGCTTACATTCCTTCCTCCGTTATTTGCATGAACACGCACAGATTTGTCTACAAGAGATTTTTAATTAAACGTTTGCTAAATATTTCTATGCAAGGATCGTTAAAACATTGGCAGTAGAAAAGGTCATGGAAAATTTTTACTTTTAATAATGACCTAATATAGCTAGGCCTGTCTTGATAATTACTATATTGAGTTATCGCTCAATATCTGAAAGCTGGAAGTATACTTTTGGTGTCAGTATTTATTATGTGTACATTTTCATTGCACTACTGGAACATTTTTGGTTATTTTTGGCTGTATGATAAGATATAAGCTATAAAAGTTTGACTTAACTTTTTTACGATATTGTAGATGTAGTATAGTTTTTGTGGTTTAAATCTGCTCTTGTATTTTTGTGATGGTGGCATAAATTAACATCAATATTATTATCGTTTATATTCACTTCAGCAATATATTGAACTTCAAAATTTGTTATCGTGACAGGGTGATATTTAGCCTATTTGGCTAAATTTTTATAATGTGTACAATTTCTTTGCAATAATACAAAGGTTTCTTCTATTTTTTATGCAATACAGTAAGATTTGCACTAAAAGTTGAAAAAGTAACTAATAGCTAATAGCACCATTTACTGGTTTATTCTGGTATTTCTTTTAATGATATGCCTTTTAATGATACTGTACTTAAAATAATAAAATACTGGGATTATCCTGCTTTATTGTTATTGTGTCAGTGGCATAAGGTAGTTTCAATAATATTGTTTATCAATATATGGTGCTTCAAAATGTGGCACTGTGACAGATCTACCTAAATATGCAGATTAAAAAAGGTGCTCTACCTGATTTTTACATTATGTGTTAAACAGGCAGTCTTAGCATTCTAATTCTTCACGGCCATGAGTTTCGAAGGGCTTTTCAATACATTTCAGAAACCAAAGCGGACTCTAAGAGCTGCTTTTACAATTTATCTGCTAGGCCTAACACACTATACTACATACAGCCAATTTAAAAATGCAGGTAGATGTAGGTATGTTTTTTGCAAAATTTACTTTTCAGAGGTTTTAATCATGTTATAGTCATTTCCCCTTCTCATTTACCCTCTTGTAAGAATGTTCATTTCTAGAGTAAGCGTCAAAGAGGACCAAGAGACAAACAAAGTCAGAAGGGTTTAATGAGTTCCACACAGGTAAAGTGAACAATTAAGCAGCGGACTGTCTGGAAAGGATAGGTGGAGAGCCCTGAGATGTGCATGCTGACAGATTTTCTAGGATCCCCCAATGGGTATAAGTGTGTGGGTGTGGGTATGGGTATGAGGAGGGTCCTTCTTACAATCCGTACGACGTCTTCATAAGGCCCACGCTGGTCTGCATAGTATCTGCACCCCACTGGTGGGCACGTGTCATTTACTCTAACAGTAGTAAATCAAGATAACTGTTGATGCAGTGCTGCAATGCACAAGTTGTTTTTGGAGTAATTTGTGCATGTTTGAGCAATGTTTAATCACTTAATTTCACCACCAGCAGTATACACCCACTTCTCTGTACATGCTACAATTTCATTTTCTTTAATCAATAATACACGTCAAAATCAGCAGCGTCACATAGTCTTTTTGGTACAGCTGAAAAAAAAATCTACTGCTTGCCAACCATGGGAGGGACTGAAGAGCTACACGACTCTTTGTTGTGACAATGTTTACATCGACATCAGCTCCCATTGGGCACCCCAATTTTCTAATGCGGAAGTCGACAACCTTGTTTGTTTTATCAAGTCATTTTAGATGAATATTGAGATTTAAAATGTGCAAATTATAATGCGCCATGGTGTCATTGATTACAAGATAGCAGACACAAGCACAATAGGTCTTCTTTAAAGACTGAGTGTAGGTTCAGTATAAAGTATCATCTCTATAGCTCAGTACTGGAGGTACAGACCTGTCTGTGTTTGATGATGTGAGCTCCAGAGATGCTGTCGTCCATGTCACTGCAGCTGTGGTCCCGAATGTTCCACTGACAGCCCCACAAACTGGACACACACGCCATGCACCTGCAACATATGATACACACTGTAGTATGTCTGATGTTTCAGTAAACTACATTCAAAGAACATCATGGGAATATATCTATACTTTTCAGTGACAAAAACAATGCCAATGAAAGTTTTCACAGTTACATTTAGGTGTTTGATTTTCAAAAAAAAAGGTGAGCGAGACTAACTGAAAAACTTGATTTGTGCTAGGTAGCTTGTGACTGGAATGCTATTTGACAGGGAATTGTTTAACAGTACAAAATCAGCCAATCATTTCTTTACAGTCAGATTGTGTTAAAACAAAGCTCAGAATAAAGTCTTACGTGAGTAACACAGCTTCAGACAGAGCACATCAGTACAAAAAATGGGATGGGACAGTAAACAACAACGTATATGGAGATAAAAAGGCTAGGCATTGTTTGTGCTACATTTTGTATAATAGTGACAGCAATCACAATCCCACTGTACCACCAGAGGGAAAAGGCTGCTTATCCATGTAGTTTTTACTTATAAGTACTAAAGTACTCAAAGTAGTAGTTAAAATATGTAACTTATGCATAATATAAAAATTATAAATACCAGCAGTTTCAGTAGTTCCTTTGGCATTATTATTTTTGTCACAATAATAGTGGTCGAAACTTCAATCACCCCATGTCTAAGGTACAGCAGCAATTGTAAGCAGGCAACTGCAGAAAGCTGAACGTCCAGACAAATACTTGGAAAATGGACAAAGCGTTACAACAGTAAAGCGAGCTGAGAAATCAAATTTTTGATAAATCCACTTTAGAAAAAAGCAGACATCTTTCCTGTCCACAAAAGGATTCTCTTCTTATTCAAAAACAAAATAGTCTGTACTTCACTCAAAATGAGTCACTGTACAAAATGTTATACCAAAGTTGTTTACAAGTACAACTTTTGGACATATTTATTGTCAAAGTTTGAAGCAGGAGACAGGGGCAAGGAGTGACTTTGACAAATGGTGATGTCCAACAGTTGAGTATCTTGTGTATCTGGCCTGCAGTGGTCAGGGTCTATAAACTGTTGAAGAAATAGAAATATCGATAACACTTTATACACTACACTATTTGTAGGCGTCGTTAAGCATGATAATGAATAAACAGTTTAATTGTGATTCAGGCTTAGTAAATACCTCATTAAGTTAAGTTAGGGTATTAATTCAATAGTTACTAAGCCTGAAACTGTTCCTTATGAACATAGGCTGTATATATAAATGGACATAGCTAACCTGCTAGCCACCGCATTCCAAATAGGACGTGATCATGGGTGCACTTTCAGCTCCATTGGCTCTGGCTCCAATTCACTTTACATTGAAAAATTGTGGCTCCTCTCTCTGTCTGGCTCGTCATTTTGGTCTTAAAATGTTCACATTAACCCACTCTACATGATCCTGGTATTTTTATTTCGTTACTGTGTCCATAACTCAAGATATGAACATTAATAAGACAAATCAGGCACTTTCTTTCCCAGACATCCTTCCTGCTAGCAACAGGGTTGACTGACAGCGTTGCTAACTGCCTACTACCTGCTAAAGGAGCGGTGCGGGCTGGAAGGGGCATTACCTTCAACAGGCTCGCTCCAGATTTGCTCTTTGGTTGCTATGGTACTTGCTGTCGGAGTTCCAAATATGGAACTCTGCTCCAAATTCACTCCTGTAACTGCTAACCTCGTTGAGCTTCATTTGACTGGAGCCAAGCATAGTGGGTGACATCACACTCCCTTAGTCCACTTCTTTATAAAGTCTATGCTTATGAGTTGAGTCCTTCTTCCTGCTTTATTCAGTTAAGGTGTATTTATTACAAAATGTTACCAAAATGTCTAATTGCATCGTTTCCGAGCAGTATTACTATACAATTTACTATTTAGCTTTAAATAGCAAGATGATGTTCAGGAGCAATCACATTTGAAAGAAGACTGAATTATGAACCGATACTAATACAAGAATCTTGCTTGATTTCAGAACATGTGTGTACAGGTCTGAAATACAGGGCTGCCAGCTTTTATATTCTGACCCCATGGAGATGCACACATTTAGTCATCAGTGGACACCTACATCCTACATAATTGTAGGCCTTTCTGACTTCAGCCATTCAAACTGATTGATTTCAATGAATCTTGTGGAACAAGTGATGTTATGTCACATTTCGTTAAAAAAAATAATAATATAAAAAAAAAATAGAATAACCATAATTTAAAGGTGCACTATGTAACTTTTCTGGTAGAGGGTCTGGCATCTGTTTATCTCCATGATATGTTATTGCTCATTCTGTCTCTTCTCTTTTAATATAAATTTTATGATGATTATTTATGTTTTGATTTGTTTACAGATTAAGAGAGACATTAAAATCACAATGCAAAGAACTTTGAATGAATTAATGTACAAAATACAGTATTGCATAAAACTTAACTCCAAGGAGACAAGCAAGTGAAGCCATCATGCCAAGTTACAGGTCATATCCGTATGCTGAATCTATGTTATTCCAATGCATTTGTTCAATAAAAACATCTATAATTAAATAAATGCAAGATTGCTATGTAGAAACTTAAATGCAAATGAATAGCATCTTCAAGGAGACAAACAGATGACGCACACTACACCAGAAAAGTTACAAAGTGCACCTTTAAATTACACACCAATGCATACCTTTCCATACAAACAGTAGCAGCGAATATAAAATGTATGTAAACATGCAAACTCATCACAGTGAGAAAATCCATGTTGCTGACAATGAAAAAGATGAGTGCAGCTCTCCATTAACAAAGCTCGTTCATCACATGCACTCGGCTCTCGAAAAAATGTGCCACGCAAAAATAGCAACATCGACTTTGGTTTTTTGATTAATGAAAAGAAACTGATGCAATTTCCCTGTTTTGGTCATAACAGCAAGAGGAGGGAGAAAAATGCAAGAGGTACATTCAAAAATCCCATGAATCATAATTTACAAACTGCCTTGAAGCCCTCATCTATTCACACAGATAGAGTCAGGGTGGAGAAAGAGCCAGGTAACTGTAATTTATGATTTCAACACAATTTGAATAAAATAGATGACAGAGGACCAATACATTTTCAAAGAGGCACTATACAGGCTTTCTGATGGAGGTTTAGATGTGTTTAAAGCCATATTCTGGATGCAAAGGAATAACATGACCGCCAACAAGGCCAAAATACAGATCAGATCTGTGGAAAAGCGGGCCAGCTGATAAAAAGCATGCATATTTTTCCAAGGTATTTCAAACATAAACTATACATATTTATTCATTTTACATATTTACTTATACTTCCAATGTTGATTAAGGTGCATTGCCTCATTTACAAAACAATATTAACAAATGGGCATGTTGGTATTATAAAGTCATGGTATTAAGCCTCATATCTGACTTACGGAGTATTTTCAGCCCTCTTCACAGTCGCGGCGCAGTTGTAGAATTTGAAATCCCGAGTGGCCAGCTCCACTGAGTCATTGACGAAAACGGTTATGGCCACAGCTACAAAGTCTGGGGGCAAAAAGAGAGAAAGGAGGATTAGACGCAGAGGCTAGTGGATAAAGACTGAATTAAACCTGCTAAGCTCAACTTAAATTGAATCTGTGACTTCAAAAATACATCTGGCCGAGAAATAACCTCTGTCTAATAAAGTGGAGTGGAAAAGGGGCTCGGGGCACGCAGACTTATGTTCAGATTCCACTCATTGCCAGGTACTTTCAAGGTCTATTATTGAGAATTAAATACTTGTCTGAGTATGGATTTAATATAAGAACCTCTCACTGGGGTCTGTGTTGGCATAGGGGTTAGTCGGTAGCCTCTCAGAAAGGAGGCAGGTGGTTCAGTTCTCCTCTATGCAATTATAATGTACACTTCATTGAGCCCTTGTGAGAGAAATTTGTTTCTTTGCATTTGACCCTACCTTCCACCAGTGCCACCCGTCAGTAGCAGTGGGTGCTGCTATGCCACGCTCTGGGATCCAGGTACAGTAGTAGTCCTAACGACTACCTTTGCTGTAGGAGGATTTTACCTACTGTGCATGTGTGGGGTTGATAGTCCATGAAATGTGTAGTCTCATAATCAAATTGTCTTCCAAACCTTGGTCGTCTGGTGTCTGTGGTATCATGGAGGGTTGGGGGAGCTCGCATGAGACCTGCCCGGAATCGGACATCCTCCCTGGGCTTTGAAACTCCTTGACTTTGCAAAAGAGCCGGTCTGAGTGTCCAATGAGAGGGAGAGAGGGTATGTTGATTTTTACCTGGAGAGAGAAAAAAAAGGAGTCAGGGTAGAAAAATAAGCAAGTATTGTATATTATTTTCAATCCAATCTGAATAAAATCTATTGAATAATATACTTTTAAATAGACTTTTTTTGGTAGAAGCAACAGTTAGAGTTAGAAGCAGTAGGAAAATTTGACAGTTGTATTTGTACTATGATTTTTTTTTTTACTGTAATTGATTGTTAAGTTCACATGATCACTGTAAAGAGTTAGCAGCAAAATAATAGTGTAAACAGTTTGAACTCCAAAAAGTAAATGCATAGTGCTTTTTGATCTGGTTGTGTATGTCACATTACTTCACTTGGTCAAGTCTTAAAATCATAAAATTGTAATGATATAGTAACATTCTTAAATAGGATTAGCTTTTGAATTGTTTGAATTTGCTGGAAAGGAAGTGAAAAGATGTTGATTTTCACCTGGACATGAAAAAGTGCATGTCCTGACCTCTAGGTTGAGTTTATTCAAGTTATAAAAGCTAGATTGTCTGATCCTGGAAAACCTCTTTTGAAATGAGCCATTTTCTATAATGGCCCCAAGTGAAAATGGCAACAGGGGGTGGCGAAGTGGTGAAAAATACAAGAATGACTCAGAACAGTTTTCCGTGATCAGTAAGAAGTGAAGGAATGAACAAAATATTAACTTTAACAATGTGCTTCTCCATCTAAAGGCTATAGGAGCAATCAGCCCATGTTGGTTTTAATAAGTGTTTGGAGTGTACCAGATCAATACAACGTTGAAGCAGGTTTCCAACTGCAATATGTTGGAGTGAATTGTGTGAAAGTTGGGTTCTGCAGTTAATGCAATTTTTTCGGGTTTGTGAGAGAGGTGGGCAATATTGGAAAAAGTTACCTAGTGCACCTTTAATGATAACGTATGGTTTAACGTATGGTTTTCTCAGGGCTATGTCACAATTTCATTTAACGTCATCCTAATTCCCATTGGCCCTGATAATGTTGGGGACCAATCAGAATCATTTATTCGATGCAATACACAACACATGTAGTACAGTATCACAGTTGGACGATAAATGTAATAATTAACACATTTCTCATGATATTCTGCAATGCATCACCATTTTTACAGTAACTAAATATATTGCAAAAAAGGGTATAAAAAGTTAAAAATTGTTGCAAAATAAACCTAAAAATACTATTAGCGATATATCAATACCCACAATATTGATAATGTCTCACTAAATTTGGTATCACAATATACTGATATTGAAAAACGTTAAATTGATGTTTTTAGGAAGCACAATTTCACATTTCATTGTTTTGCAGACAACATTCAAATATATCTGCAGTGACACCCAATGACAGTCCACAGTCAAAGTTCTGCAGGACTTCCCTCTGCCTGTCAGATCCTCTCAGTTTTTAACACAGTTTAAGACTAGACTGAAAACCCACCTCTTCTCCCTAGCATTTAATACTAGACGGGGTATCTTGGTATTGTATTGTTCTTTTCCTATGTATTCTTATATTGTATATTTGTGTTCTGTTAACTTTTACGTGAAGCACTTCGGGCGATTGAAGTTGTTTTTTAAAAGGTGCTATATAAACAAACTTAATGTACTGTGATATTTGCCAACACTATTCTACTGGACACTTGAATTCTGCTTATCCCACCCATCTATCCAAGTGGTGAGAGTGGGTGTGTACCGTCTGTGTCTTCTTGCAGGAGAGGTTTGGGGGGAAGAAGGAGATGATCTTGACACACTGCTGCCTTGGGCTCCATAGCCAGCCGTTCTTCTCTTCTGCGCGTCTGCATTCGGATCGCCGCGTGCATCTGAATACACGCTCATTTGTTACTTACATAAACAAAAAATGAATTACACAAGCAAAAGTATTCCAGCTATCAGAGGTGGCCCCTCATATAGTTTATAGTGTTCAGTTAAGCATCTCATTGATCAACCAGCAAATGCCAACCTGCTCAGGACATGTCTCCATTTTCATCTGTTCACTCATTGACCTTTATGTAACCAGGTTAGACCTCCTGAGATGAGACCCAGAGCCCTTTTCACAATTTCAATATTGCAATAATCATCATAATAAAACAATATATGTTACTTTTCTAGTGGAGAGTACAAAGCTATGCTTACTTGTCTCCATAGAGATGATATTGCTCTCCCTAGAATGTTCGACAGGATGGCATTAAGACTTATCTCCTGAAGAAAAACATGTGGTGCCAAGTTACCAGGTTAGATCTATGGAGAGGCACCCTTGCTTAGAGTATGATTGCATGTCTTTCAAGGATTGTTTGAGCAATAAAAAACCTGGAATTAAATGAATGCTAGAAAGATGCATTTATTGCCATACTGTGGGACACTGAGACAAAAGCAACATCTCAATAGAGACAATCAAGTGTTGGACCCTCCACAAGAAAAGTTAGGCAGTGCACATTTAACAAAAGTTAGGCAGTGCACATTTAACAATGTACAGGCACAAAATGATGGAAGTGTTCCACGTACACTGACTGAAGCGGGACTGAAGGGGGACTGAAGCAGCGCTACTTTTTACATTGTTTAGTCATTCTCACTTCTCTGTGCACAGACTCTCTGAATAACATTTTACATCAACATCATATTGAAAAACATGAAGCTATAAATTAAAAGTGCACCATTAAACATACAGCAGGCGGACCGGAGGCAACAGAGCAATGATTACATGTTAGGTTGCATCACGTATTACAGTGGGATGTGGGGGCATAGGATATAATAAATATATGGATAATATATAATAATATATATATATAATATATATATATATATAAATAAATAAATATATACATATATATATATATATACATATACATACATACATACATACATACATACATACATATATATGTATATACATATATATATGCATGCAGGTCTTTGTGAGGCGGCAGACTGGATAACTATGCAGTGATGAGGGCAAATTACAGCGAGCGGCGTACATACAACTACATACATGAGGTCGATATATGTACAAATATATGCGTGGTGATGAGGGCAAATTACAGCAGAGGGCATGAGGTCGAGTGTAAAGAGGGAGTGTAAACACGCAGGGCAACTCAAATCCACTGCAAATAAAAGTGAACACATCTCCCACTGTGAGGTTTAGATGGAGCTGTGCGTGTATGTGGGTGCATGCAGATGATCAGGGAGTAATATGGAGAGGCTAGTGAGAATAAGCCATATAATTTACAACGGAAAAGGGTTGTGTCAATGAGTGGGAATTAGAAAAGATTTTGTTTGTCATTTTGTTACCAGACCTGCCTGGCAAATCCGCTCTATTTTTTACACAGAGGGATGTCAGCCTAGTCACCACTCCCATTTTTTCCTCATAAGCAGCCATATTTGCTTTGTTATGGAACAGGCCAAGCAGGTCCCTTCTGAATAAGAAAAAGTACTCAAACTGAAGCCCGTGAATACTGTATAAAACATATGTAGTCTGTCCATATTATTATTTATCAAACATCAGGAATGGCCAATAACTGCTCCATATTGGGCTAAACTATGCTGGAAGATTTGTTTTAATCAGGTCCGCTACCTGTTTGTCTCTATGGAGATGTTATTTCTTTGCCAGGAATGTTCCACAGTTTGGCATTAAATTAATCTACACTGTGTTAATTTCATCAATGTGGTGGTTTTATTGGCTAAAATACCTTGAGAAACATGGATTCTTACTCTAAAAGGGGTCACCTCAGCTTCTTGTCTTCATGGAGAAAGATTTAATACCATACTGTGGAACATTCTTGGCAAAGCAATAACATCTCCATGGAGACAAAGAAGGTGGCAATTTGTTTGATTAATACCAAAATGATACCATCAAGGAATATTGTACAAAGAGGAAATCACAACCTGTAGAATGTTTTCGGTTCTCTAAACATTCTGGGAATTGGATTTGCTTAGTTAAAAAACAAACACATTATTTGAATTTTTCCTGTTAGCTGGATAATTACAAAGGAGAGCCATAAAAAGCGGTGGGATTTCCAAATAGAAAATCATATGAAAAGTAAAAGTTGTAAAATAAATTCTCAGTATCTCTGTAGTGGTCATAACTTGCACTTGCACGTATTTTACCTTCTTTCTATTTGAGCTCAGAGAAACACATTATAAGGAGAGGTTTCAAACAGAGAGGCTGATTGCACCACAGACTGCAGTACTTAGAGACATTTTCTCTTGAGTTGGCCAATTATCTTATTTATAGCTTTGATATTCATGCTTATGTGGGTACTTACTGGCCATTAAGACCGTAAGAAAGTCTGCACACAGTACCTTTATACTAGTGATGGGCAAATGAGACGGAGCTCCGGAGCACATCTCGTTCTTTCTGAAACAAATTACTCCGAAGCACTGCCTCGGAGCTTGTCTCGCAGCAGCCGCTCACGTGACCAAGTGTCAGTCCCTCCCCTCCTGCTTCGCTCTGAGTGTCAGTCTCTTCAGTGAATCGAAGCGTTTCATTGGCTCAGGAAATGTTCCGCTCTGTGATTGGGTTCAGAGCTTCAGAGTGTTCAGCGCACTTCCGTGGTTTGACAAGCGCTAAAAACTGCTACAGTATAAAAGATGCACCAATATTTCTGAAAAATGTTGGTAGTAGTGCGGAGGTGAGCTATTGTATGACGTTAGTGGTGATTTTGGTGACTTTCGGCGACTTCTGGCATTTGTTTTACTTTCATGGGTTGTGTGCTGGTTTGCAATGGTTAAATTTGTCCACTAGCGGTCAGTGTTTTTTTCCGAGGCATCAGACACGTCAAACCATTTGAGACAATATTGCGACTGAGGTGTCGATGCTTCACGAGGCTCCATTCGACCATCCCTACTTTATACTCAAATGGCAATATTTCACAATATTTCAAGCCACTTCACCCAGTGTTAAGAATGAGTTCTCACAAGCTCGCCTGTCCACAGATCTGTCCTGTCACTTCGTCTGGTGACACTCTGCTTGCCTCCATAGAGATGGAACATTTTCATGACATAATGTGAAACATTCCATGAAAAGCAATAACATCTCCATGGAGACAAGCAGGTGGCTGACCATCCATCAGTTACATACTACACCTTTAACAATATAGCCATATAAGCCCAATTCAAATTCAGTGTTTAAAGGGGTTAAAATTAACATGGTCACTGATAATATAATGGATTTTATGAATTGGTTGTTCATAATTTAGTGATTTATTTAGGTCTGTTGGGAGCTCACCTTCCCTCCAGCACACACCAGCCACAGTATGGGTCCCGCAGCTCCACACATGACTGACAGTTGGGCTGTTTGAGGCACGTTTGCACTGGCACCTTGGTAATCTGTAAAATAGAAAAATGAGAATTATGACCAAATAAAACTGCAACTACAAAAAAATCTGTCTGTCTCTGATATATATATATACATATATATATATATATATATATACATATATATAATGTACCAAAAACATATTAAAATATAACTTATCTTAGCACAATAAAGTCTCCCATAGACCTTCCCATTTCAATATAATTGTTGTCTTAACAAATAATGATGTACAAACTGAAATAATGTGAAGTCCTACCTTCTTCTCAGTGGTGATGTAAAGGTGGCTGTGGCTCAGGTCAAAGAACAGGTTCTTGTTGACTCGTTCTCTCATGGGGTCAATGAAGGCCTTACTGTACTCATACGGCTCTGAGGTGAGATGGACCTACAACACAAATGTACCGTTCGGTCAGCACTGTTCAATACCATGTCAATCGAAAGGACAAAGGAAAAACAAACAAAAATGCATATTTCATTTCAGAAAAGTTAGCCCTGGGTTTATGGAGCAGGTAATGGGCGATCTGATGAGGTTGGCTTCAGCATCAAGAAAACTGATGATGTAACAATTCTAGATGGAAGGCAGAGGTCTTTAGAACTATCCAAATGGCCCACAATTATTAAACTTTGTGACACAAAACTTCTTATATTAATCTTAAGTATAAGAGGCATAAATCCGACCTTTACTGGAACTACAGCACAGTTGGTTAGTCCAAGACAATTCACAAAAAAAAACAGGTCTAAACCAGGTTTAACCAGGACTAGACCCTCTTGTTTACCTTGAACACCTCTCCGCGACTGTTTCCCAGGAAGGCGATGGTATGGTCGTTCTCTACAGCTACAGACACAGCGGTGAGCAGCTCTGTTTTGGAGAGTGCATTCTGGGCCTTCAGAGCATACTTGGGTTTACTGGCCAGAGGAGAGGGGAGGAAATCTGCACCACATTTAAACTGCTCCAATGTGTCCTTCTGTAACAGGGAAATACAAAGGAAAGTTAGCATACTCTCCGGCTTTGATGTGATAGCAACATTATCCCAAAATGTTTTTAAAATCAAATGAGGTACCTGAACCTAGTTTAAGATCTGCTATGTAACTTTACAGTGCCATAACATGACACATGCAGACAAGCAGGCGACAAATTCTAAGAAAAAGTTACACACTAATAATAATACTTTGGATTTATATAGTGTCTTTTAAGACACCTAAATAGCATTAAAGTGCATTATCAGTTCACTCCATACTTTGTGGTGATAAGCTACTTCCATAGCCACAGCTGCCCTGGGGCAGACTGACAGAAGGTAGGCTGCCAATCTGAACCATCAGCCTCTCCAATCACCACCAAGACTCACACACCTATTCATACTAGGTAATGTGTGGGTGAAGTGTCTCGCCTAGTGACACAGCAACAATTTCCAGTAGAGCCACTGCAGTCACAATGTGACACCTGGTATTCCCAGTGGTCTCCCATCCAAGAACTAACCAGGCGGGACTTGCTTTGCTTCCGAGTTCTGATGAGATTTGGCAATGAGCAGGTATGGCCACATTACAGACTGTGCCTTTAAATTGTTTTGTGTCTTCATTTTATTTAAACACAATTTCATGAGGATATGTCGTCTTTAAATTACCATTACAAGCAATATGATTTTTAAGATATATATTAATATAGTAGAAAGCTTTATATTGCAGATTCGAAAGGGGAATGATCCTAATCCAGGAGCACAGACGTGTGGAGCAGTGGGAGAGATTTACAAATACAAAGTAAAGCAGTGACATTAAAGTAAGCTCTGGCATTTATGCATTATTAAATATGGTTTACTGCCGAATCCAATATCCCACTCATTTTCTTTTAATAACCTCCAGTCACATAATACAACTTAACACATACAAACTGAATTTTACCTTATTTCAGCACCAGCTAATAAAATGCATACAATATTTAAATACAATGCTGAGAATATAGTCATTGTTTTACTTAGTAGAGGATTTTTACTTTAAAAATATTTTTCCAGCTAAAATGGCAATGCAATGCTATTCACACCTATGAATATTAGCAAAAGATAAAATTGCTAATTGCAATTGAGTAGATAAAGGGGCAGTGGGGGGAAGGGGGGGGGGGGGGGGGGGGGGGGGGGGGGGGGGGGGTCAGGGAAAAACAGCACTTTTCCTGAGAGATGTCATCCTGATTGAGACTAAAGCCTTAAGTATGAATATCTAAACACAACGTTGAGTGGGTAAAATGAGAAGAGATACAAAGACATTAACCATAAACCCAGGGACAACAAATGGTTAATCTGAGAGTTACAGTCAATTCCACCATAGAGTTTAAAACCAGGTGGAAATCAGATCTTTGAGTCCAACCCAAGACTATTCACAAACAAAACCAGGTCTAATCCAGGCCTACACTGGCTTAAACCAGACAAACCAACAAAAGATTATTATCCGCAGTAACATTATCATTGTTTAAATTTGAAAACACATTCCACGTACCGCTATTTTTGAGGTGCAGAAACTCATCCGTTTTGGACGAGTACGGGATATCGACAGCTGGGTCTCCGGAAATCTTTCCCGAGTCGATGTAGCAGGCGCTGATGATGTTCCCCAGTTTTTCGTTTATCGTGTCAGTGGATACATGCACAGGGCAGACTCATTTGATGTTCATCCGAACTCGCAACCATAAACAAGACCTTACGCCAAGACACCACATTTCCATATAATCCAGATTCTGACATGCTCCGTGCCAATTCTTTCCCGGGAGAGCGGCCACATACGCAGCTTGGACTTTGTTATACTTATTATCATTCCCGCAATTTAGCTGCAACTCTGTGTGCGAATAGTAGTGAAGATCTGTTTCGCAAAGCCGGGACACAAAGGTAACATTTTTGACACTGTCCGCACCATCGAGAGTCCGGGAAAAGAGGAAATACACAAATCCATCTTCTTTGAAAGCATGTCGGAAATCGTGAAGATATTTGGCAACGAATGGCGTGGTTTGGACTGTAGATGCTTCAATGATGCTTTCAAAAACTACCCATTCGCGGAAATCCTGCAAAATCCGAGTGCTTATCAGTTTTGTGCTATCCAGGCTTCCGTAGCCCTTACCGACTAGAAATACTGGAAAGGAGAGGTCCTCCTTTGTATAAGTGGACATAACTCCCACTACATTGACATTGTCTTCAATGCTAGCAACATAAGTCCTCTCTCCTTGCTGTCACTGTAATAAAGTTGTTGCTCCACATTGCTTAGATTAAGAAGAGAGCAAATACCCCTATATCTACTTCCACAGACAATTAGGGATCCATTTGAAGGGGTGGACAAGGAGCAGTTTGTTGTGGTTGTCCATGAATTTGGTATCCTGACAGGCAGAGGCCGGAGGAGTACATGTCCTAGCATCCTCCTTGGGGCCCGTTTCAGTCCTAGCCTCCCTTTTGAGCGCAGGGCTGAGTTGGTAGATGGAGTTGACAGCCCCCACGTAGATGCGGCCTGTGTGATTGTCCTGCACCACATTGTTGATGAGGGTCTCGGAGCTAAAGCTGGGGTGGGTGTTTTCCTGAGCGAGTGAGAGAGAGAAGAAGGCAATGGGGAGGAGGAGGGGCAGCCAGCTTTCCATTTCTGAAAAAGACACACAAAAAAACACCGATTTAGATGGGTTGTCAATAAATAAATAAAAGAGAGATGGTGCTGCTAGATCAATAACTTCCACACTATTAGGTTAGCAGCTGTCATGCCAAAAGATACAACAACAGTTCATTGTAATGGCAATAGATCCGCAAACATTTTAGATGATAGTCCGTTAACTTTCAGAAGACGCTTGCCTAACTGACAACCACTAATACCAACAATAGCAGTACTTCTATCCAGATTGAAAAAGCAAGTCTACTATAACTACTAAAACTACTCCTACTACTCTTGTCCTTAAATAGTGAAGAGACAGAGCAGACTTTTTGGTCATGGTGCCACCTTCACCGTCACGCTGGTCAAATTCACTCTATAAACTCGAAACACATTTCTACGTTATATAGTTTTGGTGGTAATATAATACAAGGAAGAGCTTTATAAATGTAGTAAAAGTTAACAGGAGTGAGAGGTGATGCAGAAGATGTAGTTAGATGAATGCCAAAAAAAAAATCACTGTGTCAAACTTCCGAAGTTAACAGCCAAACAAGTGGAATAAGAGATTAAGAAAGATGACATTAATTCCAGTGCTAAACGTAAATAAATGCACATAAATGACACGCTAATGCAACTCCAGCCGTGTTGAATACAGTACAGAGCTCATATGTGGGTTAATAGGATTACAGAATCAGCAGCTGTTCTGACTCACCTCCCTGGCCCACTTCTCTCACCACTCCTCTGTTTTGCAACTTATCACTTAATGTAGCAGTGGAGAGGATTTCAAAATGTGGTGTAGATACTATCAGTGGTATATAGTGTTTAACTGGCACTGCAATTCAAGTTCAGAACAGCCATATTTGGTCCGGTTTGATCCCGATTTAGTCCCGATTTAGTCCCGATTTAGTCCCGATTTAGTCCCGATTTAGTCCCGATTTAGTCCCGATTTAGTCCCGATTAGTCCCGATTAGTCCCAGTTTAGACCCGTTTAGTCACAGTTTAGTCCCAGTTTAGCTGGATGTACACCTTGTAACACCCTGCGTAGTCCTGGTTTCACCTCGGGTAAAATATAATCAATAAAACAGCTAAAACCCTGAGTATAAATAAAACAAAACAGGGTAAAATAATGCTAAAACAGGTTCTCAAACTGAAACTTAAATCCCGGTTAAATCCCAGTTTAAGTTCCGGGTTAGTCTGGTGGTAAAAAAAAACAAACAGCAAAAAAGAAAAAAAAAACCAAAAAAATGATAAAGTCATTTCATACATATAACTTAGACTTGCTTGTAATTTGTAAGTTGTTTTTTTTTTTTTTTTTTTTTTTATTTCCTCCCTCTGCGGCTGCACAAACAATGTTCAGAGGAAATTGGGAGTCTTTAGTCTTGAGGAAGAGCGATCACACATCTGCCCCATTTTTCATTTAATTGACTCAATATCAGAAAATTATTATCAACAGGAAAAGAGCACTAATGCAATGAGATGAAATGGATATGGAATTCTCAAAATTTGTTATTGGTACTACGGGTCTTATCTGCTTCATCTGGTGGAAACATTTTGTCAAATTGTAAGATGGGTTTAGTCTGACTGTATAACTGCTTCTGCTTTTAGTGCTGGTACGGAAATACTCTATCGACTGGTTAAATCTGAATACGTTAAGGCTGAGTCCTGGTTCGGTCCTGGTTCAGAATCCTTGTTTTGATGACTCAGGGTTTAGTCCATCTTTAGTCTAAATAATGTTTAGTCCTTTTTTATTGCTTGTCTGAAACCTGTTGAGTTAGGCCTTGTCTGAAGTCTACTAGTTCCAGGTTTAATTCAGTTCTGGTTCAGTTCTAGTTCAATTCTGGTTCAATTCTGGTTTAGTCAATTTTTTTAAATGCATTAATTATTCTACATTATTCATATATTGTTATTTCCAATTTCCTCTAATATCTTCGCACTCTTGCAGAGCCTTTAAAAAAGTACTACCAGGACACCATTTTCTGTGTAAATCTTGACAATATGGCTGCCGCCCTTCGCCTTTAATTACCTCCATAAAACCCAACCACGTCGTTTCTGCCCTGACTAAGCACAGACAGGCTTTTTATTGGCTCATTTCAATTTTAATGAAAAATTTAAAGGGTGCCAATCGAAAAGGGCACGATACATTTACACAGGCAAACGAGGAGGACAGCTCCACAGCTAGGGGCTTGAGAGAAAAGTAAAATCACGAAAATTGAGTCGACGGACACTTAAATTCAAAATTGGAGCTGGAATTAACAACCCCCCTGGGCAAATGTGCGATCAGCTGCCTCCTTTGTTTTACTGGGGAACAGCAGATTGGCAAAGTGCAATGTGAGGCGCAAAAAAATGGTTGAGGCAAGAAGGAGTAAGGAGGTTGTGGGTTAGACTCCTGCTGTCAGAGTGTGCTGTTATCCTGAAGTCTAATGATATTGCGGAGGCGGGGTACATTATAGTCACACTACATTATAATTCCAATATTAATCTTACATATTTAAACGTCCTATATTACACAACATGGATCCATGTAAGCTTTAAGCCATGTTAGAATGCTATTTCCTGATCAAAAACATACATGGAGTTGTGTTTAGTTTCATCCCCACACGTTTGAGTAACCCTTTATATTAGTCTGTCTACAATCTCCAAAGCTCTGCTCCACCTTGTGATGTCATGAAGTGCTAGTTTTCAAATAGGCATCTATCTTTTACCTTTTCTTCAGCCGAGATGATCAATTCTAGGGCTGGTGTTTTCTATTTGAGAGAAGAACTCAGCCTAAATATGCAGAGTTTGTGTGTTAAACATGTGTGATTGAAACAAAACACAACTCCAGGTCTGTTTGTGATAAGGAAACTACATTATAATATAGATCAGAAAATAGAGTAATTTGGGCCCTTTAATTTACAGATTTTGTTTTGATCACGTATGTACCATTTAGCACTCACAGTAAACAACAGTAGTAGCAATACAACTATAGTCCTGGTATGCAAGTAGTTTTAATGAATAGTAGTAATCATGCTCTGGTGCTGCAGCTTTTTAAAAATCTTGACTGAAGGAAGTACCATGTTGGCCATATTTGCTGAGATGCACTCTAAACTGAACCAGAGTGACTAACATGGCTCGTGGTTTACACAATATACCCGTCTGAGTTCCATCTGAGAGAGAAGATGAGAGAAGGGATGAGGGAGAGGAGGAGGAGAAGAGGAGGAGGAGGAGGGCGCACCTGCTGAGACTGTGGAGGTTAATACAGCGCTGTGCAGGAGGCTGTGATCACACAGCTCTGGGAAAACTAAACTACATTCATCTGAACAAACAGAGGTACAAAAAGAACAGGGAGAATCAAAACGGCTGCAAATAAGAAATGATGTTCTGGTGTGATTGTCTGACTCGGAGTCTGAGTCTACTTTACAACAAGCTGTAAGGGGATAGAATGAGGACTACACTAAAACAGGACAAACAAAGCCAAGTGGTCCTAGCTCAAGATCTGGAGATGGGTCCCTGCATGCTGCTTTGAAGGACGGGTACAATTCAGAGGACAAAACATTCCTAGGGGGACAATGAAGTATGTCTTAACTTATTCAGGCCCAAACTGAAACAAAATAATACACTGTCAACTGTAAATATAAAAAAAACTTTAAATTAATGTTTTAACACCACAAAATACCTGACTGAGGTAGAACTACACCAAGATACAACCAATAAAAAATGCATTATACATTTTCAAGGAAATCAAAGTTGCTTCGTAATTCAGTGCATTAGTCATTCACTTCCATACTCTGAGGTGGCAAAAATACTATTGTAGCCATAGCTGCCCTGGGGTAGCCTGACAGAAGTGTGAAGCTGCCAATCTGAGCCATCGACCCTCCTACCACTACGAATTATGACTCACACACCACATTCATTCTAGGTAAGGTGGATGAAGTTTTGGTTTAGTCGCGGTTTAGTCCTGGTTTAGTTAGAAGTACAATTTAAGACCTTGTAATATACTGCAAAGTCCTGCTTTAGTTCTGGTTTAGTCCTGGCTTCCCCTTGATTATAATCTTGTCATAAGGACACAACAATAATAACATGGTCCAATAAGATTTGAACCACCAACTTTCAGGACAAAATAAGCTCTTAAAATAGGACTAAAGATTGGACTAAGCAAGTAAACTTTATTTCATATTGTGCTTTACCCTGGATAATACCCAAACTACATGAAACCAGAGACTAAAACTTTGTCCAATGAACTTGGACTAAAGCAGGAAAAACAATTCTAAACCAACAAAGCATACCAATTTATTTAAGTGCTTATACACCAGTTTACCCATCTAGCTAAAAAAAAACACACCAAGCTAGTTTATTGTTGTGAAGCGACAGCATTCCATTACAGCCAAAGCATCCAGTGGTTGAGTGAATGACAGTTACAAGCATGTGTCAGCTCTTAAGCCCACCACAATAACCTCTTTTATGTTTGCTGTTTAAAGAAGCCACCCAAACTGTGCAAATGCGGCAAATTCGTCAAGCAATCTGTAGACACCAGGGATTAAAAAGTCTAGAATGAAGCAGTGACAATAGATCTGCAGAATGTTCAAATAGAGAGAGGAAGATTGGACTGGTCCCAAATAAAATCTACAGCACTGCACAGTCTGTGTTGAAAAGTTTGTGGTGAAAAGTGGAGATAATTTATGACAAAAAACACGGGGGGCAGGGCAGGGAGACACAATAGACAAGGATTTCTACAGAAGGTTTGAATGATGAAAGCCAAGAAAAATCAATAAAGTTTAAATGAATGGGTGTTTGTGATAAAGGGTTTGGAAGCCTTCAGGAAGTAGCAATACATTCTGGTTGGAGTATGCTGTTTGGGTTGACTGGGATCCAGAATACACACTTCTTCAATACTTTATGAAGATGTGAGATGGTCTCCGATGAACTTCCCGTTTTCACAATGGCTGTGATTGACAGGTGGATTAGCCAATCATGGACACGCATGGTCCATCCTAATTGAAAATAATAAGGAAAAAAAATATCACAGAGGGTGGGAAAAAACATTTCTACAGTATCAATGACCGAAGCACTAAACTCATCTCAGTTTAGTTGATCTGAGGTGAGATCATTTAGATTTCTATTTATAAATCATGACCAAAGAGCTCCTTTGTTCTTCGTCCTTCAAATCTGATTGGACAATCATGTTGACCAGGTCTGAGAGGCAACGGGGGGGTGAGGATCAGACTGATATCGATCTATATAAAATATAGAAAAATATTATTCTGGACTTGCAGAAAGCCATTGGGAGCCCTACTATGGGCCTTCGGCAGGGTTAGACTCGCAACAAGTAATGATGGGCCCTGATCAATACCAAAATATATATAGAACTGACAAGTTATTAAAAAGTATTGGATAGATTTTTTTTTTTTTCTTTTTTTTTTTTTGTCTTTTAGCTGTAATCCATTTTGGGTTACACCTGTTTATATTTTAGTTTTATCTGCACAAATACTATATGTGCCACAGACAAATTCAGAGGAGTTTCAATGATTTAAATTTACAAAAGTCATTGTTCGGTATCTAATCCATATTTCAGTACTTGCCATCGTATTTTTTATTATTATAGTATCAAATTCAAAGCAAAATCACGATAAACTGGCGCTTTTATCTCTTCTAGGTGAAAAAAAAAGAAAAAAAAAAAAAGAACGAGACATACACTCAGTCCATCATTAAAACCCTAACTGTTCACTGCAATGAGTTCTAAAAATCTTTCACTACTACTTAGAGGTGGAGGTGTCAGTGGAGTTTTTGCCTGTAACACCATTGCCCAACGGCAAATAGCCTGCTAACAATGTAAACAGCATTACGTCCTGGTTTGTGAATGATACAAAGTTTCTAATTAGTTGCGTCAGCACACAGCAGTCTCATTTTGACCTGAGACAAAAAACACATTTACAAGAAAATAGGAGCAGCCCCTGTAATGAGTGAAGAGAAACAAAATCTCCAATGCTGTAGTCCATATTTAAACACTCGATTAAACATTAAACTAAATATACATGTGTAGAAATGCTGACACCAATATGAATACACTATAATTAGCACAGTTGAGCTAATCCCTATTCAATTCATTCAAGAGGTAGAGAGTGGATAATGCACAGACCACACAAAGGGATTACACAAAAGGTGGATTAGACAGCTGTTTTTGGGACTCAAATGGACTCCTCTCCTCTTCAAATCAAACCACACTTTTTTTTTTTAAATGTGTATCATCTGAGGACACTAAAAAAATGTTGAAATAACATTACAAGTTAATGCAAGCCAAGTAAACTGGAACGGTCAAATGTATTTTAAACAAAATATGACCACAATGCATTCGACTCCAACTCAATCTTTCTGTCAATCTGAGGAAAACTATTTAGTAGTTTTAGAGAGTTTGGCTGATCATCCAAGCTAGAATACTGGCTAGCACTACTGTTTACCTGGTTTTGATTTAGGTGTGAGAGGAAATCCAAAACCAGGCAAAAAAAACAACACTGTATAGGTGTGAGAGCACCATTAAGGCCTGAACCATTTTGCAAAATATGACTCAGGCACAGTTCACACTTAACAAACAGAAACTGTAAACAAATAGGTGTTTAGTTTCAGATTCACTCTAAACTTTAGAACATTTGACAGAATTTCATGTTTGCTATGGATCACACCTGGACAACTGAGGGAGTACAAAGACATTAATACTCCAATAACTAACAACTTCTGATCCAAAGTTCTAAAGTGGCCTTTTTCATGTATTTTGAGTTTTTTCTTGCCCCAGCACAGATATATTCTATAAGCAGTTCTTGAGGTCCACTGTCCACTGCTTGTTGTCTGCAGCTAATTAGAAACCCATTTTATTGGCTGACAATCAGGAAATGCGTATTAGCATGTTAGTTTTTGAATTATTAACTCACTAAATAATCAATCTGGATTGTATAAGGTAAGTGAGGAATAACTTTAGACCACTATAAACCATTTAAAATAATTAAGTAAAAAATCAGGTACAGAGCCTTTAACTAATCAAATTCTTTGTAAAAGCAATAGCTTTTTTCAAAATTTTAACAAACGTTTTAAATAAGTTTCGGTTGTATACATTAAAAATGATATTGCTTATTCATATAATACATTTGTTTCAATCATGTTCATTATACACATTTTCTTTAAAACTTTTAGAAAAGCTTATGTTTTATTCATACTTATTCACTTAAAATACAGCTCACTGTATATTATTAATGCACCAGCTTTAAATCCTGCTACAAGAGGTCTGAAAATGGAGTAAACTTGGATTGTTTTCATTTAAATATTAATATGAAAAGCTTGTAAAGACCCAAGACTCTATGGAACAGCTATCAGGAAATGTCTCTAGTCAACAGCCATAGAGATCTGACAGCGATATGAGGCGCTGTTTTGTTGCCTGAGCTTAAATGGGTTAGATGCCATTCATATTTGATGCTGTGCAGACGGTTGACATGTAATGGGGGAGATAAGGGACGCAAACTGAAAATGGAGACGAGGACGTAACCACAACAACAAGTAGCCATTTTTTAATCTTGTATATCTTTTGCATCCTCTTTTCATACCATCATACCATGTGCTCTTTCACTACAGCCATAAATCTGCTCTTTGGTCTTCTCTAGGTTTCCTGTCCCTGTCCCTGTCCCTGTACCATATTATCACTGTCCCTCCTCTGTACCATTTATTCACTCTCCCTCCTCTGTCCCATATATTTCTCTCTCCTCTCTCTTCATTGTGACACAAGATAAGTTTAATATAATTGTGGAACATTCTAGATAAAACAATAACATATCCATGGGGACAGGCATGTGTGGTTTTTTGTATGAAAACATTTATACCACTTTCTTGTCTTATGCTGAAATTGCTTTATGTAGAATGTTCCACGTATGGCAAGCTTAGTATCTCTTGCCTGTATTCCATAACAGTTTTTATCACTTAAGAAATTCACTGAAAACCATTTTACTGTGAGTGGGCTTGCTCTCACCACAGATCTGACCTGTAAACTTGGCATTTTGGTGTTACCTGCTTAACTCAACACAGGCTCCCCAGCAATAAAGCTCCACGGGAGCCACTGATCCACCATGTTTTTTTTTCCTGTATGTCCAACTTTATTCTATAACAGAAAACAGCAAAAAGCTGCACACATCCAATGAATCTGGCTTATTATTTATAGTCATCTGAAAGTGATTTTCCTGCAGTTTATCACAGCGGAGGTAAAAACCGCTACTGCACTGCAGGAGCGGTCATCTGAAGAGGTCGGCTTTTGTTGGCTCACTCAAACCACTCCCTTTTGTCGTTTCAACTATAGTCCCATATTTTTCACACTCCCGGCAGCGCTGGGGCTCGTGCAGACAGGAAAAGCACGGGAAAATGAAAGATAATTGAAAAGTGGCTGGTGCGAGCAGGGGGAGAATGGGGGGAGGGGTGCTGTTGGGAATGTTGACAGGATAATCCCACACGGACACAGGTGCAGTCCTCATGTCCGCTGTGATGCTCCGGGACAACAGTGACACAAAGAAAGGAAGTCCAAGCTAGATTTGTGTCCAGGTGTTTGGGCACAGCATGCATGGGGAGGAGACAGTGGAAGTAGGCGAACAATCATGACAATATTTTGGTATATTGTCTGGCGCTAACCTTTCATTCAATTCAAAATCAAATTCTATAAATACATTTTGTTTGTTTGGGCTGGACGATATGTCAAAAAAATATACTTTTGATTGATTGCTCACAATTTGTCATTCAACTTATTTCTGTTTTGGTCTGTCTGTATTTACTTATTTATTACCAAAATAATTAAAAAATATGGTGTGCAATCTTAATTTTACAAGACATACTTAATGAGAGCAATATAACACAAACTATCATCCGATTTATTCCTGAACCATAGACTGTGCCGTATATATAAAAGGACACAGGTAACCTCCTAGCCGCTGTGTTCTACTAGGAATTGAGTGGTGTGCACTTCTGTTTCCAATTCACTTTACATTACAAAACTGTGGCCCCTCTCTCTGCAATTGCTGCTGTCAGGCTAGTCATTTTGGTTTTAAAATGTTTGCATTAACCTGTTGTACAGGATCCCTGGTGTTTTTTATTTCGCTATTTGTGTCCATAACTCAAGATATGAACATTAATAAGAGATAAATTAGCCGCCTTCATTCCCAAAGTTCGGCGCTACAACTGTTAGCCTCGATGAGCTTCATTTGACTGAAAGCCAAACACTATGGGTGACGTCACGTCACACTCACTTAGTTCCACTTCTTTATACAGTCTATGGTCTGAACCACATGCTTTAACTGAGATGAAGATTAGCCAATTAAAAAGCCCCAAGCTGTTCATTGACAACAAATAAACAATTAACTCTCAAATTAAAATTTTAATTCAATGTACATCCCCATTACCATTCATTCAAATGTGCTTTAAATGTTTTTCTGTTTTGAAATTTGGGTATCTACAAACCTTTGTAACAGCAATTTTAAAATCAGTGATTGATAATTTTGAGTTGGTATCATGACATTGTCGGGTTATGACCATGGTTCAAAGGGGCGCAACTAAAGTCTATTCATTCACATTACGGAGACCTGTCTTTGTTATGGAAACAAAAATCAGGTCTCCAAAAACTCCAAAAGATACATTTCAGATATGGTTTAAATAGGTTAAGTAGTGGACTATGGTTAAGGTTAGGATCGGTCTCCAGGAAATGAATGCAAATCAATGTGATATCCCGAAAAAGCATGAAAACCCAATAGAAGTTTGTGTTTGAGCTGAAGAGGGGAGATAGCGGGGGGCATTTACACCTGTGACTGTGCTGTAAATGGGACAGTACAGGTGTCAAATTCTTAGTCTGTACTCTGGATGTTATTACCACAGCGATGACTATTTCTTCCTGGGGTTCCACAAAAAGCACCTGAACTGGAAAAGTGGAGCAAGAGGGAGAAGTAGTAGTAGCTCAGCGGGTCACTGAATGGACGTAAAGGGGTAGAATATCCAGGGCAGAGCAGCAGGCTGGGTTTATGCAATAGGGAACACCTGAGATTCAATGTGGAGTGAAAATCAAACTTGAATCATGTGTAGTTGACATTTAAGGGTGCATCACACTAGTATATAGACTCCATCAAAAAGTGGACTTAACTGGGACTAAACCTGCAACAAGACCAGGACTATGCTAGGACTAGAACATGACCAAACCAGTCTACACCCGGCCTAATTAGAACCAAAATTAAAGTGTAAATGCAGCCTTAGTCTTAATGTGGACTAGTCTTGCTCTGTCCTGGAGTTTAGTTTTACCCATTTTAATGCGGTATGTGCAAGTCTACATAAAACTGGACTAAACTGGGACTTTAAAAAATAGGGTAATATGTCCCATATTACTCTATTTTCTGATCTATGTTACAATGTTGTTTCCTCATCAAACACACACCTGGAGTTGTGTTTTCATTCATTCATATTCAACACACAAATCCTGCATATTTAGGAGTTCTTCTCTCAAACAAAAACATTCTGTTCCATTCTTGTGATAATACAGAAAGTGCTCCATTGTATTTTTTAAAACTCCATACACCTTCACTAGAATCATCTGGATAATTTCAGTCTTGGAATTCCAGTCTCTACTAATCAAAAATGATAAAATGATCTGTTAACTTCAAAACTACCGCTTCATGACATCACAAGGTGAGTATTTTGTTCTTTAGAGATGTAGACAGACCTGATAATAAGGGGTTAGTCGAACATGTGAATGAAGCAAAACAAAACGTTAGGTACATTTTATTTTTTTTACATGGCTTAAAGCTCACATGAGTCTATTTTGCATAATATGGGCTTTTAAACTAGATCCAAACAAGGGCCAAAACCAGGTGCAAACTAGAATCCGGGGTCTACACTCAGATCACTCAGATCAACACAAGAACTCACCACATCTAAGCTGGGACTAAAGCACACGATCTAAAACTAGGACAAACATACTTGAACAATAATAAAACTTTTCAAAGCCAAAAGCCTTTAAGTGTTCTATCTGCAGCTTTATTACCAGCCACCGCACTGGCACCTGACTACCCAGTAATGCCCATTGCTTGGCCCCTCTGCAGTGGCCCAGCTCCCATTCTCCCCGCTGCATTCGTCTGTGTGTAACACAATGAGCGGGCTGCCTCTTCCAGTCACTCAATTGAAATAAATGAAGTGCCAGCTCTGATGCCGGGGTAATTGTTCATATGGAAATTAGATTGCTGTCGTCATTGCTACCAGCCTCCTCTTTGCAACTCGTAAAAACCATTTTGCTACGGAAAAAAACAAAAAAAGTACAATCGGACGACGTGGGCATGTCAAAAAGCAGAGACACGACAGGGAGAGAAATAAAGGATCTACAAACTGTCCCAAGGCGCTTCATCTGGAACAAAAACCCTCGTTCTGTCGATCTTTTCACAGAAAGTGTGGGGAAATAAAACAACTGTGCCTAACCTACTTTGTCACTTTAATATTGTACAAACTCATCACGCCCGATCAGTCTGCTACATAGCCATGGTGGCAAGATTAGCTTCTGAGAATTAACCCTTTGTTGCCCCAATGCAATTGCCCCATATAGAGGAGCTTTGGGATAGCAGTTTGTATATTGTTGAATTGCATTGGGCAGAGATTTCAAGAAGGATCAGAATCTGTCATAAACCATAATATGAACAAGGGTTTGATTGACTTCCAATATAGACTGCCTTCAAGAAATTGATGAGGTCATTTCAGGTGGAGGGCTGGGGCTTATATAAATCTATGGGAAATTCACTGGTTTGGAAGACATACAGGGAAGCTGTAGAACTCTGTAATTACAGGGCCCATCCACATGAAACAAAACTGGCACAGAGATAGTAACCATAAACCAAGTCTGCTATCTGGCAGTTTAACAGCGGAATAAAAAAATCTAACCTGTCCTCCAGCTGATCTTTAAGCCGTTACTTGAACATAAACTATAGAACTGTTTTTTTTTTTTTTAAATATGAACCAAAAAAAAACCTTCATTCATTCATTCATTCACAAGCAAATGTTACATATTTGCAGGTGAAATATTCAGATTAACGAAAATGGACAAAGGTCAGATCTAAACGGATTTAAATCAGGTGTAAAGAGTCTCTGATAGATACTGACCACTACAGACTAGGTCCCACCACAGAAGAAATAGTAATTATGGTGACAGGCCTGGTCAGAGCATCTCAAAAACTTCACATCGGCTTATTGTTCAAATATATGTTTTGGGGGTCTTTTTTTTTTTTTTTTTTTTTTTTCCACTACTGAGAAAATTTTGGTAATTTTTTTTGAAATATGAGACGATTTGAGCTGTAGAAGGTTGAATTAATAACTTCTATGACTCATTACAGATGCAAACCGAGTACAAAAGTGTTTCATTCTGCTGTTTATTTACTGTAACTCTGGATTTTTTAACAATATTGTAGATTTAGAATAGTTTTTGTAGTTTAAATCTGCTCTTTGGTTTTGTGTCAGTGGCATAAACAAGTTTCAGTATTATTATTTATCATCTATATATATACACTTTAGGTATATATTGCACTTCAAAATGTGTTATCGTACTGAACCCTAGCATAATTTTGCTTTCCTCAAAGCACTCCTCCGTATATGTGTCCATTCTTACTCCTTTCATCGCCTTACCTACATACACATGCGTCATTGTTATCCACTTAGCCTGTCACCAGTGTTGAAAAAGTTATGTTTGCAAGTACTTTCAGAGTAGATCATCTTGTAGAGGAGGGTAAAACAGGTCAGCCTTAACCCCATCACAGCATTCCCCTTGAAACCAGAGGAACTGGGCCGCCCCGAGACTAAACCACATTACACGATGCCTTCACGGCTCATTGGAGTTTATGCTACTGAAGTGAAATCATTAGAACCAATAAGGTGTGTAATAGATTCCTTCCCAGCAGTCAGTCTGGTGCATGACTTCTTAATTGTGCTCCGTGTGTTTGTGATTTTGCACTCTCCCTCTCTTTCCATCTTTTTCTCCTTCCACTCTTTCCTTTCTTCTCTCCTGCACCTCTCTGTCCTCTGTTACAGTGGACTTTCTCTCTCTCCAATTAACCAAAAACAAATGGACAAAAAAGCTGGTATCAAAACTAAATGCTCATTTGAATACTCAATATAAAGTATATAAACAGGACAAAGTTGGACCATTCCGGAACATTTTTAGAATAATCTATCAATATCAGAACAATTATATAACCACATGGGAAATTATTGTTGACAATATTACTTTATCTTCCTCCCTTTCTCAATCTTTTTCTATGTCCTCCCTTTATTCTCTCCAGCACTATCTCTCCATTCTCTCCCTCTCTCCCTCTCTCCCTCTGCACCCTTCTTCTTCTTGCCCCCCCCCCAACTAATTAGCCTCCCTCTTTCCCCACTTCCTCTCTCCATCTCCTCCTTTATCTCTCCCTCCCTCTCTCCACCTTTCTCTACTCTCTTTCTCCCTTTCTGCCCCCCCCTCCCTTCCTTCTCTCCCCCTCTCTCACTATGACTCTCTTCTGCTATTCACCCCCTTTCTCTCTCTCTCCTATCTTTCCCACCCCGCCCTCTCCCTCCCAGTTTATATAAGTGATGTCTGAGACTGCAGTGGGACCTTGGGAGCGCCTTAGGGTGCTGCATTGATTAGAAGAGCACCCTCCACACTAAGGCTTGTGTGTGTGTGTGACCCGCTGAGCACCCAGAGCCAGAACTCAGAACTTAAAACGTGTTTTGACTGTCTCTACACGAGCAACAGAACTGCGATGGTCCCACAGGCCAGAGTCACTGTCCAACAAAGACTTCAAATGTACTGCTCTATAGGTTTTGGAGTGATGAAAACTGGACTGTTGTCATAGCAATAAACAACTTAAAGGCACTGAACCTGATTTTTACTTTTAATGGTTTGTATTGGTCCAAAGTTATTCCTCACTTACATTATGCATTACAAGCATCCTAAAAAGTTACAATGATGATTTTACAGGCACTTTTCACAGCTATCAGAGGCGAGAGCATTACATCTAACAACTAGCATGCAGGTGAGCACTTCCTAATTGTCGGGCAATAAAACACTTTCAAATTAGATGCAGACAGCATGCAGTGGACATATTGCACACAGGTTGTCACAGCTTTAGGGTGGGAGATATGGCCAAAAAGATTTTCTTGGAGCCAGATCACATTTTCGATATTATCATGATTCATGTACTCTTTGTATTTTTGTTTCTTTTAAAAGGTAAATAGTCACCCTCTTCTGAAAGTTCAAACTTCACTCTGATTGGTTAAACACACCTGTCACTCACTCAGAGCCTTAGCGACTGACCAGTAGGAGAAATGGGTGGGGAAAAAGTGTCCTAGTGCTTGAGCGTTAAATAAAGAATTACCGACCAAAATAGCATATTATCACAGGGATGATATTATGATTTAATTGCTATGACCATATCACCCAGCTCTACTTTGAAGAAATGCAAAATAAAGAGGTTACAGGTGTCCTTTCCATTTGACCCATCCTTCAATTTGCAAATAACAGACCTTCCACTAAAAAGTTAAATAGTCCTCAGCATTTGACCCATCCTTGTACCCATTGTGCAAGTTTTGGGTCAGTGGGGAAAAGCAGAGCGCCTGGAGGAAAAACCACCCAGAGCAGACTGGGGAACAGCACAGAAAAAAATCACATTAAACCAAATAAGTCCATGTGAATATAAAATGCCATGTTTGATAATCTCGTCTCTTATCTCATCTCAGTCTATTGTTGTCCCTCATGTTTTGGTGTCATCCCCCTTTCCTCTCCTCTGCTCTGCGCTGCGCTGTGTTTTGTATTTTGGTCCCAGCTGTGCCCTGTTGAGCTGATGAAAGGGTGCAGAGAGCACTGAGGCCCCTCCACCTGTTTGTGTGTGAGACAAGTGTCAGTGATTTCAGCCTCCCCCTCCCTTCCTCCTCCATCTACACCTCCTCCCTCCACCCACAGAGATGCGTTTAATCAGCATAGAGCCATGAGCCAGCTGGGGCCAGTGTGCAGGCAAAGTGGACCAGCCAGGAGGGGGTAGAGAGGGAGAGAGAGAGAGGGGAGAAGGGGGAGTGGGATGAAACGTGGGAGAGAAGGGAGAGGGGGTAATGGATAGAGGGGGAAAGGAAAGAGAAGGACTGGAGGAATGAGAGAGAAAGAGAAAGCGAGTGTTGAGACCACTGTGCATGCAGAGTGGATCAGCCAGGAGGGGGAAGAGAAGAGGAGAGGAGTGAAAGGAGGACAGAAAAAACAGAAGGGATATGAAAGAGGGAGAAAAGAAAAGGAAGGGTAGCAGGGGAATGATGATGGAGGAGACTGGATGAAGAGAGGAGGTAGAAAAAGGGACAAAACAATGAGAGAGAGAGTAGGGGAGGAAGGAGAGAGGTGGAGCAGCGAGAGATCAAGATGAAGGGATAGGAGAGGGAGAGGAATTGTGGGCAAAGGGAGGAGAAAAGGGAGAGAGAAAGTGTAGAAGAAGAAAAGAGAGGAAGGTGTGAGGAGAGAGGGGTGGGGGAGAAAGGACAGAGAAAGGGGAAGAAGGCAGAGAGAGATGAAATGGAGAGAGAGAAAAGAGTGCAAAAGGCAAGAGACTACAAGGGGAGCTAAGAAATGGGGAGAGACGAGAAGGAGGAGAGAGGAGGAAAGCAAAAAAAAAAAGGAGAGAAAAGAAAGTGAAAAGATAACTTCAAGATAAAGGAAGTGAATGAACAGACGAGAGTGGTGAGAAGGAGGCAGGAGAGAGAGATGGGATAGAGCAGGGCAAGTCAGATGAAGGGAGGGAGAGTGGAGGTTAGTTAGTGATGGAGATGAGTTCGGCCACTGCCTCAGTCCAGACCTGAATGAGTCTGGCTGTGTTGTTTGTTTGTGTGGGGGAGGCAAACAGAGATGGAGAGATTACAAGAGACATTGGGCCCCGACACAGAGGATTTGAAAATATGCCAGAGGAGGAAGAGGCAGAGAGAGAGAAAATAGAAAGAAAGAGAAGAGAGAGGGAGGGAGAGGGGGAGAGAGAGAGGGAGGGAGAGGGGGAGAGAGAGAGAGAGAGAGAGAAAGAGAAAGTGATGACAATCTGATAGAATGGGGCATTGAATATCTGTGTTGAATATCAATAGGGTCCAATACCAATATCAACAAATAGGTATTGATATCAGCTAATACTGATACCGAAAACCATATATGTCCCATCCCTAGCCTAAAGTGCCTTGCCCAAATACCCTTTAATATACTCTACACTAGGGATGTAATCGTATTGGCAATACCATGATATCGTGGTACCAAAATTGCCTCGATATCGTTGTGGTCCCTTTTTAGAATTAAACGTCATGTCTTTGTGCGCAAAATAATAATTAAAATGACAAAAAAACACCAAAAAACAAGAAGACTACATATGCCATGATCCTTTGCACCCATCAGATCCACTGTTTGAGCCAATTTACGCTTTTCACACTCGCATTATCAACAACACAGCAACACATGGATGGCGTTGTTTGCGAAAAAGGAAGAATGGATGAAGAGGAAAGCTGAGCAGACATTGTATGCCCCCCATGATGCCCCTGCTGCTTTTAAGTCCAAGATGCATTTTGGTTTAAAGGAGAAGAGGAGACAGATGAACAACAACGCAGTAGTAGCATTAGCTCTACTGAGACACAGCATCTCTATCCTCATAAAATACAAGCACCATGAGGACATGGCAAAATTACAATCAGGTCTACAAATCAATCAAAAATGAAGTCAAGGGTAAAACATTTCAGAATAACAGTTCTGCCCTCCAACACCTACAACAGCACAAGGTACAACAGCAGAAGGTGCAACAGTTTGAGGTGCAACCGCACGAGGCCCAACCACCCGAGGCACAAACGGCACAAGCCGCAACGGCACGAGGTACAACAGCGCGAGGTCAACTAGGCTGTTCACACCGTCGCTGTTCTGAACATAAATTGGTACTTTACACTACAGAAAAGGTATCATTTAAAAATACAGACAAATGACACTAATATGCCTGTCATGGTTATTATTGTAAGACCAATACCGTGATCATGAGCCCTTCTAATTTACACAATATCACAATAAATGTGGCACCGTGAGGTTCAGACTGAAATTGTATCATACTGTGAGATTTGGATATTGTTACATCCCTACTCTACATGTGATGGGAATCAAACTACCAACATTGCCAATTTCCAAGACCTCCTCCTCTCCACCTTTGGGGTAAAGAATACACATACAACATGGCAACACAGCGTTCAAAGACGATTAGATCAAACATGGACCACTTCTGCATCTGCTGACCCTGCACCAGTCTGAACACCCCCTGTGAAGTCATTAAAGCGATACAAGGAAGGGTAGTGATCATAAATCTAAAAAAACAGACTCCCTGCCCCGAAAAACATAATAGGCTTCACCCCATAGGGCCATCGCTCATTCAGCACTTTTTTATCGCTGAGCAGGCTTTGACAGACCAGCCTCGTGACACTGACGCTCGCGGCTCAATGCGATTTGGCTGTCACGCCTTCACAAAGTCAGATTCCCAAAGCTGCCCATTCCACCAACCTGTTTTCCTGTAGCTGGAGCAATTAGACTCTGAGGTAAGAAAGAGTCACAACACTAAGTTAAAGAAGCATGATGCAACTTTTGGGTAGCTTAATTGTCTCCATGAAGATCTTATTTGTCTTAATTTTTTTCAATTCCAACTTCAGTTTATATTGTTAAAAGATACCTTGAAAAATATCTATTCTTACTGTGAGGCCAAGTGAGTCGGCTCACTTGGCCTGGTGGCGTTCATTAGAGACAGAGTTTAATGTCTGTATCTAATACTGTGGAACATTCCAGGCAATAGCATCTCCATGGAGACAAGAAGATATGCTTAATGGACTTTGCCCAAGATTTTAAGATTTTAGCCTTTTAAATACATTATAATTAATCTTAAATAATCAAATGTGCACTTTGAAGTGAATTCTGAATTTTCATATTGTGAATCTCTATAACACTACTATAAAACTCAAAATATGAGATTAATATATGTATAAAAGCATAAAAACATTACATAAAACATTTTCACCTCTCAATTGTCTGACTGTAGCTTCAGCACATATCTTTAGGAAGCACTTTACAGAATCTGAACTCTGCTATGACAGTTCTAATCCTTCTTGATATCTTAGCAGTGGTATAAATCTCATTGCGCGCTATCTCCAAAGCTGCCCCTTCCTCCTCTATATGGGGCAATTTGGACAGGGGGCAACAAGAGGCTAATTCTCAGAAGCTAATCCCGGCACCACAGAACAGACGTGATAAGTTTGCACAATGTCACAAAGTAGGTTGTTGTTATTTATCACAAACTCAAAGCTTTAAAGGTGCACAATGTAACTTTTTGGTGGGGGGGTTTGCTTGTCTCCATGGTGATGTCATTGCATTTAATTTCCATCTCCATGGAGGCAGGCATGTGACACCAACAAGTCAAATTACAAGTCAGATCGGTAGAGAGGTGACCCAACTCAGAGTAAAAATGTATGTTTTAAGGCGCTTTTGGCAATAAAAAAACAAAACAAAAACATAACTGTAATATAATGAATACAAGATGGAGGAGTTTAATGCCATACTATGGAACATTCTAGGCCAATCAAAAACATCTCCATTGAGCCAGAAGAAAAATGATCTAGTGGCTCTTTAAAATGCGTTTCTTTCCCCTTACAGCCACTCTCTACCAGTAGTCCTCTGGGATGTTCAGTCTCCAAAGGATTTTCATACAAACAAATTAAGCCCATTAATGAACAGGCCTAGCTTAGAGACATAATTCCCATTTTATGTCCTGTCAACTTTAACAAGCAAAGTGGCAAAGTGTCCTCCCCCGAAAGCTGTAAATACCATTATGTTTCGAGAACAGACAACTAAATGAAGCCCTGCAAGGGTTAAGTTCAGTGGGTTTTCAGACCCAAAATATCACTTTAAAATGATGAAATTGGATGTAAACACGGTACCAGATCAAGACCCCATGTTAAAAATAGAACAAAACTAATAATAATGTGATGTTATAGCTCTATTATATTATTAATTCTCTATAGACTTGATGATGGCAAGTTTATGTATCCACAGTAACCATAGGCAGAATTGTGTAGTGCCTTGCCCAAGGACAAAACTGATGTATGCACTAGTTTGAGGTGGGATCAAACTATCAACCTTAAGCTTGACCCCAAGTGAGTGAGTATTGCACAATTACTAGCTTTATTTTTCATGATTATTATTATGTCAAAGAGGAAAATACCCACAATACCACCGGTGCTGCAAGATTACTAGAAAGCTCCATTTTAACATGCACAATTAAACATTTGCCTGAAGGAGGCCACACGGCTGAAGTGCTGCACTAAATAAACTCACTTTTGTGAGGATTGATGGTGTGTGGGATTCCTTTATCATTTTAGGTTTGTTATTTTGCTCCCATTCATCCAACACACCCAGCTTTACATTGATGTGTGAGATCTCCTGCTCCTTTTCCTGAAGATACACAGTTAGCAAATCACAAAGAAGATTCTTATGAATGAAAAGTACTGGTTAATGCTCCTGGATGTGTTTTAAATGTGCACTGTGAACTGAATATTCATTTTTGAACAAAACTTTTAGTCTGAGTTTAGTCCGGGTTTAGTCCGGGTTTACGCTGGGTTTACGCTGGGTTTACGCTGGGTTTACGCTGGGTTTAGTCCAGGTTTAGTCCGGGTTTAGTCCGGGTTTGGTCCGGGTTTTGTCCGGGTTTTGGTCCGGGTTTGGTCCGGGTTTGGTCCGGGTTTGGTCCGGGTTTGGTCCGGGTCCTGATTCAGTCCTAGTTTAGTCCTGGTTTGGTTCTCGTCTTATTAGTCAAATAAGCCTCACTTGAATCTGTCTCAGTTTTCACACGAACCAGAAGTAGCCCATGCACCACATCTTGAAAAGCACAGTTTTATCCTTTTCTAATGATGGTAATACCTATTCAACCTATCCTGGAAGTTACCATGGGCGCCGCCATCGTCATTTAGATTGTATTATTTTGCATGGGCCTGTCAATCTTGAAGTTCTATATGGACTGCAAAACTATTTAAAAGCCTCACAGAGAATCAGTGCAGTGTTGACGTGTTGTTGCACATAAACATTTGACACAAATCAACCGATGTTATATCAAATATTTCAGGAAACTTTTCTCAAATTTTCCACTGAAATGAAATGGGATAGCTGCTTAACCAGAAGTACTGCAACAAGACAAAAGTGGGCGGGGCAGAATAAGGTCAATCAGTTAAATACATAGCTTTAAAACCTACATTGTCCATAGTGTAGCAGTGAAAGCACCAAAGATAACCCTGAAGTAACAGCCTTTTAGTGCTGTCTGATCTCTCCTGCGGCTCCCTGCACCTCTGACCCCTTAACTCACTGTCCACACTTTAAACGCACTGGCTCTGAGGTAGTCTATTAGATCTGATTGTGTACAAAGACATGATGAGTGGTGCTCCAGTACAGAACAGGCTTGGATAAAATCATAAGACCATGCTACAACGTCTATAAATATAAATATGTGGAGATTGAAAGATAAGAGAGGCACATGCAGACAGAGCAAACGACGATCTAACAGCCCCTTTGTGTTCTTTGTGTCTGACAATGTCTTATGAGTTAAACAATGGAGAAGAGAGCAGATAGAGTATAGGCCTGGTTTAGTCTGGGTTTAGACCTGGTCTCGTCCTGGTCTCTGTCTGCGTTTATGTCAGTTCTGGTTCAGTCGTAGTTTAGTCCTGGTTAAGTCCTGGTCCTATTGGTCCTCAAATAATCCTCACTTGAATCTGTCTCAGAACCGGTTGAGTGATTTTGACTTTGGTTGTTCCAGTTTAAATTCCATTTTAGTCCTGGTCAAGTCTGGGAGTTTTAGAAGTAAAGTATTCATGGCTTATCTCTGCTGCTGGTTTAGTCCAGGTTTAGATCTGGATTTGATCTGGTTTAAGTCCTGGTCTTTTATTACCTGTTAAGTACTGATTAAATATGGCCCTGAATAAGAGCTGACTAATTTCTGTCACTTCATTTTCCACAGTTGTCCAATACCACTCTATGCATCATCACATACATACCAGCAAATAGACCCATCCAGACTTCAGTCTTTTGTAATGACAGAGCAATCAGATAATGGCCCAGAGATTGGACAGAGCTCTTGCATATGAACAAAAGGTCATGTGTGGAGATTAAAAAGCTAATAGCCAAATTAGCTATAGAGAAAAAAACTCATAAAACAAAATGGCTTTGGGGGAGATGGAGGTGTGCTTTCCTTTGCACAGGAAATAGACTTGGTGATGGTTTAATTACTAGGACAACGGCTAATAGAAGTACTCAAAATCTGCACTGAAGTGAAACAAAACTTGTGTTTGAATCGTTTATTATTGCAACTACTACTATTACTGCTGCTAATACTACTTCTACTACAACTACTACCACTACTGCTACTGTTAGTACTTAATAATTAGAAGGATAAAACATCGATCAAACCTGGACTCAACTCTCAAGGTGTAATTTTTCTGGTTGGTGGTCAGTTGGCGCCTGCAGGGCTACGCCTGAATGCGCTGTGTGTACCTTGAATGTCCCAACTGAATCCAAATGGGTCTCCCAAGTTACACATGAAGCAATGCAAGAGGAATTATTACCAAACTATTCACCTCTTTAGTGAGGGCAGGGCTGTAAACTATTAAAACCTCTTTCTAACATTGGGTACGAACAAGACTTAGAGGAACCCTAGGTCTCCCTTTCTTCGTCCTATCCAGTGCACACACGACAGCACTGCCATGTGTGCATGTACAGTGACACTTACGAAGCATGAAGCAGCCTTTTCTCCCGGTATCACCCAAACGCCAGTCCTGCGGGTGCCACCACAGTAACTATAAACAAGGGTACACATTCAAAATCCAGTTGTCTCTCGCTCCCTACCCTCTCTCTCTCTCTCTCTCTGCAGCACGAGACTCATCACTCTGTCACTCATCTCAGTCAATGCATTTAGGATTATCAGGACAAGTAATCAATGATATAGTGCAGAGTGGGAAATCCTAAACATCCAAACGTGAAGAGTTTACATAAGCTTATTCAGTAAAAAGCGAAAAATGAACAATGGCATTTTGGGAAACTAAATGAAACGCTGGGAACATCACATGGATGAGGATAGAGAGAGAAAAGAGACGTGGACCTCCAAAGCCCCGTGCGTCAGATGGAAGATGGAAGTGTGCAGACTGAGGTGCCTGTCATGGCGCCAATCCCCAAACCCGGTGAAGCCCTCTCAAGACTTGCTGACTTGTGCTGAAGAGTCAGCTGAGCTGGATCAGCTGGTCCCACTGGGAGGAGGCCCCAGGGAAGACCCAGGACACGCTGGAAGGCTATGTCTCTCGACTGGCCTTGGGGTCCGCCCAGAGAGCTGGAGGAAGTGTCAGTGGTAAAGAAAATCTGGGTGTCCCTGCTTAGACTCCTGCTGATATGACTAGGCCCCGGAAAAAGATGATGGATGGATTGTATTTAATTCTGGGTATAAAAAAGTAGGTGGCTGAAAAAAGGTAAGGGTATCAAAAGTTTAACTACCACTGTCAACAGTACTGCCATCACTTTTACTACAACTACTCTGGCAGTTTCTGCTGCTACTACAATCCACTAATACTTTTACAGCTTCTACTACTACTCGAGTTACAACTACTTACAGCTACTCAGCATCCTCCCCAATTCCACTGAACCTTCTCTAAAGCAATCAGCCCTCCTCATCCATCATGTATCATTTGAGCCCAGCCGCGGGCAGAGAGGGCTAAAGAGGCTAAAAGAGGCGCTCTGTTAACCTGTGCTAATGGCTAAACAAACACTATTACCCAACTCTCTGTGTCCCAGCGCTGATCTGAGCAAGCCCCCAGCAGAAGCAGCTCTTAAAGGATTAAACCTGAACTCAAGCAGGATGTCCAATAGGTGAAAGGGGCTATAATGATGGGAAAGTATAGGGAAGGAGATGTATGGAAAACTATAATGGCTAGAGGTACGATTTCAATGTGAATGTCTGAAGAGTAAGTAACTGTGTGTTTTATATACAGGAGTAGAGATGGAGAGATTGTATTAGAGGCACACATTTTGAGATTGAGCTGGTTTGGTGAAGTGATTTAGGCCAGACTATCCTTTTTAGGGATGTCAAGATTATTCAGTGTATGAATTAAAAATATATAATTATTTTAGGTTTAGTCCCTGGTTTGGTCCCTGGTTTAGTCCCTGGTTTAGTCCCCGGTTTGGTCCCCGGTTTGGTCCCCGGTTTGGTCCCCGGTTTAGTCCCCGGTCTGGTCCCCGTCTGGTCCCCGGTCTGGTCCCCGGTCTGGTCCCCGGTCTGGTCCCCGGTCTGGTCCCCGGTCTGGTCCCCGGTCTGGTCCCCGGTCTGATCCCTGGTTTAGTCCCTGGTTTAGTCCCTGGTTTAGGACCTGGCTCAGTGTTGATTTACTACATATTCACTCTTGTTTCAGTATTTAGTCCCAGCTTCAGTCCTGTGTCAGTCTTGGCTCAGTTCTGGTTCAGTCTGGATCAACCCTGCCCTCTCTCTTTGCTTCTCTCTATAATAGAAATCAGTGCTTTTTCACATTGAGTGTCCAGGCCTGTTCTTGCATGTACACACTGTTATGAACAGCACATGCGCAGACAGCAGGAGGTAAAGGTCAAACCCACTCTGCCCGGCGCTAATCACCGAACCTGCTCGAGAGCCCGCCGCACTCACTTAGACCTGATTGGGCGAGAAACTGGAGTGTTACTGGAGTCGTAGGAGGCCATTTGTGCAGAAAATAGCACGAGATTGCACCTCCAAAGTGGTCCAAAAATCCTCGCTCCTCTGCTGTGAACATAAGGTGAGCAGACGATGGCTAAGGGCTATGGTAGGTGGTAAAAGACTAGACTAAACCAGGGTTAAAACAAGATGTACACCAAATCATGTTGAAACTGGCTAAAATATGACATTATATAGTTTGCCTGGAATGCTCCACAGTGTGACATTAAACTTGAAAAAACACTATTCCAACTCTGAGCAGGGTCGCCCTACCATAGATCTGACCTGGAACTTGGCCTGGTGTCATCCCTTGCTTGCCTCCATGGAGATAGAAAAGTATAATGCCAAACTGTAAAACATTATAGATAAAGCATTCACATCTCCATGAATACAAGTGGGGGTGGGCTCCAGATCCAGAGAAACGATAAACTGTAAATCTACTTATTCAGTTAAAATTAGGCTGATTATTTAGAACCTAAAAGTTTTTTCTAAGCCAAGCCATATGAAGAGAATTAACAAAGGCCTAAACTTGGACTAAATGTGGCCAAAACCAACACCAACCCAGGTCTAACTCTGGACTACAACAGGACTACAGATTATTATAGGCTGGTACATTATGCACCTATCAAAAAACGGATTTAATTGTGCAAGTAATATGAAGAAATATGCCACTGTTATCACATTTGGGTGCCAGGTGAACATCCCATTTATAAAACAATATAATCTTAGTGAAAAAGACCTATTAAAATGTATCTCAAGAAGTTTCACAAACAACGCCAACAGAGGAGAGAAATAAGTGATTTTACTGTTGGGCTCCAAGACAGTGCCATAAAAGGAAAGACTGTAGGAAAGAGAGAGCCAGAGAGACAGAGAGACAGAGAGAGAGAGAGAGAGAGAGGGAGGGAGAGAGAGAGAGAGAGATACAAGGCACACACAGACACACAGAAAAAGAGAATGAGAGAAAAAGATACAGACAGAGAGTGAGAAAGAGTGACAGACATAAAGAGAGAGAGACAAAAAGAGAGAGAAATCCAGACAGCGATCAGTCAGAGGCTGGCTTGCTGCCGGAGCCTGAGAAACGGCCGGGAGAGTGGGTATTTTTAAACCGCAGGGCCGAGAAGGTGGGAATCCAACAGTGTGGTACAGCTCTGAACGGGCTCCAGTCCGAACAAGAGAAGCTGGTTTAGTCCAGTTTTAGTCCTGGTATCTAGAACGATACAATTTAAGCTGTATATAGTGTCAAATAAATAACTTTGATAACTCATTGTACATACTAACTAAATATTTAAGTCTTTCATTTGCACATTTATTTAAAGCTCTGGCTTTATTTAACAATTAGTTTAATTCCTAAAAAAAAAAAATATTTTTACATTGTGATATTTTCAGGACACTTCAAAATGTGCTATTGTGCAGGTCTAAGTTGAGGTATAGCCTGGCCTTTAGTTCTACTTGAGTCCTGCTACAGCCTCATTTCAGTAGCCGGATTTTAGAAGCCCTGGCTTAGTCTTATTTCACCAAAAACAAAACTACTATTTGAGGTTACTCCAGTCTTCATACCAATTCTGAACAATCTGGCTCGGCTTGACAGCACATTAAAACTCAATTATTTGATCAATACATTTTAAAAGCCAAAAAAACAAAATGTATACTATTTTAAAACTAAATTACCAGCAAAAACTCTGCCTGATTGCAAATATGTATAAATAACTCAGTAACTCAGGCTTTGATACTGACTGGCAGACTGTTCGAGTTAGCCCATAAAGGAAGTTAGCCAGTACCTTTTGTTTTTCTGTTGCAGTGTTGTTGCATTGGGGGCTGAGGGCTTTGTTGGCTATAGCAGAAACACACTGGATTTGTATGAAAGCAAGTTGGAAACATAGAAGGTGTTAACAAGCCCTGTGGTTTCCTGTCTGGCTGCTGTGAAGAGGAGAGAACTTGGAGAGATTTCTTTGTGGAGATTTGGAATTTGAAAACATGCTGGATGCCTTTTGTTAAATCATTTGGTATTCGCCTTCATAGTTCTTTTAAGGTAAAGCAGTGAGTAGAACCTTAAGCTGAGCGCTAATAACAGGGAGACTTATTGAAATTCACAAATTATATTAAAAAGGGTTCTCAAACTGCATTATACGAGCTTCTTCAGGTGGCACTTGGAGTTCAGTTGGTGGGTTTGCCTAATTTAGTGTCCTTTTTATCCACTTTGCTGTTCCTCGTTGGATTATTTCTTAAAAGCCACTGCTATAGAAAAATCTGATTTGAAGAGTTTGGAATGCGAATTTATGTGTTTGCTTTGCCGAGTCTACAAATGAAAGCACCTGTTCCATGCCAGAATATTGACAAAAATGTAATCTTCTTTTGAAAATACATCTGTGTTGTAGCTCACACAAGCAAAAGCTCATTCTCTCCAGGGTTAGCACAAGCGTTAACAAGCTTGGAAAATGAGGAAGACAGCATTTATATATAATGAAACATTTGGATTTGGATTTAACACATATAAGTTCAATGAGCATATTTAAATAACAAAAAGTGACCGTTTAAGGTTATTACTGTGTGGACAAAATCAGCCAATACAACTACTAGCAGGTTTAAAATACTATGAAACATGGAGATAATTGCTTTGCCTTGAATGATCCACAGTAGAGCATTAATAAAACCATGAATGAATGCATTTATTTATTTACAGGTGCTTTATTGCTCACTAATAAAAGCAAAAGATGTTCTGGTCAGATTGCTGGTGGACACTGCCTTATACTTATCTGAAAGAAGGGACTAACTACACTGAAACTGTAAACAGCTATTGTTCCCAGTTTCAGCCTTAACAACCATATTCAACCTTTAATGGCCCTCCTATTCTCTTTTGTTTCTTTTTGTTATCTGCCCAGAACTGAGGAAGCGGCTTGGATGCGCAGCAAAAAACGTGTTCACTCCTACAACAATTTGTCCAGTTGACAGATTTAAACTTCGTCTTTTGCTATGGATCAGACTTGGATGAAGGACAAAGTAAAAAATAAAATGCATTCTTATTGTAGGCAGGCTCATTTCACCACGGGTATGGCCTGTAACTTGGCCTCGTTGTGCCGTCTGCTTGTGTACATGGAGATAACTGTGTGCTATACCTTGGGACACTATTGGCAAAGTAAAATTAACAGATGGCGGACCCCTGAAGAAAAATGACATAAAGGTGCACTATGCAGTTTTCTTGCTCGTCTCTATGGAGATGATCTAATTTATCTGATCACATGAGCCAATAAGCAAGGTCAAGTTACAGGTCAGATCTGTGGAGAGGCAACCGCATTCACAACAAGAATGCTTGTTTTTCATGGTGTTTTTAAGGGATGAAAACACCAATAATTGAATAAATGCAAATACAAATATATATAAATACATATCCAGGCAAAGCAAAATCTCCATGAAGACACCAGAAGTTATAGTGCCTTTAAATTGGTCAAAACACCAAGCTGCATTTATCTAATTTTATTATTATGTATCTTGATTAAGACCACCCCTGTCCCCTGATGAACCTGATGTTGTGAGATATACAGCAGTGTAGGTTCATGCTGCAATATAGTACCATGTTATGACCCATCTCTTCCCACGCTGCTCTTGCGCTGCCATCACCTCTGTTCATCCCCAAGAGCTGACAGGTGCTGACAGGTGCTGGGACGTTTCGACACCTGGCACCAGCGCAGCGGGTTAATTAAGTTTGAAATGGTGCAGATGATCGGGCTGTCCTGCCAGTCAACCTGCCACCGGGCCCACAGATCACCACGGCAACCAAAAACGCAGTGACGGGTGTAGGAGCCATTTGTGTACATAATGGAGCAGAGATTCCCGGCTGGTTTTTGTGACATTTTTTTTTTAAATAGAGGTGACAAAATCTGCAGTATTTTGGGAAGTAAAATCTAAAGTATGTATTTAGCAGCAGTGGCCCCAAGAAATATTTTCAAGACAAGAAAATAGTAAAAAAAAAAAAAAAAACTAACGCATTATAATTTTGATATTTAATTACCCTTTAGCCAAAAAAAAAGTGTGGGTTTATTTTATGTATTTATTTATTTTTTGTTTATAGCTCTGAAAAGTACATCCTTACTCTGAGCAGGCACGCGTCTCCACAAACTTGTCTCTTATTTGGCCTGGAGTAGTGACTCTTCCTGTGTGTTTCCATGGAAATGTTGTTCTTTTGGATATAATCTTCCACAGTATGGCATAAAAATTATCCATCTCCATGGATAAGTTTCAGAAAGTGGGGTTCAAAGTTTCTAGATCCATAAAATCATGCAGATGAACTTCAAAAACTTTAAGACCTTTAAGTAAAAAAAAAAAATGCAAAAAAATCTATTTTAAAATGCTTTGAAAAAAGATTATTGCAAAGTCACAATTTTATCCAATAGTTACTTCTGTGTTGAGACAAAATATACAATGTAATGTATAAAATGCCATTAGATAAATGGCAAAAGTGCCAATATCTGATGAGGTGACAGTCAGTGTGGATGGAAAATAACTATGTATATTTCATTTTTGTTTATTTCAATGTCTCAAGGACAACCTGTCAGGAGCCGTGGGCGACCCAGGACCTAGAGACACATCTCCAGATACTGAGCTCATTTACCACTTTGAAATGTGTAATGTGGTGATGGCATGCACCGCAAACAAGAATGAGTGCTCAAACTTTCTGGTTGGAAGGTGAGTGCTTACTGACTGCACCACTGTGGCATAAAATATTTTGATGAGGAGAATTAACAGCGACAAACACTATTATTTTCTCACTATTAAAAGAGCATAGAACAGTTTTTATAGGGATGCGTGAGATGACTAATTATAGCCCTGAATATGTTTGTAACTGATAAATGATTTCATTAAGAGAAGTGACTTTCATTTTCTCAGTGTGACTGTGGCATTTTACATCTCACCTCCTGCTCACCAAAAAGCTGCTCTGTTCAACTCGAGGACAAACAATTCATAAAATAACTTAATGATCCTGTTAGGATTACATGGAGAGCTAAAGACCAGGCACAAATGTTTCCATAGAAAGTATATTAGCTGTCATATATTAATAGCCCACTCATGAATTAGGACTACATGTTTTCCTTTCAACTTAAACTCTACATTTTTAACCTTATTTGGGAAAACTATTTGATGCATAGCATTCCATGGTTATCCCATTAACGGTTAATGTATTGTATAGTCCCAGACTTTATGCTTGGTTTTAGCAAAGGAAGAAGATGTCCCAATATGCATTCTTGCGTCCTTTACAAATATACTATATGTACCGTATTTTCTGGGCTATACGTCACTCTGGAGAATAAGTCACACCAGCAAAAAAATGCCTAATAATGAAGAAAAAAACATAAGTCTCACTAGAATAGAAGTTGGAATTTTTCCGAGACCAAATACAGACATTTTATCTTTAACAGCAAGAATAATAATAACACTTAAATAGAGAACAACAGGCTGAATAGCAGTACAGCATGCTAACATAACGCATAGACAATGAACTGAATATGTGTCTGGTATGTTCATGTAAGATATTAACATATACCGGCTTGTCCACAAACATGAGAGAAACAAGAGTTCTTTTCACTGATGTTTATTGTGGTCTTACTTCTTCATCACAGTTCACACCACAGAAGTAGCAAACTAGGGATGGGACGATATAAAATTTAGACTAACGATTATCGTGACCAAAATAAATCACGATTCACGATATTATCGCGAAAATTATTACATTGTTAACATTCTGACGGCCCGGGCCTACTTTACAACTCTACAGGAATGTACATGTACTTCTGCGTCACCCACGCAAACAATCTACACATCAAATGAAAGTTACAGCTCCTCTTTTCGTATAAGCAAACAATTTTCACCTGGAATCACCACAGTGCTGACAGGAAAGACATTTTTACAGAAAAGCCAAAAATGCGGATTTGGACTTCACTCACCTTTGAGGCTCTGATTCTGTCAAACATCAACATATTCCACAAAGTCGTTCTCATTCGCTCGGCACAGGTCCAGAGAATATAATCCAGTCAAGAAATCATGTCCACAAAATAAGTTAGCTCCTCCATGTCGAAACTGCTGCAGGAAAGTATTCCACACACGAAATCTGCTCTGTCACTTTTTTTTGCATTTCTTTGGTCGATTTCAGGCATAATAACTTAACACAAAGCCAACTTTGGCCGTGTCTCAATTCACCAAAAATTCACCAAAGTGCCCTTAAGGCGCATTTAAGTCGGCGGTACTTCGACCTGCACTTCTAACAGTACATCGACCGGTGCATGTGATGAATTGGCACACGTGTTATCTTCTGATTGACACCAGTGTTGTCCAATAAGGTGGAGGTTGTGTGTTACTGGAGCCGCAAACAGCGAATCAGTGCTACATGTGACTGAAAGTTTACGCCCCACTCTACTCTGTGTAGAATCAACCAATCACATCACACACGTTTAGTGACGTTTTCTCCTTACAGCCAATGAGCAGCGGAGCACGTGTGTGACATGCCGAGATTTTCCGTAAACAGACAGACTTTACCGAGTAAACGAAGCGTGTTAATGCGGGGCATTCTAGGTGCTGTTGTTTTGTTTCTAAACATGATGAACAAAACGGACAAAACAAAGGAAGTACGTGATCGAGGACACTGTGGATGTTTGTACAAGTTAAACTAGAGGCATCTCTGACCTGGAGCGGTTCGTGTCAGAGTGAAGATGACTGTGGACTCAGGAGGAGAGGAGCTTATTTTTGATGGATTGGATGCCGTTCACAATTGGTAAGCGTGGTTTATTCTGCTATTGACATGATTGTAGGTAAATATATTGTGTGTGTTTCTGTAAAATGCTGTTTAGCTACTACACACAACACAATCTACATTCAATAGTTTATGTCACTTACGATGAATATTTTCAGCTCAAGTTTGTCAAACAGTGCAGGATGTTTGTCTCGTAAATACATGTGCATGTTGCTCGTGTTTTGCCCTCGGATCCTCAACTTTTTTTCGGCACCAGATTCTGCCACCAGAACAGGCACAGACGCAACAAGTGTCATTGCTGTGACAGAGCGCCCCCTTGTGAGCAAACACCACAACTAGCATCTAAACGTTGTATTGAAACCAGAAACATGAGACAGTCTGGCGCTGTAAAGACTATTATAATCGTTCGCGATTTTGGAAAAATGCCAGGAACGATTTATCGCGGACCGTTTCTATCGCGATTTACGATATTATCGTATATTGTCCCATCCCTATAGCAAACACCTAAAATATAACATAAGCTCTGGCTCATATTACATATTCACAACTGCATACAAACGTATGGAAAATATACATACCACTTTTGCCTGCAAGTGAACAAACCGGTGAGGCGAAAACTTTATATTTTACTTTTCAATTGTTTCTTAAATAGTGCTCTGTCAGGTAAGACTTCACATTAGTGGTAAAAAGGCTGAACCTGAAAACATTTACAATATTGTTCCAAAAGAAAAAGCATTACCTTTATGTTTTTTACAAATGAACGGGAAATAAATAAGGGGAAATTCAATATGAAATATATAAAAGAAAACGAGTCAAGTAAATTTTCTTGCAGGTATTACAAACACACCATGCCATCTAGTGGGGAGACAAGTGAACTGTAAGATGTATATCAACCTTTACATAACACATAAGTACACATGTACATGAAGCATAGACAGGAAACTGAATATGTGTCTGGTGACATAAGATAATAACAGTTAATCAGATAACTAGAGCATAAAAAACAAGGTAACAAGTTTACTCTCGATCTAACTCGAATTAATGAACTGAATAATTTCACATATAGGTCGCATCTGAGAAAAAGTCTGATCCCCAGACAAACTATGAAAAAAAGTGCGACTTAAAATACGGTACTTAACAAAAACTACTGCAGTTACTCTAATCTGTTCTTTTAGTACTATGATATCACAACGACATTTACTGCTACTGCTACCACTTAAAAGTACTTGTTTATGAACTTTAATAATGACGGTTTAATATGATTCAGGGCTATAGTCTGTCTCAGTTCTCAGCTGATAAATGGTGCACATTAAGTTTGATTTCATATTTTGCAGTGATTAATTACTTGGTCCTTGTACAATTACTGATTCTAATTAAATACAGTCATAGTACTTTCAGTAGTAGACGTAATCGTTGCAGTAATACATACAATATTTGTAGTAGTATTTTACTCCAAGCTTAAAGATGCACTATGCAACATTTTCCAAGGTGAGGGTACGCCACCTGCTTGTCTCCATTTTCCAGTATGGCGTTAAACTTATTTGTCTCCATGGATACACGCAGGTGGGACCATCATGCCAAATACTGGTCAGATCTGTGGAGAGGTGACCCCGTTCACAATAACAATGCATTTTTTTTTTTTTTTTTTTTGAGCAATTAAACGCCTGCCTGAATAAATGTAAACAGATGCATTTAAAGCAAAAGCATTAATATCTTCATGGATACAAGCAGGTAGTGGACCCTTCACAGAAAAGTTTACTGTATTTTTTAAACAGCATAATAATTGGATCACTCTCCCCGTGCTATGATGCTATATTTTGCATCTGATAAATGGTGCGGATTACGTTTCAGCTTCAGTTGTGATTAATTGGTCCTAGTACGATCGTTGTCTCTAATGAAATGCAGGGAAAGGTCAGAGGGATTTAGCCTCCCCGTTGGCCCGATATAAGCCTGTGTAATCAAGGTGCAGATGGCCCGATACGGGGGGCGGCGTCATCAGGGTGCAGGCAAGGAGCAGAAGATGGGTGTCACTGATAACATCTGCCTCTGCTCAGAAGATGCAGACTGTGGACACAGACACGAAGCTGATGCAACATGAGGGCAGCTTTAGGTGAGGTAAAACTCAACACTTATCCAAACACAACTTTTTTAAGGATTACGTCATGTTGTAAAGATATTTGCAATTTATAAACACACATTAAGTGGTATTTTGTTCCATTCAGTCTTCTAGTTAAGGGCCTGAGGATGATTTTAATTTATTCTGGTTGAGATAAATGGCCTTTATATTATGCAGTCTATTGTAAATGAACTGAGAAAAAAAATAATATTTAAACTATGAAATCATGCATTTAGGTGGGTAATTACTAAAAGAAGGCACTAACGAGGTCATTTTCTTTCATCCAATCAGAATCATTGATCACTAAGAATAACAGTAAACAACTGCCTGACACTTGCCAGAGTCTCACATAATGCAAGAGCTAAAATACACCAATTGAAGAATAGATATTTATGAGAATGTTGTGAAAACAAACTACATAAGACTATCCCAGACAGTTGCGTCTGTGTCATGGTGCCATATCAAAGTGGGCGGGGCTACAGTTCACACCCAAATGTTCCTTACACATGGTTAACAGTCAGGTACAGGCCCTCTAAGTTGAAAGGCCCTTTCTTGTATTTTAACTGCTCAGTAGTGATGTGACGTTTGCAAAATAAGTTGGCACTTTTGAACGGTTCCTTAACATGAACACTTGGAACTGGATCTCATTATCAAAAGTACCAAATCTTTTTCTTTCCCATTTTGAGGCATTTTTACACTGATTTACCCTGACCTAACACAAGAATCAGCCCAGAAGCAGAGCAAGCGACCGACATAAGTGAGAGCTTTGTGCAGAAAAAACATCTTTGACATTGATCCAAAAGATTCGGATCCCACAGGGAACCAAAAGTCCCATCACTACTGCTCAGGGTGCTTAAATTGGCCCTCAATTAAAATGAAGTTATTTGATTAAATGATTCTTGTGATTTCAGTTTTATAATTTTCTGACCTCTGACTCACTCACTCCACGAAAGTACAGTACAAATACAGAACACCTCTGTTCAAATTGGTCTACAATTTGTCTCTATAACTATATAAATAAATTAATAATATTACCGTTGTGTCCTTGGGCAAGGTTTTGGGTAAAACAGCAGCTAGAGGTCACATCTATACCATGTACTTATTAAATTATGTAAATTCTCTGATGGAGGGTTTGCAAACAGCTCGTTTGCACGGAGTCGTTATTGCCTATAATGTTCCACAATATAGCTGTGACACCACAGTCCAATTTACAGGTGAGAGATGTAGAGAATAAATAAATGCCATTCCATGGAACATTCCAGAAAACACAATAACATTTGCATAGTGTTGTTGCAATACTATTTTAAGACTAATAGGCTTGAAAATCGATGCCAATTTTGTGCTGCAAATTATCATTTTAAAAACTCTTTTTTAGACAATATTGTACATTTTCAGCACAAAATACTAGTATGTGTCCATTACGCCATGTGGTCTTACACATAATTCTTATAGATAGATTTAGTATAGATTAGTATATCATTTTTTTTAATACTTTTGGACAACTCTACATTTACATGGAGAAAGCAGATGATGAACACCCCGCCAGAAAAGTTACATAGTGCACCTTTGACCAAATCTTAACTACTGACAGATTTATAAAAAATGAAGCCTACAGAGCAGTACTAAAATGTAAATAAAATATAAGTAGACAAAAATAAATCTTGACTGGAGCAGTGAAAGGGGCTAGCCCATGCCATCAATTTTACTCGAGTGTGCCTCACACCCACAGGCGCTATACAGTCTCTCCTCTGGAGAGTCCACACCTTCTCACAAGAGCAGGGGATCATTTGAGTTTTTAAAATACCAGAACCTTAACAGTACCTGCTTTCAATGTTGGGTCCTGAATGTTTCTTTTTTCTGTGCCTGTATTTTTATTTTTAAATTTTTTAATGTAAATTAATTAATATTAAGAAAATGCTTGAAAATGTTCAGTTATAAGTGAGAGGAGAGGAGCAGAGATGGAGCGATAAGAGAGAAAGGGAAATGAATGGAGACGAGTAGAGAGAGATTGACAGGAAAAAGGAAAGGAAATTTGTCAATACCAACACAACCTGTAACCTATATTTGTTTTTGATATAGATGGACTACATGTGTCCCTGACTGGCTAATCCACCTGTAAATCACGCCCATCTGACAATGGGACAATTTACCAGTGACCACTCACATCTTCATCACGTATTGAATAAATGTGTATCTGGATCCAGGGCAACTTCTAAATTAGCCGTAGTTTCATCCCTTCCTCAGCCCTAGTTTGGTTCAGGAGTCTAATCCAGGACTAAACCAACTATACATAATGCCATACCACATTCCATAACTAGAAGCAAAACAATGGTGTTCACCTGATTTCCATTTCTTGGATAGTTCAGGTAAATGCCCTTTATCCCATGAGTGTTTTTTCAAAGAAGCTATTTGAGAAGAAAGACCTCACCTATGCATTTAAAACAGCACTGTGTTGAACAAGCATGAAAATGAAAACTTTCAAGGACACTATTTTTTGCCCTACCAGGTGCACTGTTGTATGAGAGCCATATAGAAAAACAAGTGTCCATGACTACCCATGACAGTTGTATCTCTGTCATAGTTTCAACATCAGAGAGAAGAAGAAGACCAATGAATGCACAAATCACCATGTCTGTGCAAATCCCTCGTTCATCCAGGAGGGGTCCATAGCAGCAAAAGGGACAATGTAAACAATGATTTATTCTTTTACCGAGATGTTTTGACTATCATTTTTAATATGAAGACAGGGATTGAGAAGCAGGCCATTTATACATCCAGAGGAACTATGTAAACCCAATAAATAAACGTGTTGCTCACTTACTATGCCTGTGTGTGTGCATGATTTCTTTCACTGAGAAATTTGTTGTCCATTTGCAATAAAAGGCATTCTGAATTCAATTATGATTCTAGCTCTTTTTCCAATACCTCAATGAGAATAAAAAGCTCTTTATATAGACAAAATAATATAATTTTTCAACACTAAATAATAATACTTATATAATAGTACTTATATTCCCATGTGGCCTTATATCTGTTTAATCAGTGGTCCAAGTAGGTTCCATAGTGGTCCATGGGTGTATACCAGTCTATGTGTCTTATACTTGTTTCTGATCCTGCTCATTCGATCATTCTAAAGCTATTCAGGAAAGGTTCATTTCTCTCCTGTGAATGTGACATTTTAGTATCGATACCTGCTCAAATGAGTATCTTGATACTAGTATTGATTATTACTCTGATTTTCAATACTTTTGATAACCCTAGTTTTTGAAAGCAGCATTTGCGCACCACTGGCCTTATAACTAGAGTTAGCTCCCGTGCCCTGGTCTTCATAACTACGAATCTCCATCAAACACAAACATGGAGAACGGCTTCTCCTCAGCGCCGCTCCCAGCTGGATGTAGCGTGGCAATTTCAAAATGATCTATGCAAATGTAATTTCACTGTGTGTCATCCAACACAGCCAATAATGAGTGCACAACTCCAAGCCCAAACACAAGTGAACAGGGCCAGATATAATAGCCAGATTAATGTGTTTTTCTGCCACTTGCCTAATTGCCCAAGGACTCCGGTGGGGCTGTGCTGGAGACGCCCTTGTTTTCTGCACGTGATGGAGTGAGCGAGTGGAGGAGAGGAGCGGGCTAAACGACAGAATCAAGAGTATTTATCATTTATATGAACTTCTGAAAATCTCCTGGAGCTTTTATGGAGGAGGGAAAGAGGGGGAGAGAGAGCCAAAACACACAGAGATGGAGAGAGGACAGAGATGAGGAAAGAGAAAGAGAGGAAGCGTGGAGAGATGGAGAGACTGAGGGGAGAGGAAGGGAGGAGAGAAGGGAGGGGGAAAGAAAAAAGAAAAGAAGGAGAAAGAAAGAGGAGAGTGAAGTAGAAATTGAGAGATGGGGGGGATAGGCATTTTTTTAGGGACAGACAAGAAAAGAGATAGATGGGAGAGGAGGGAGAAAATATGTCAAAGGAGGGCAGAGAGAGAGGAGAGTTAACAAAGGATAGAAGAGGAAAGAGGGAGAGGAAATGAACAGAGAGAGGAGAATGAGAGGGGTAGAAGAGGGAGAGAAGAGAGGAGAGAAGCAAATAGGTCAAAGGAGGACAGAGAGAGGGGAGAGGTAAGGAAGGTAATGATGGTGGAGGAAGAGAGAGAAAGTTAGAGAAGAGAGGGGGATGAAGTATTCAGAGAAAATTAGAGAAGAGGTTGAGAGGGGTAGGATAGAATTAGAGGAAGGAGAAAAGAGAAAGGAGCGGGGTAAGAAAGGATAGAAAAGCAAAGAGAAGAATGGAGGAGAGTGAAGTCAAGATGGAGAAAAAATGGAGAGGAAGGGAACAGAAGAGCAGATGAAATAAGAGATGGAGAGTGATGGTAGAAGGGGAAATGAATAGATGAGTGAAGAGACAAGGAAAAGGAGATTGAGGAGGAGAAAGGCAGAAGTGATGGAGAGGCGGGCGAGAGGAAGAAAGGGGAAATGGAGAACAAATAAAGAGGGAGGGAAGGAGAGGGGAGAGATGGAGACTAGACAAGAGAGAGAGAGGAGAGGTGGAGAGATGGAAAGATACAGAACCCTTTGGGAACGTGTATTTAGTTGTGCCCCAATGAGTGAGTAGTGGATCAGAGGCAGGAGCTGGAGATTGGCCTGAAGGACGGCATTAGCTGAATCATGTCACAGTCAATTACTTATCATCACAGAGACTCGGAGGAGCAGAAGAGAGGAGGACAGAAGCACTTTTACTACAGAAAAACCCTGAATGCTGTGACATTTGGAAACTTTCTGCAATATATCTTTGAACAAACTTTTCTGAGACTTGGACATTTGTTAAAAGTTTCACTGCGTAACTTTTCTGGTTGAGGGTTACAGCCAACTGCTCGTCTTACCAGTGATGTTATTGCTTTACATTTATTAAAATACATTGCATTGATAAATACATATTTGTACCTGTGACATCACCTGCTTGTTTAAATGGCCTATATTATATAAAACTGACTCCTGTGAACTTTAAGCGATTTTATAATGTTGTTACCTCCCTCAAAAAAACACACCCGTAGTTGTGTTTTGTTCACACATGTTTGAGTAATATTTTTTTGCATTGTGAAGTCATTGAAGTGGTAGTTTTCCAGTTAACACCTCATTTACTTTTAGTTCAGTAGAAATAGGCAATTCCAGGTCTGTAATCATCAAATGATTCTAGTGAAGGTGTATGGAGTTTAAAACACAGGAGAGCACTTCCTGTATCCACCACATGACATCACAAATTGGAACACAGTGTTTTAGTTTGAGAGAAGAACCCAGCCTAAATATGCAGGCTTTGTGTGTTAAACATGTTGTGAATGAAACAAAACACAACTCCAGGTATGTTTGTGATGAGGAAAAACAAGGTTAGAACACAGATGGAAGATGCCGTAATATGGGCCATTTAATGCCTTACTGTGCAACATTCCAGGCCATGCAATGACTTCAGATAAGTTCAGTACAAATTATTACAAAATACCAGATTAAAAGTAGATATAAAAGGTGAATGGTCAATTTTCCCTCACCCATTCACACACACACATTCATACACAAGAGTACACAGACAGTGGGGAAGGCGTGGGCCAAGTGTTTTTGCCAACGGCAGCATGCATCTGTGGGAGCTGTAATTGCACCGCCAACCTCTGGGTCAGTGGACAAACGCTCTATCAACGGAGCTCCTGTCACCCCATATATAGTGGGGTGACAGGACAGGAAATTAAGGTGTTTGGGAAATCACATGCGGCCTAACGTGGTGACATTTTGAGGACTTTTCCACATCCAAACAATATAATATTGTGTTTCAAATTGTCACACGGTCCTCATTTTGTCACAATGCTGAAACCCATTGCGAGTTGGCTGGTAGCGGCTGCAGTCCTTCCAAACAACTTAACTTCCCTTTCAGTCCTTTTAAATCCTTATGTTTGGGGGTAACTTAAAGTCTGAAAATGTACTTTAATGTAAACCACAGCATCCAGGGGATAAATCTGTTTAAGTACGAGCAGCATAAAGGTGGTGTGGAAGAATCGATATGTGTCGGGAGGGCATGGGTTTCTCAAGCAGTCTGAGCTGTAATGAGAAAAGCTCTGGACACTTGTCAAACATGGAAGTCAGGGATAAAACCATGTGAGCTCAGACAGACAGAGGATGAGTAACTGTCTGGGCCTGTCAAACGGGAGAAGAGAAAGAGGAAGGGAGGGAGTGAGAGAGAGAACAGAGTGAAAAAGAGAGCAAGGGAGAGAAGGAAAAGAATGGTGAGAATAGAAGGAAATGAGTAGAGAAGGGGAGATAAAAAAAAAGGAAAAGAGAAAGGAGGAAAAAGAGGAAGTAGAGGAGGAGAGAGAAAGAGAGAGGGTGAGATGGTGGCGGTGGAAGAGGGAGCGAGAGAAAGAACTGAATGAAGTGAGGTGAGGTGGAGAGGAGGAGAGAAAGGCAGAGAGGGAAAGGAGGGAAATAGAGGACATGGGTGGGTGGGAGAGGATGAGAGCGTGAAAGGGAGTCAAGTGGCAGAGAGTGATGGAGGGGGAGGAGAAAGGGAAAGAAGGTGGAAGAGAGAAGGAAAAGAGGGAGAGAAATAGGAGAGGACACAAAGAGAAAAG
>JAIEZT010001390.1:10239070-10257892 GCA_019594935.1 Periophthalmus modestus | reverse complement strand
TGGGAAAGTATAGGGAAGATGTATGGAAAAAACTATAAATTACAAAATGGCTAGGGGTTGGGACGATTTCAATGTGAATGTTTAGGACCTGGTCAGTGTTGGTTGATTTACTACATATTTCACTCTTGTTTCAGTATTTAGTCCCAGCTTTCAGTCCTGTGTCAGTCTTGGCTCAGTTCTGGTTCAGTCTGGACCAAACCCTGCCCTCTCTCTTTGCTTCTCTCTATAATAGAAATCAGTGCTTTTTCACATTGAGTGTCCAGGCCTGTTCTTGCATGTACACACTGTTATGAACAGCACATGCGCAGACAGCAGGAGGTAAAGGTCAAACAACCCACTCTGCCGGCGCTAATCACCGAACCCTGCTCGAGAGCCCGCCGCACTCACTTAGACCCTGATTGGGCGAGAAACTGGAGTGTTACTGGAGTCGTAGGAGGCCATTTGTGCAGAAAATAGCACGAGATTGCACTCCAAAGTGGTCCAAAATCTCCTCGCCTCCTCTGCTGTGAACATAAGGTGAGCAGACGATGGCTAAGGCTATGGTAGGTGGTAAAAGACTAGACTAAACCAGGGTTAAAAACAAGATGTACACCAAATCATGTTTGAAACTGGCTAAAATGACATTACATTTGCCTGGAATGCTCCCACAGTGTGACATTAAACTTGAAAAAACACTATTCCAACTCTGAGCAGGGTCGCCCTACCATAGATCTGACCTGGAACTTGCCCTGGTGTCATCCCTTGCTTGCCTCCATGGAGATAGAAAAGTATAATGCCAAACTGTAAAACATTATAGACAAAGCATTCACATCTCCATGAATACAAGTGGGGGGGGCTCCAGATCCAGAGAAACGATAAACTGTCGTCTACTACAGTCTACTTATTCAGTTAAAATTAGGCTGATTATTTAGAACCTAAACCAGTTCTAAGCCAAGCCATATGAAGAGAATTAACAAAGGCCTAAACTTGGACTAAATGTGGCCAAAACCAACACCAACCCAGGTCTAACTCTGGACTACAACAGGACTACAGATTATTATAGGCTGGTACATTATGCACCTATCAAAAACGGATTTAATTGTGCAAGTAATATGAAGAAATATGCCACTGCTATCACATTTGGGTGCCAGGTGAACATCCCATTTATAAAACAATATAATCTTAGTGAAAAAGACCTATTAAAATGTATCTCAAGAAGTTTCACAAACAACGCCAACAGAGGAGAGAAATAAGTGATTTTACTGTTGGGCTCCAAGACAGTGCCATAAAAGGAAAGACTGTAGGAAAGAGAGAGCCAGAGAGACAGAGAGACAGAGAGAGAGAGAGAGAGAGAGGGAGGGAGAGAGAGAGAGAGATACAAGGCACACACAGACACAGAAAAAGAGAATGAGAGAGAAAGATACAGACAGAGAGTGAGAAAGAGTGACAGACATAAAGAGAGAGAGACAAAAAGAGAGAAATCCAGACAGCGATCAGTCAGAGGCTGGCTTGCTGCCGGAGCCTGAGAAACGGCCGGGAGAGTGGGTATTTTTAAACCGCAGGGCCGAGAAGGTGGGAATCCAACAGTGTGGTACAGCTCTGAACGGGCTCCAGTCCGAACAAGAGAAGCTGGTTTAGTCCAGTTTTAGTCCTGGTATCTAGAACGATACAATTTAAGCTGTATATAGTGTCAAATAAATAACTTTGATAACTCATTGTACATACTAACTAAATATTTAAGTCTTTCATTTGCACATTTATTTAAAGCTCTGGCTTTATTTAACAATTAGTTTAATTCCTAAAAAAAAAAATATTTTTACATTGTGATATTTTCAGGACACTTCAAAATGTGCTATTGTGCAGGTCTAAGTTGAGGTATAGCCTGGCCTTTAGTTCTACTTGAGTCCTGCTACAGCCTCATTTCAGTAGCCGGATTTTAGAAGCCCTGGCTTAGTCTTATTTCACCAAAAACAAAACTATTTTGAGGTTACTCCAGTCTTCATACCAATTCTGAACAATCTGGCTCGGCTTGACAGCACATTAAAACTCAATTATTTGATCAATACATTTTAAAAGCCAAAAAACAAAATGTATACTATTTTAAAACTAAATTACCAGCAAAAACTCTGCCTGATTGCAAATATGTATAAATAACTCAGTAACTCAGGTGTAAGATCTAAGAGGCTTTGATACTGACTGGCAGACTGTTCGAGTTAGCCCATAAAGGAAGTTAGCCAGTACCTTTTGTTTTTCTGTTGCAGTGTTGTTGCATTGGGGGCTGAGGGCTTTGTTAGCTATAGCAGAAACACACTGGATTTGTATGAAAGCAAGTTGGAACATAGAAGGTGTTAACAAGCCCTGTGGTTTCCTGTCTGGCTGCTGTGAAGAGGAGAGAACTTGGAGAGATTTCTTTGTGGAGATTTGGAATTTGAAAACATGCTGGATGCCTTTTGTTAAATCATTTGGTATTCGCCTTCATAGTTCTTTTAAGGTAAAGCAGTGAGTAGAACCTTAAGCTGAGCGCTAATAACAGGGAGACTTATTGAAATTCACAAATTATATTAAAAAGTGGTTCTCAAACTGCATTATACGAGCTTCTTCAGGTGGCACTTGGAGTTCAGTTGGTGGTTTTGCCTTATTTAGTGTCCTTTTTATCCACTTTGCTGTTCTCGTTCGGATTATTTCTTAAAAGCCACTGCTATAGAAAAATCAGATTTGAAGAGTTTGGAATGCGAATTTATGTGTTTGCTTTGCCGAGTCTACAAATGAAAGCACCTGTTCCATGCCAGAATATTGACAAAAATGTAGTCTTCTTTTGAAAATACATCTGTGTTGTAGCTCACACAAGCAAAAGCTCATTCTCTCCAGGGTTAGCACAAAGCTTTAACAAGCTTGGAAAATGAGGAAGACAGCATTTATATATAATGAAACATTTGGATTTGGATTTAACACATATAAGTTCAATGAGCATATTTAAATAACAAAAAGTGACCGTTTAAGGTTATTACTGTGTGGACAAAAATCAGCCAATACAACTACTAGCAGGTTTAAAAATACTATGAAACATGGAGATAATTGCTTTGCCTTGAATGATCCACAGTAGAGCATTAAATAAACCATGAATGAATGCATTTATTTATTTACAGGTGCTTTATTGCTCACTAATAAAAAGCAAAAGATGTTCTCGTCAGATTGCTGGTGGACACTGCCTTATACTTATCTGAAAGAAGGGACTAACTACACTGAAACTGTAAACAGCTATTGTTCCCAGTTTCAGCCTTAACCATATTCAACCTTTAATGGCCTTCCTATTCTCTTTTGTTTCTTTTTGTTATCTGTCCAGAACTGAGGAAGCGGCTTGGATGAGCAGCAAAAAACGTGTTCACTCCTACAACAATTTGTCCAGTTGACAGATTTAAACTTCGTCTTTTGCTATGGATCAGACTTGGATGAAGGACAAAGTAAAAAATAAAATGCATTCTTATTGTAGGCAGGCTCATTTCACCACGGGTATGGCCTGTAACTTGGCCTCGTTGTGCCGTCTGCTTGTGTACATGGAGATAACTGTGTGCTATACCTTGGGACACTATTGGCAAAGTAAAATTAACAGATGGCGGACCCCTGAAGAAAAATGACATAAAGGTGCACTATGCAGTTTTCTTGCTCGTCTCTATGGAGATGATCTAATTTATCTGATCACATGAGCCAATAAGCAAGGTCAAGTTACAGGTCAGATCTGTGGAGAGGCAACCGCATTCACAACAAGAATGCTTGTTTTTCATGGTGTTTTTAAGGGATGAAAACACCAATAATTGAATAAATGCAAATACAAATATATATAAATACATATCCAGGCAAAGCAAAATCTCCATGAAGACACCAGAAGTTATAGTGCCTTTAAATTGGTCAAAACACCAAGCTGCATTTATCTAATTTTATTATTATGTATCTTGATTAAGACCACCCCTGTCCCCTGATGAACCTGATGTTGTGAGATATACAGCAGTGTAGGTTCATGCTGCAATATAGTACCATGTTATGACCCATCTTCCCACGCTGCTCTTGCGCTGCCATCACCTCTGTTCATCCCCAAGAGCTGACAGGTGCTGACAGGTGCTGGGACGTTTCGACACCTGGCACCAGCGCAGCGGGTTAATTAAGTTTGAAATGGTGCAGATGATCGGGCTGTCCTGCCAGTCAACCTGCCAACCGGGCCCACAGATCACCACGGCAACCAAAAACGCAGTGTGACGGGTGTAGGAGCCATTGTGTACATAATGGAGCAGAGATTCCCGGCTGGTTTTTGTGACATTTTTTTTTTAAATAGAGGTGACAAAATCTGCAGTATTTTGGGAAGTAAAATCTAAAGTATGTATTTAGCAGCAGTGGCCCCAAGAAATATTTTCAAGACAAGAAAATAGTTTAAAAAAAACAAAACTAACGCATTATAATTTTGATATTTAATTACCCTTTAGCCAAAAAAAAGTGTGGGTTTATTGTATGTATTTATTTTTTGTTTATAGCTCTGAAAAGTACATCCTTACTCTGAGCAGGCACGCGTCTCCACAAACTTCTTATTTGGCCTGGAGTAGTGACTCTTCCTGTGTGTTTCCATGGAAATGTTGTTCTTTTGGATATAATCTTCCACAGTATGGCATAAAAATTATCCATCTCCATGGATAAGTTTCAGAAAGTGGGGTTCAAAGTTTCTAGATCCATAAAATCATGCAGATGAACTTCAAAAACTTTAAGACCTTTAAGTTAAAAAAAAAATGCAAAAAAATCTATTTTAAAATGCTTTGAAAAAAGATGATTGCAAAGTCACAATTTTATCCAATAGTGACTTCTGTGTTGAGACAAAATATACAATGTAATGTATAAAATGCCATTAGATAAATGGCAAAAGTGCCAATATCTGATGAGGTGACAGTCCGTGTGGATGGAAAATAACTATGTATATTTCATTTTTGTTTATTTCAATGTCTCAAGGACAACCTGTCCTGGGCGACCCAGGACCTAGAGACACATCTCCAGATACTGAGCTCATTTACCACTTTGAAATGTGTAATGTGGTGATGGCATGCACCGCAAACAAGAATGAGTGCTCAAACTTTCTGGTTGGAAGGTGAGTGCTTACTGACTGCACCACTGTGGCATAAAATATTTTGATGAGGAGAATTAACAGCGACAAACACTAATATTTTCTCACTATTAAAAGAGCATAGAACAGTTTTATAGGGATGCGTGAGATGACTAATTATAGCCCTGAATATGTTTGTAACTGATAAATGATTTCATTAAGAGAAGTGACTTTCATTTTCTCAGTGTGACTGTGGCATTTTACATCTCACCTCCTGCTCACCAAAAAGCTGCTCTGTTCAACTCGAGGACAAACAATTCATAAAATAACTTAATGATCCTGTTAGGATTACATGGAGAGCTAAAGACCAGGCACAAATGTTCCATAGAAAGTATATTAGCTGTCATATATTAATAGCCCACTCATGAATTAGGACTACATGTTTTCCCTTCAACTTAAACTCTACATTTTTAACCTTATTTGGGAAAACTATTTAGATGCATAGCATTCCATGGTTATCCCATTAACGGTTAATGTATTGTATAGTCCCAGACTTTATGCTTGGTTTTAGCAAAGGAAGAAGATGTCCCAAATATGCATTCTTGCGTCCTTTACAAATATACTATATGTACCGTATTTTCTGGGCTATACGTCACTCTGGAGAATAAGTCACACCAGCAAAAAAATGCCTAATAATGAAGAAAAAAACATAAGTCTCACTAGAATAGAAGTTGGAATTTTCCGAGACCAAATACAGACATTTTATCTTTAAACAGCAAGAATAATAATAACACTTAAATAGAGAACAACAGGCTGAATAGCAGTACAGCATGCTAACATAACGCATAGACAATGACTGAATATGTGTCTGGTATGTTCATGTAAGATATTAACATATACCGGCTGTCCACAAACATGAGAGAAACAAGAGTTCTTTTCACTGATGTTTATTGTGGTCTTACTTCTTCATCACAGTTCACACCACAGAAGTAGCAAACTAGGGATGGGACGATATAAAATTTAGACTAACGATTATCGTGACCAAAATAAATCACGATTCACGATATTATCGCGAAAATTATTACATTGTTACATTCTGACGGCCTGGGCCTACTTTACAACTCTACAGGAATGTACATGTACTTCTGCGTCACCCACGCAAACAATCTACACATCAAATGAAAGTTACAGCTCCTCTTTTCGTATAAGCAAACAATTTTCACCTGGAATCACCACAGTGCTGACAGGAAAGACATTTTTACAGAAAAGCCAAAAATGCGGATTTGGACTTCACTCACCTTTGAGGCTCTGATTCTGTCAAACATCAACATATTCCACAAAGTCGTTCTCATTCGCTCGGCACAGGTCCAGAGAATATAATCCAGTCAAGAATCATGTCCACAAAATAAGTTAGCTCCTCCATGTCGAAACTGCTGCAGGAAAGTATTCCACACACGAAATCTGCTCTGTCACTTTTTTGCATTTCTTTGGTCGATTTCAGGCATAATAAACTTAACACAAAGCCAACTTTGGCCGTGTCTCAATTCACCAAAAATTCACCAAAGTGCCCTTAAGGCGCATTTAAGTCGGCGGTACTTCGACCTGCACTTCTAACAGTACATCGACCGGTGCATGTGATGAATTGGCACACGTGTTATCTTCTGATTGACACCAGTGTTGTCCAATAAGGTGGAGGTTGTGTGTTACTGGAGCCGCAAACAGCGAATCAGTGCTACATGTGACTGAAAGTTTACGCCCTACTCTACTCTGTGTAGAATCAACCAATCACATCACACACGTTTAGTGACGTTTTCTCCTTACAGCCAATGAGCAGCGGAGCACGTGTGTGACATGCCGAGATTTTCCGTAAACAGACGGACTTTACCGAGTAAACGAAGCGTGTTAATGCGGCGCATTCTAGGTGCTGTTGTTTTGTTTCTAAACATGATGAACAAAAACGGACAAAACAAAGGAAGTACGTGATCGAGGACACTGTGGATGTTTGTACAAGTTAAACTAGAGGCATCTCTGACCTGGAGCGGTTCGTGTCAGAGTGAAGATGATTGTGGACTCAGGAGGAGAGGAGCTTATTTTTGATGGATTGGATGCCGTTCACAATTGGTAAGCGTGGTTTATTCTGCTATTGACATGATTGTAGGTAAATATATTGTGTGTGTTTCTGTAAAATGCTGTTTAGCTACTACACACAACACAATCTACATTCAATAGTTTATGTCACTTACGATGAATATTTTCAGCTCAAGTTTGTCAAACAGTGCAGGATGTTTGTCTCGTAAATACATGTGCATGTTGCTCGTGTTTTGCCCTCGGGATCCTCAACTTTTTTTCGGCACCAGATTCTGCCACCAGAACAGGCACAGACGCAACAAGTGTCATTGCTGTGACAGAGCGCCCCCTTGTGAGCAAACACCACAACTAGCATCTAAACGTTGTCTTGAAACCAGAAACATGAGGCAGTCTGGCGCTGTAAAGACTATTATAATCGTTCGCGATTTTGGAAAAATGCCAGGAACGATTTATCGCGGACCGTTTCTATCGCGATTTACGATATTATCGTATATTGTCCCATCCCTATAGCAAACACCTAAAATATAACATAAGCTCTGGCTCATATTACATATTCACAACTGCATACAAACGTATGGAAAATATACATACCACTTTTGCCTGCAAGTGAACAAACCCGGTGAGGCGAAAACTTTATATTTTACTTTTCAATGTGTTCTTAAATAGTGCTCAGGGTAAGACTTCACATTAGTGGTAAAAAGGCTGAACCTGAAAACATTTACAACATTGTTCCAAATGAAAAAGCATTACCTTTATGTTTTTTACAAATGAACGGGAAATAAATAAGGGGAAATTCAATATGAAATATATAAAAGAAAACGAGTCAAGTAAATTTTCTTGCAGGTATTACAAACACACCATGCCATCTAGTGGGGAGACAAGTGAACTGTAAGATGTATATCAACCTTTACATAACACATAAGTACACATGTACATGAAGCATAGACAGGAAACTGAATATGTGTCTGGTGACATAAGATAATAACAGTTAATCAGATAACTAGAGCATAAAAAAACAAGGTAACAAGTTTACTCTCGATCTAACTCGAATTAATGAACTGAATAATTTCACATATAGGTCGCATCTGAGAAAAAAGTCTGATCCCCAGACAAACTATATGAAAAAAGTGTGACTTAAAATACGGTACTTAACAAAAACTACTGCAGTTACTCTAATCTGTTCTTTTAGTACTATGATATCACAACGACATTTACTGCTACTGCTACCACTTAAAAGTACTTGTTTATGAACTTTAATAATGACGGTTTAATATGATTCAGGGCTATAGTCTGTCTCAGTTCTCAGCTGATAAATGGTGCACATTAAGTTTGATTTCATATTTTGCAGTGATTAATTACTTGGTCCTTGTACAATTACTGATTCTAATTAAATACAGTCATAGTACTTTCAGTAGTAGACGTAATCGTTGCAGTAATACATACAATGTTGTAGTAGTATTTTACTCCAAGCTTAAAGATGCACTATGCAACATTTTCAAGGTGAGGGTACGCCACCTGCTTGTCTCCATTTTCCAGTATGGCGTTAAACTTATTTGTCTCCATGGATACAAGCAGGTGGGACCATCATGCCAAATTACTAGTCAGATCTGTGGAGAGGTGACCCCGTTCACAATAAGAATGCTTTTTTTTTTTTTTTTTGAGCAATTAAACGCCTGCCTGAATAAATGTAACAGATGCATTTAAAGCAAAGCATTAATATCTTCATGGATACAAGCAGGTAGTGGACCCTTCACAGAAAAGTTACTGTATTTTTAAACAGCATAATAATTGGATCACTCTCCCCGTGCTATGATGCTATATTTTGCATCTGATAAATGGTGCGGATTACGTTTCAGCTTCAGTTGTGATTAATTGGTCCTAGTACGATCGTTGTCTCTAATGAAATGCAGGGAAAGGTCAGAGGGATTTAGCCTCCCCGTTGGCCCGATATAAGCCTGTGTAATCAAGGTGCAGATGGCCCGATACGGGGGGGCGTCATCAGGGTGCAGGCAAGGAGCAGAAGATGGGTGTCACTGATAACATCTGCCTCTGCTCAGAAGATGCAGACTGTGGACACAGACACGAAGCTGATGCAACATGAGGGCAGCTTTAGGTGAGGTAAAACTCAACACTTATCCAAACACAACTTTTTAAGGATTACGTCATGTTGTAAAGATATTTGCAATTTATAAACACACATTAAGTGGTATTTTGTTCCATTCAGTCTTCTAGTTAAGGGGCCTGAGGATGATTTTAATTTATTCTGGTTGAGATAAATGGCCTTTATATTATGCAGTCTATTGTAAATGAACTGAGAAAAAATAATATTTAAACTATGAAATCATGCATTTAGGTGGGTAATTACTAAAAGAAGGCACTAACGAGGTCATTTTCTTTCATCCAATCAGAATCATTGACCACTAAGAATAACAGTAAACAACTGCCTGACACTTTGCAAGAGTCTCACATAATGCAAGAGCTAAAATACACCAATTGAAAAATAGATATTTATGAGAATGTTGTGAAACCAACTACATAAGACTATCCCAGACAGTTGCGTCTGTGTCATGGTGCCATATCAAAGTGGGCGGGGCTACAGTTCACACCCAAATGTTCCTTACACATGGTTAACAGTCAGGTACAGGCCCTCTAAGTTGAAAGGCCCTTTCTTGTATTTTAACTGCTCAGTAGTGATGTGACGTTTGCAAATAAGTTGGCACTTTTGAACGGTTCCTTAACATGAACACTTGGAACTGGATCTCATTATCAAAAGTACCAAATCTTTTTCTTTCCCATTTTGAGGCATTTTTACACTGATTTACCCTGACCTAACACAAGAATCAGCCCAGAAGCAGAGCAGGCGACATAAGTGAGAGCTTTGTGCACAAAAAACATCTTTGACATTGATCCAAAAGATTCGGATCCCACAGGGAACCAAAAGTCCCATCACTACTGCTCAGGGTGCTTAAATTGGCCCTCAATTAAAATGAAAGTTATTTGATTAAATGATTCTTGTGATTTCAGTTTTATAATTTTCTGACCTCTGACTCACTCACTCCACGAAAGTACAGTACAAATACAGAACACCTCTGTTCAAATTGGTCTACAATTTGTCTCTATAACTATATAAATAAATTAATAATATTACCGTTGTGTCCTTGGGCAAGGTTTTGGTAAAACAGCAGCTAGAGGTCACATCTATATCATGTACTTATTAAATTATGTAAATTCTCTGATGGAGGGTTTGCAAACAGCTCGTTTGCACGGAGACGTTATTGCCTATAATGTTCCACAATATAGCTGTGACACCACCGTCCAATTTACAGGTGAGAGATGTAGAGAATAAATAAATGCCATTCCATGGAACATTCCAGAAAACACAATAACATTTGGATAGTGTTGTTGCAATACTATTTTAAGACTAATAGGCTTGAAACTCGATGCCAATTTTGTGCTGCAAATTATCATTTTAAAAACTCTTTTTTAGACAATATTGTACATTTTCAGCACAAAATACTAGTATGTGTCCATTACGCCATGTGGTCTTACAAATAATTCTTAGAGATAGATTTAGTATAGATTAGTATATCATTTTTTTTTAATACTTTTGACAACTCTACATTTACATGGAGAAAGCAGATGATGAACACCCCGCCAGAAAAGTTACATAGTGCACCTTTGACCAAATCTTAACTACTGACAGATTTATAAAAAATGAAGCCTACAGAGCAGTACTAAAATGTAAATAAAATATAAGTAGACAAAATAAATCTTGACTGGAGCAGTGAAAGGGGCTAGCCCATGCCATCAATTTTACTCGAGTGTGCCTCACACCCACAGGCGCTATACAGTCTCTCCTCTGGAGAGTCCACACCTTCTCACAAGAGCAGGGGATCATTTGAGTTTTTAAAATACCAGAACCTTAACAGTACCTGCTTTCAATGTTGGGTCCTGAATTTTTCTTTTTTCTGTGCCTGTATTTTTATTTTAAATTTTTTAATGTAAATTAATTAATATTAAGAAAATGCTTGAAAATGTTCAGTTAGAAGTGAGAGGAGAGGAGCAGAGATGGAGCGATAAGAGAGAAAGGGAAATGAATGGAGACGAGTAGAGAGATTGACAGGAAAAAAGGAAAGGAAATTTGTCAATACCAACACAACCTGTACTTGCCTATATTTGTTTTTGATATAGATGGACTACATGTGTCCCTGACTGGCTAATCCACCTGTAAATCACGCCCATCTGACAATGGGACAATTTACCAGTGACCACTCACATCTTCATCACGTATTGAATAAATGTGTATTCTGGATCCAGGGCAACTTCTAAATTAGCCGTAGTTTCATCCCTTCCTCAGCCCTAGTTTGGTTCAGGAGTCTAATCCAGGACTAAACCAACTATACATAATGCCATACACATTCCATAACTAGAAGCAAAACAATGGTGTTCACCTGATTTCCATTTCTTGGATAGTTCAGGTAAATGCCCTTTATCCCATGAGTGTTTTCAAAGAAGCTATTTGAGAAGAAAAGACCTCACCTATGCATTTAAACAGCACTGTGTTGAACAAGCATGAAAATGAAAACTTTCAAGGACACTATTTTTTGCCCTACCAGGTGCACTGTTGTATGAGAGCCATATAGAAACAAGTGTCCATGACTACCCATGACAGTTGTATCTCTGTCATAGTTCAACATCAGAGAGAAAGAAGAAGACCAATGAATGCACAAATCATCCATGTCTGTGCAATCCCTCGTTCATCCAGGAGGGGTCCATAGCAGCAAAAGGGACAATGTAAACAATGATTTATTCTTTTACCGAGATGTTTTGACTATCATTTTTAATATGAAGACAGGGATTGAGAAGCAGGCCATTTATACATCCAGAGGAACTATGTAAACCCAATAAATAAACGTGTTGCTCACTTACTATGCCTGTGTGTGCATGATTTCTTTCACTGAGAAATTTGTTGTCCATTTGCAATAAAGGCATTCTGAATTCAATTATGATTCTAGCTCTTTTTCCAATACCTCAATGAGAATAAAAAGCTCTTTATATAGACAAAATAATATAATTTTCAACACTAAATAATAATACTTATATAATAGTACTTATATTCCCATGTGGCCTTATATCTGTTTAATCAGTGGTCCAAGTAGGTTCCATAGTGGTCCATGGGTGTATACCAGTCTATGTGTCTTATACTTGTTCTGATCCTGCTCATTCGATCATTCTAAAGCTATTCAGGAAAGGTTCATTTCTCTCCTGTGAATGTGACATTTTTAGTATCGATACCTGCTCAAATGAGTATCTTGATACTAGTATTGATTATTATCTGATTTTCAATACTTTTGATAACCCTAGTTTTTGAAGCAGCATTTGCGCACCACTGGCCTTATAACTAGAGTTAGCTCCCGTGCCCTGGTCTTCATAACTACGAATCTCCATCAAACACAAACATGGAGAACGGCTTCTCCTCAGCGCCGCTCCCAGCTGGATGTCGCGTGGCAATTTCAAAATGATCTATGCAAATGTAATTTCACTGTGTGTCATCCAACACAGCCAATTAATGAGTGCACAACTCCAAGCCCAAACACAAGTGAACAGGGCCAGATATAATAGCCAGATTAATGTGTTTTTCTGCCACTTGCCTAATTGCCCAAGGACTCCGGTGGGGCTGTGCTGGAGACGCCTTGTTTCTGCACGTGATGGAGTGAGCGAGTGGAGGAGAGGAGCGGGCTAAACGACAGAATCAAGAGTATTTATCATTTATATGAACTTCTGAAAATCTCCTGGAGCTTTTATGGAGGAGGGAAAGACGGGGAGAGAGAGAGAACCAAACACACAGAGATGGAGAGAGGACAGAGATGAGGAAAGAGGAAGAGAGGAAGCGTGGAGAGATGGAGAGACTGAGGGGGGAGAGGAAGGGAGGAGAGAAGGGAGGGGGAAAGAAAAAAGAAAAGAAGGAGAAAGAGAGAGAAGTGAAGTAGAAATTGAGAGATGGGGGGGATAGGCATTTAGGGACAGACAAGAAAAGAGATAGAGGGGAAAGGAGGGAGAAAATATGTCAAAGGAGGGCAGGGCAGAGAGAGAGGGAGAGTTAACAAAGGATAGAAGAGGAAAGAGGGAGAGGAAATGAACAGAGAGAGGAGAATGAGAGGGGTAGAAGGGGGAGAGAAGAGAGGAGAGAGCAAATAGGTCAAAGGAGGACAGAGAGAGAGGAGAGGTAAGGAAGGTAATGATAGTGGAGGAAGAGAGGAGAGTTCGGGAGGGAGAGGGGGATGATGTATTCAGAGAAAATTAGAGAAGAGGTTGAGAGGGGTAGGATAGAGTTAGAGGAGGGAGAAAAGAGAAAGGAGCGGGGTAAGGAAGGATGGAAAAGAAAAGAGAAGAATGGAGGAGAGTGAAGTCAAGATGGAGAAATGGAGAGGAAGGGAACAGAAGAGCAGATGAAATAAGAGATGGAGAGTGATGGTAGAAGGGGAAATGAATAGATGAGTGAAGAGACAAAGGAAAAGGAGATTGAGAGGAGAAAGGCAGAAGTGATGGAGAGAGGGCGAGAGGAAGAAAGGGGAAATGGAGAACAAATAAAGAGGGAGGGAAGGAGAGGGGAGAGATGGAGACTAGAAGAGAGAGAGAGGAGAGGTGGAGAGATGGAAAGATACAGAACCCTTTGGGAACGTGTATTTAGTTGTGCCCAAATGAGTGAGTAGTGGATCAGAGGCAGGAGCTGGAGATTGGCCTGAAGGACGGCATTAGCTGAATCATGTCACAGTCAATTACATTATCATCACAGAGACTCGGAGGAGCAGAAGAGAGGAGGACAGAAGCACTTTTACTACAGAAAAACCCTGAATGCTGTGACATTTGGAAACTTTCTGCAATATATCTTTGAACAAACTTTTCTGAGACTTGGACATTTGTTAAAGTTTCACTGCGTAACTTTTCTGGTTGAGGGTTACAGCCAACTGCTTCTTACCAGTGATTTATTGCTTTATTTATTAAAATACATTGCATTGATAAATACATATTTGTACCTGTGACATCACCTGCTTGTTTAAATGGCCTATATTATATAAAACTGACTCCTGTGAACTTTAAGCGATTTTATAATGTTGTTACCTCCTCAAAAAACACACCCGTAGTTGTGTTTTGTTCACACATGTTTGAGTAATATACCAAAGCTCAAAATGATCTTTTCCGCATTGTGAAGTCATGAAGTGGTAGTTTTCCAGTTAACACCTCATTTACTTTTAGTTCAGTAGAAATAGGCAATTCCAGGTCTGTAATCATCCAAATGATTCTAGTGAAGGTGTATGGAGTTTAAAAACACAGGAGAGCACTTCCTGTATCACCACATGACATCACAAATTGGAACACAGTGTTTTTAGTTTGAGAGAAGAACCCAGCCTAAATATGCAGGCTTTGTGTGTTAAACATGTGTGAATGAAACAAAACACAACTCCAGGTATGTTTGTGATGAGGAAACAAGGTTAGAACACAGATGGAAGATGCCGTAATATGGGCCATTTAATGCCTTACTGTGCAACATTCCAGGCCATGCAATGACTTCAGATAAGTTCAGTACAAATTATTACAAAATACCAGATTAAAAGTAGATATAAAAGGTGAATGGTCAAATTTTCCCTCACCCATTCACACACACACACATTCATACACCAGAGTACACAGACAGTGGGGAAGGCGTGGGCCAAGTGTTTTGCCAACGGCAGCATGCATCTGTGGGAGCTGTAATTGCACCGCCAACCTCTGGGTCAGTGGACAAACGCTCTATCAACGGAGCTCCTGTCACCCCATATATAGTGGGGTGACAGGACAGGAAAATTAAGGTGTTTGGGAAATCACATGCGGCCTAACGTGGTGACATTTTGAGGACTTTTCACAATCCAAACAATATAATATTGTGTTTCAAATTGTCAACGGTCCTCATTTTTCACAATGCTGAAACCCATTGCGAGTTGGCTGGTAGCGGCTGCAGTCCTTCCAAACAACTTAACTTCCCTTTCAGTCCTTTTAAATCCTTATGTTTTGGGGTAACTTAAAGTCTGAAAATGTACTTTAATGTAAACCACAGCATCCAGGGATAAATCTGTTTAAGTACGAGCAGCATAAAGGTGGTGTGGAAGAATCGATATGTGTCGGGAGGGCATGGGTTTCTCAAGCAGTCTGAGCTGTAATGAGAAAAGCTCTGGACACTTGTCAAACATGGAAGTCAGGGATAAAACCATGTGAGCTCAGACAGACAGAGGATGAGTAACTGTCTGGGCCTGTCAAACGGGGAGAAGAGAAAGAGGAAGGGAGGGAGGGAGAGAGAGAAAAGAGTGGAAAAGAGAGAGCAAGGGAGAGAAGGAAAAGAAGGGTGAGAACTAGAAGGAAATGAGAGAGAAGGGGAGATAAAAAAAAGGAAAAGAGAAAGGAGGAAAAGAGGAAGTAGAAAGGAGGAGAGAGAAAGAGAGAGGGGTGAGATGGTGGCGGTGTAAGAGGGAGCGAGAGAAAGAACTGAGAGGAAGTGAGGTGAGGTGGAGAGGAGGAGAGAAAAGGAGAGAGGGAAAGGAGGGAAATAGAGACACTGGTAGGGTGGAGAGGATGAGAGCAGTGAAAGGGAGCAAATGTGGGAGAGTGATGGAGGGGGAGAAAGGGAAAGAAGGTGGAGAGAGAAGGAAAAGAGGGAGAGAAATAGGAGGACACAAAGAGAAAGAAAAAGAGAAAGAGAGAGAGAGGGAAATGGGAAAGAATGAGGGGAAAAAGTGAAGAGAATGAGGAGAAGAGAGATAAAGTAAGAGATAGGTGGCAATGTAAGAGGGAGAGAGCGAAAGAAGGGAGAGAACGCGAGAGGAGGCGGAGAGGAAGGATAGGGAAAGAGGGAAATGAGGGAAATAGGGGTATTGGAAGGGTGGAGAGTGGAGAGGATGAGAGAAGTGAAAAAGGGAGTAGATGGGGGAGAAGGATGGAGGGGGAGAGGGACAGAGGAGAAAGGGAAAGATGGGGAGAAAGTGAGAGAGACAGAAACTAAGGAGGAGAAATAAGCGGAAAATTGGAGAAGAGGGGAGAAAAAGAAGGAAGAGAAAGAGGGGGTGGAGAGAGAGAGGAGAAATGAAAGGTAGAGAGAGAGATAGCGAGATGACAAGAGAGGGAGGAGAGAGTCCATTCAAAACAGAGCACATTGCAAGCACACAGAGCTTTTGTCTCCGGACTCCTGTCTCCACGGCGATTGTTCTCTTTGCCGAGGGTGAGACGGCTAATCCGACACGGAGAGAGAGCTGCTGGGATTTAGTTTAAGTATCCTTATTAGAGGGAATTCACCGATATGTGAGGAGAGAGGGAGGACAGAAAGGGAGGAGAGGAGGAGGAGAGAGGGGGAGGAGAGAGAGTTGTGGGGATTTAGTGTAAGTATCCTTATTAGAGGGAATGAACCGATGTGAGGAGAGAAGAGAGGAGAGGAGTGAGTGTGTGGCGTAGGATACGTGCTCGCTACATGCCCTCCGAAGGTTTTCTACAGGTTGAACAAAGGAGGGAGAGAGGGCAGAGCGCATGGTATAAAAATGTTTGTGAAACAGCTAAAACAGATGTGACCTTAAAAGAATAAGTCAGATCTGTCTTTGTGCAATTGTTGTTGTTGAATGTGAAGGATGGAGGGACTGACTCTGAAAATGTAAGCTCATACAGAATAAGTGCAATATCAATATCAATCATAACGGAAAGAGAAAGATGGATAGATGGAGGGAAAAGCAATAACTGTAAACATATTAAAACCCAGAAACACCCAAAAGTCTTGATTTCTTTGCAAGAAATAAGATGTTTTCTATGTACATATGACCTTTTTATAGAATTATAATAAATATCACTTGTATGACACTCTAAAGATGCTCCACACAGTTCAAGACAAAACACAAATGAAAGAAGCAGATAAAAAAGAGGTGCTGTTATTTGAAGGCACTTTTGCACAGGTGAGTTTTCAGGGCTTTTTTGAAAATGTTTGGATGGATGGATGGAAAATGTATGGATGACCCCCAAGACCAACACCTGTCTGAGACCAGGGCAAGACCGAGTCATTGTGGAGCATGCATATGACTGTTAAGTCTATCTTATTTGCATCTCATTAATGCTAATTTAAGTTTCATATAAGAAACAAACAAACTGTACTGTACTGAAACACTGTTTCACCCTTTTTTGGACCCTCACCCACAGGTTGAGAATCCCGTTTCAAGCCAACTTCCACTTTTACTTGAGTAAAGTGAGTAGGATTTTAAGCATGTGCCACTGTTTCTTTACCACCACATACAGTGTATGTTTACCACACAAAAAGCACCTCGTGGCAAACGAGCAATAAATAGAGCTGCGCACTTTTATCAGGTTTTAGCCTGTCTGAGTAGGCCTACTCTGTGCTCACACTTAGTTGGATTTGTTTTTGTTTCGCCTCTTCTAATCAGTGTGTAATGAGAAGGAAGCCTATGCGCGCTATATACAGGAAGGGAGAAAGGTGTGGAGCTGTGCACTGTAATAAGGAATATAGACAGGTAGGAAGTTAAAAAAATTCAAGAAATCCAAAATTCAGCGACATGACACGGGTGACGAGCGGACTGGGGGCATATGTAAAGTGCTATGCCACGCAGTGACCGCTGGCTCTAAACGAGAGCACAGGCGGCTTTGAGGAGCCCCATGTGGTCCCAGTACAAGTTTAGAGCTGGCAGCAGTGACCCTAATGAAATGTGATTGCACTCATCGAGTGTCCGAGTGCCCTTGAGACCAAGACTGAGTCCAAATGTGTTTGAGTCTGAGATGAGACAAAGACTGTAAAAAGTCACATTCACAGGACAGAAATAAACCTTTCCTGAACATCGTTAAAATGATCTTGAGCTGCATCAGAACAAGTATAAGACACTTAGACCAGTATACGCCCATGGACCACTATGGAACCTACGACTGAGGGATTACACAGATATAAGGCCACATGGGAATATGAAATAAATACTATGATTTAATGATTTAATGTTTAAAATCAGAGTCTACTGCCTGAGTGTTTCTGTTTTTTGTTTTGTTTTTTTAAAACCAATCTCTCTGGCTTGGATACAATTTCACTCTCTACCTTCTCTAAATCTAACAATGCTCTTGTCACTTTCCAACACGACCCTGATGTTGTGATAGAGGAATGAAGAATCTTTCCAGGTGACGAATTTCTTAATAGCTTTTGTAAAACTCAGTCCCCGCTGGAAGGACGAGCCTCACTACATCATTTTAATTACACATGCAGTGCTCTAATTAGTTGTATCTGCTATACTGGGGGCTAACGTGCTCCCAATTAGGCCCAAATCAAAAGCATGGTTCAACCAGACCAAAGCGAAACCACAGGGTCTTTGTTCTTTTCATTAATCAAGTAAAGGAGGAGACAAAAATGGAGGCGCCCCGGTCTCTCAAGTTGCTGATGTCATGATCTAGACGGTATCTCTGGACTAATTAAAGAGGTTTTCTCCCTTGGGTGCTCTGTTGAAGTCGGGGTCGTTGATCGTAATCGCTGAGGTGGAAAAATGCATTTGTGATGGCAGATTAGACAATGTGGAGCTGTGCAGTGGCATTGACAACCACCTCAAATAGATGGATACCAAAGAGAAGGGGCCTATGAAGTACTCCTATTGAAAAGTGAATTCTGATGCTAT
>JAIEZT010001390.1:10089070-10234070 GCA_019594935.1 Periophthalmus modestus | reverse complement strand
TTCTGTCCAAGTATTTCATGCTATTAATTAACGATTGCCTTCCTAAATGTCAAAACGCATGCAATCATTTTTTCATTTACATGTCTAATTTCAACTGAAATAGATATAACTGTAAGATCTTTGAAGTCCAATTTACTAAATCAGGAAAACGTAATTAGATTTTATCATGAATTTTAGTAAATTAAGTAAGGGTTGAATTAAACCAAAGCACAAAAGATTGTCATAGTGATTCTAATGGGTACATGGACTCTTAGTATTCCTACCACCACAACCACAAAGCCATTTTCTTGTCTTTCAGTCCATGTTTCTTGATATTACATTGCTGTGAGATGTTATTTGACTAAACATTGTGCGATTGGCATGTGTTTTAAACTCCCTCTGCTCTTGTTCATTATATTAGAAGTGCAGCAGGTTTATTTCCTTTAGAGAAGCTAATGCTAATAACAAGTGGCACCTATAGAGAGACTGGGCCCATTTCCGTGATTGGTTCCACTGGCGCTCAGCGGGAGACATGCAAGCACTTTCACTACATCCATAAATCTCCCCCTTTAGACTTCCTCTAGGCCTCCATGTATACACTCTCCCTCCTCTGTACCATATAGTCACTCTCCCTCCTCTGTACCATATATTCACTCTCCCTCCTCTGTACCATATAGTCACAGTCCCTCTTCTGTACCATATATTCTCTTTCCACTCTAGTTTTTAAGATGGTTTTGACATGTACAGACTATTTATTGAGGCGACCAACTCAGGTAACTTGATTGATTCCTTTTCTGAGCAAGTTCTGTCATTTATTTATTTATGTTTTTAGTTATTGGATCCACATCTATTCTTACAGTGGTCCATTCCGTACACAATTTGCATCAATAATACATTATATTTTACAACACCTGCAAAATGAACTTATATATCATTAAATATGCCAGTTTATTTTGTACAGTGAGGTTAAACAGCAAATACTGTTTTAATGACCATTTAACAATGATCATATTTTCTATGTCAAGTGTTCCACAGTTGCATGGCTCGATAAAAAGCAGATCTTTCTGCATGTTAGTTCTGGCTGTTGGTGGTGTACACATCCACCTCTCAAGTCATGCCTGGTTAGATAAAAATGTTTGTCCTGGCTGAGGGACACTTTTTGAAATATGATGTTGGGTATGTTTGTGTGATTTATACTTGTAATAAACATACCTGTTGAATAATCAAATCTTTCTTTAACTACAACCATCCTAACAGTTGATACATTTTTGTAGCACTTGTATAGTAGTGGCACCTCTGCACAGTATGAGCAGGTCTAATTTGAATACTTTGAAGTCTGCTGATATTTTTGGTTGTTGCACTGGACCAGATCATTGAGCAATAGATCTAGATCTAGATCTAGATCTAGAAGAGAGAGGACCAAAGCGCGACTTACTTTCCTGAGCATTTTAGTGCAAGTATTCCTGCACATCTTATAACTACTGCTCCACCCTAACCCATCCTTTTGATTATGTTTGATTCAACAAACTCGAACTTATCCATTTGTAATCAGAAACATTCAACTCCCAATTATCCTTGTTGGGTAGTCTTGTATTGGGGGTCTGCTGGGTAAATTCTGACCGTCACCATGGCAACTGGGATCAGGAGGTGACGATGATGTCGTGCTGTGCCGCTCTTGAACACAGCGTGGGGTCACACGGAGAGAGTCCTGAGGTTTATAATCACTGAGCAGCAGTAGAGGCAGGCGAGGGGGCGGGATGGGGGGGTGGGGGGGGGGGGGGGGTGGGGGGGGGGGGGACGGGACACATTCACAGGACAGAAATTAACCTTTCCTGAATGGCTTTAGAATGATCTTGAGCTGTATCAGAACAAGTATAAGACACATAGACTAGTATACACTCATGGACTACTATGGATCCTACCTGGCCCAAGGAGGGATTGCACAGATAGAAGTCCACATGGGAATATAAAAGAAAGTACTATCATTTAATGTTGAAAATAACATTCTGCTGTATAAAGAAAGTCATATGTATTTATTTAATTATTATCATTGTGGTATTGGAATTGGTATTGAGAATCAACTCTATACCTTAGTATCAAAACTGGTTGATATTACTAAACTCAATACCAAATTCTACATTAAAGTTGTACCCTATTGTGTATCAAAAATGTGTTTTGCCCCAGTACAGATTTATTGTAAAAGCAGCTCATATGCCTGACTCAGACTACACCTAGTCCAGCTGTGGCTGCAGTGTCAGAGCGATTTTCTTGTTGTTAGCATTAGCGTGATGGCAAAACTCCGCTCTGCCCTCTGAAAGTTGAAAAGCTCATGAATAATAAGTGAATAATAAGTTTGGACCACTGCAAATAAATCAACTACTGTTTTTCATATTTTTAAGACGGTACAAATTAGGTACAGCTTCTCTTTACACAACAGAATGCAATTTTCAATGCAAAAGAGCCACTCATTCAATATTAGCATATGAGCTTATGAAGACCATGTTTTCTTCATTTGTGATATTTGTTCAAATTATCTATTTTCTGTATCAATAACTATCACCTTTACTAACACAGCTTTCGACCATTGCCTCAAGGTCGCAGTGCAGCAGGTCTTGAGCAAAGATCCAGAAACCATGCTGGAAATCTGTGCCCGTGTCCTCTTTGACTACCGTCAACCACACGAGCACACCATTGCATAGGTAACATGTGGAGTGTCTTGCCTGATGACACGACTACAGTATGAGCGGGATAGCGCAGTAGTAGGAATAGTTGCAGAGACCACCTCAGGTTTGTCACACAGTGAAGAACAAAATAATCTATTGCAGGCAAAATATGCTTTACTCCTTCAGAACAGACTGTAAAAGAGACGTTTTTGAAAAAGGTGAATTTATCAAAAGGTTTATAAATGGACTGGCTGACTGTGTGGGGGGTTGTGCAATCTTCCCAGGAACTGTATCTGGACTAAGCTTCCAGTAGGCCTCCCCAATCCTTAAAATCCTCAAGGCAGCATTCAGTGACATTCCTTCTAGCACATTTTTATTTTCACTGTTAGAATTCTTTTGCATTTCTATAGCACTTTGCTACAACAATTTAAGTGCTTGAAAATAAAAAGATTACAACTAAGTCAACTACAACATATTTTAAGATATAATGCTTTGAACACAGTTTAAAATTACACTGAAAACCCACCTCCTCCCCCCTGGCATTTAATAGTAACTAGAAAGGATATGTTGGTCTTACCTTTGGTGTTTTATTGTCCTCACCCTAAACCTAACCCTGACCCTAATCCTAACCCTATGTGTCGTATTCTCTGTATATTTGTTTTTTGTTGACTTTTATGTGAAGCACTTTTGGCAGCTGAAGATGTTTTAAATGTGCTAGAGAAATAAACTTGAATTAAATTGCTACAAATATTACAGTAAAAGAATATGTTGTAACTACTTTATGCCACTGACACAGTACATATATTTCAGACCTTAATCAGCTCAAATAATGTAATGTAATGCAAAAAAAACAGGACAACGTTCCCCAAAAGTGACAATAGCTTAATAAGCTTGTGTTTGTGTGTGTGTGTGTTGTGCATGTGTGTGCGTGTGTGTGTAAGTACGTGCGCATGTGGGTGGGTGTGTGTATGTGTGCATGTTTGGAGGTATGGGGAAGTGATCTTTCAGGGATTTCATCAGGACTAAGCTGGTCACCCAATCCTTACACAACCTAAAGCTAAAAATATCTCAATGCAATACACTATTTATTGTTGCATCACCAATATTACAAGGTTTTGAAAAGCTGAAAAGATATTTTGAAATTCAGAAACTATATGACAAGTTGTCTGGGAGGTCTCACATATTGGGGAAAATACTCAAAATATTATGCAGGCAAAAACATAATCATTTCCCCTTGATAGACATTGGGAGAGGGGCTGCAATTCACAACAGTTTTCCAGTCTTTGCCATCTTCCTGGACTAAGTTACAAACTGGCAACACAATCCCATAAATCCTACCCACCTTGCAGCTTCTTTACATATTGACGTTTTCTTACTTTTGGGAGAAAAAAGCTTCACATTTAGAGTTGGTATTCAAATACTTTTACCCCAGAGATTCACAGGCCAGTCAATATTGCATCATTAATTTCACTTCAGGCTCACAGTGCCACAAATTGGGACAAATAGATTCATGCAGCTCAAAAACAAGTTCCTTAGAGACTATCCACTGAAAATCGAATCTCTGAAAACAGTTGTAAATTTTTGGTTTGAAACGTTCAGAAAAAATACACAAATAAATGCAGGACTCAAGTTAAAAATTTACAAATGTTGCACAAGAAATAAATTATTAAGAAATGGGCACCACAGAATCACACACTTTTCCATCTGCAAAAACAACAAACAATCCTGGAATAAGTCTGCCACTCAACAGAAAAACGACTTTAATAATGCAAAAAGACTGTAAAGATGCACTATGGAACTTTCCTGGTAGAGGATTTACCAGCTGCTTTGTCAAGACATTAAACTCATCTATTTTTGCTTTTATTGAGTTACAGCCATTTTTATTGCCAAAAATCCCTTGAAAAACTCTCCACAGATCTGCCCTGTAACCTTGCTAGGCAAATCTACAAAATCTCCATGTAGACAGAAGTTGATGGTACCCACCAGAAAAGCGGCAAAGCGGCCCTAAAATGTAATGTCAACAAAAGTTGTCTTTTGTCTTACCTCAGTGATGTGTTTGTGATCTCAGTATCCACTTTAAGGCACCATCCATTGGTCAGAGTGCGATGTTGCCTAAAACGGAGAAATAAACAAGGTTCATTCATCATTCATCTGTAACCAAACAATCCAACCACAAAAACACAGATGGAACACAAGAAGCAGCTGATGCATAAGCCAGTTATTCATGTTATCTTTGGTAACTAATTAGTGATGCCAAGATCAATCAGTCCTACAATTATTAATAATAATAACGGCCATGTGATTGATGATTTGACAGTTTATGGCTCAATGATTAGAGTCATCTCACTACCCAGTGGTTGGAGGATCGAGTCCCACTCAGACTAAGTTCTGTCATGTATTTAAACAAGACACAATAACCCCCCTTTCTCAGTGGTCAGAAGGGGCCGATGGTACCAGCTGGTAGGCTACCCCAGGACAGCTGTGGTTACAATACTGGTATAGCATTATTCATATGGAGTGAATTATAGCACTTTGAGGGGCTTCAACTAATCCAAAATGAATGATAAGATACACTGATATTAGAGTTGAATTGAAAAATAGCTTTTGTTCATAAAGTATGTGTCACGTAGCAGTGGAATGAACCCACACGGACACAACGCTATGGGAGAGCCTGATGTCAGTCTGAGCATGCCCAGTATTGCTCCTCTGCCCTACAGTGAATCTCATTAGGAGCTGTAATAGAGCCACACACAAGACGCGATTAGATTCCACATTGCTCCAAAACAATAAATAACACTGAGAGGAAATGCAAAACACAGGGGAAATGTGTTCAGTGTTGTCACCATATTTAAAGTGCATATGACAGGTTACACTATTCATTTCAACAGAACATAGTGAACATCATTATATTTAAGATTTCACTAGAAATTTTGTTTTCCTAGTTTTTTAAATTTAGGTGAAGTTAATAATTTTATTTCCTGGTTGGACATGGGCAGCAGATATGACATATGTTGAAGTAATTCCATAACTGTTAACTAGTAACCATAATGTTAAATAGGGCTTATTAAGGCCTACATATGATTGCACAGTGGTTATGATTAGACTACTAAAATACATTAGAATATATTTATTTTGTTAAATCAAGGTTTAAACTGTCAGAAAAATACCTTCCTTGTGCATAAATTGCCCTTGCATTTTGAATGGCCTTTTCCATGTTGGTAGCATAGCTATTGTTTTTTTTTTTGTTTTTTTGTTTTTTTCTGTTTTCACCACCAATTCCTGTATTTTTGGACTTTTCTTCTTAGCTTTTTTCCTGCAAACTGCCACATAATTGATCTAAAAGTATGAAAATATTAACTACAGGTACCATCTCACCAAACCAATTAGTTGTATGCACTTTAAAGCAACATGGAAGTGCACGATTCCATGGAAATGGAAAGTTAAAAATCATACATTCTCCATAGAGACATTTTATGCCATACTGTGGACTATTATAGTCAAATAAACAATATTTCCATGGAGACAAGCAGGTGATGTGGTGTTCCTGTGCAAAGAAACTTTACATAATATAAATGCAATAAAATATAAATCGCTTTTATTTTCAGACCATTTAAAATAGTTGGGCCAAGTTGTGCAGCAGACTTGATCCATGGGCTCATTACTTTTACTGTCTGTAGCTTTGCACAGAGAAGTTGTAAAGGATTTATTTTACAAGGGCAGTGTGTGTAAAGAAGACAAGAGACTAAACTAGTTACTCATTTAGGGATCTCAAAGTCGAAATATCCAAACATATTTACACAACGCACTATCCCACCACACTCCATTCAATAATTTTAACAAAGAAACATATGTTTGAGAGTTTTTGAGACAGATATTTGACTGGCTTCAGTGTATTACTGTGCAATTTATACACCAAGACCTACACATTTCAATTGAAATCAAACTAAGCCAAATGGTTGCTTATTGGATAAAGTGCTCACCCACAAATGCAAAGATCCATCATTTGAACCCTGCATGAGCATGTACCATTGTGTCCTTGGGCAAGGCACTTTGTGAGGATAGCTGTTGCAGATTGGCGGCCTCCCTTCTGTCAGTCTACCGCAGGGCAGCTGTGGCTACGGTAGAAGCTTACCACCACAGAGTATTGACTGAAAGAATAATGCAATCTAAAGTGCTTTGATCACACGTTATTTTATTATTATATATTATATTATTAGCACTGTGAGCACTATTATTAGCACTATTAGCACTGTGCCCAACATTACGTGAAATTACTCAGGCTAAACCAATACATCTGAACAAATAAATCAAGATTGACATTCAGAATGCAAGTCAGTCTTTTTTGCAGTGTACGAGCTGTCCTGTCTTACCGACACATTAGCAAAACAAATCCAATTGAATCTCTTATTAAGAGAACATAACCTAGGTGTCCGTCTTCTGCGATCTGAAGAGATGTAGCATTTCTTTCCCCGTGTGGGAGTTCACCGAGAGGTCACAGGAGCTGGAAGACTAATAGCACTCACTCCAATCCAATCTGAAAGCGCTCCGATGACAGTGGAGAGAATTATCACGCACTGCATGTGCAAATCCAACAGCCGGTTTCACTGCTGTGTCACCAAAATAGCATCATTACACTACTCACAGCTAAGAGCCAGGACGCCAGATTTGTGTGCAAGGAAACCAAGAGCTATACGTACTATAATGGATTTCCAACGCAAGTGGAAATTATTTACTGCTAGTACTTGACTTTAAAATGAGCATAAATAGAAGTACTACCAAATTATACTGATTCACTGCAGTTGGAAGTAATAATATATTTTTCCTACTGCTATCTCAACTATTACTGTCACTTGGTACAGTTTCCACATTTTGATCCGATAGGTTGTGTTCATGTTCTATAAGTTGATGATGTCATAGTTTCAGATGGAGGGCAAGGGCCTATATAACTCCAAGGGGGGTTGTACTGATTTTGAAAGAAACATCCAAACCAAGTTGACCCTTATTATATGCTAGGGGCTGGGTCATATTAATCTTATGGCTTAAAGTTATCATCTTTGATGGGTTGAAAAATAGCTCCACTTCTGTGATTTGTTTGTTTACGCTTAAAGAGAAGACAATGAAATATATCAGTTTCTAAAATAAATATAAGCTCCATAACACATTTGAATCAGTTTGTCCAGTTTTATTTTTGTTTAAAGGAAATAAATGCAGTTATCAGTCTCTACACACGTAATTATAGGACTGAAATCTGCATTGGAACTGAAAAAGCTGGCCCGCTGCATCCCCAGTAGAAAGTATCCATCATGTTTGTTTGATTGCATATTTAGCTGTCAGTATCTCACTTTGCTTATTGTGTAATCACAGGCAGCACCACAATCCACCACAGTTCAAACTCGTTCAAAGCAGAAAGATGAACACTTGTGTCTGTCGCTGCCAAAAGAAACACAGCCTCAGCCCACTCACTCATCTAAAAGACACATCTGAAACAACACCTGGTCCATTATTTTTAAAAGGAGAGCAGCAAGAAAAATTTTTATAAATAAATAAATGTTTATATATATATATATATATATATATATATATATATATATATATATGTATATATATAAATGTTATATATATATATATATATATATATATATATATATATATATATATATATATATATATATATATATATATATATATATATATATATATATATATTATACACACACCAGTTTGAGTTAGCTGAAGATTTGATACTGTTACTACTACTGAAGATTATATACATTGTTTCCTAATACTGTTTTCTGCATAAATAGTAATTTTTTTGCATAAACTCCAAAGCAGGTGTAGTATTGGGTGCAGTTGGGTCTGATACATAGATGCACAATAGTTTTGAGACCTTTTGCCAAACTAATCAACTAATCGACAGGACATGTCTTTAGTCGATCAAGAATGTTTTCACTGTTTGAAAATCACATACTCAAGCTTCAAATTGTTCTAACTTTACTTCTTACTTCTGTGTGTAAAGTTCAATCTTTTTCCCCGTCATCTTTTTCCTTGACAGAGTCTGACCTGCGCGGTTTTAAACAGGGCTAATGTGTTTTTGATGGTGTTCACCTAACGGCTGGCATTTCACACTAAAACGCCTCTTACAGCATGAGTCAGTGGAGACCAGAGTAATTGATATGGATTTTAATTTGTGGGAGCCATCCTCTTAACATGCATTAGACTGGTCTATGGAAGCTGTCAGCGCCCTTTCCACAGCAATCACAGGCTTTTAGGTCCAGCAGAGATATTATTCATTTTCCACTCCGAATGGGAATTTCATACACGCCAGCTGTTCCAACAGGTCAACTGTAGATTCAATCTTTCAGTGCAGACAGTCAGGTGGAAGAATAAAATAATCTGAAAAGTGCACTATGCAACTTTTCTGGTGATTTTATTACTTTACCTGGTACCACAGACCGTACAAAGATGCGGACTAAGTGATTGTGACATCACCCACAGCGTTCAGCTCCAGCCAAACAAAGCTCGTCTGGGCTAGCAGTTATAGGGGCCGATATTTGGAATTTCGACCGCGAGTATCGTAGCAACCAACGTTCTACATACATAATACATGTGCTACTATCCATGGATGTCAATCTGAAGACATATTTTGACCAATGCCACAGTAATTTAAGGTGCACTATGCAACTTTTCTAGTGGAGTTGTCAACCACCTGCATGTCTCTGAGATAAGAAAGTGGTGGGTAGTCCATCAGAACAGTTGCATAGTAAAAAAAGACCTTAAAAATTATGACTACAACAGGAAACTAAAATCAGTGAATTTTACAAAAACTGAGCCTTATGAGAAAACCAAAATCATGAGTTTACTATAACATAAATATTACAGCAGCTGCTTCCACCAGTGACACTGCATCTCTCTTGATATAAAACACAGTAGAATAGGCCCACAGCTGCTGGGAGCTGTTTGTTGTTGGTCATTAGTGAGAGAGAGAATGAGTTTGATGAGGAGCCACTCGTCTGGAAAACCCTTCAGACACTCAACTATTTACCCTCAGTCGGACAAACACAAAAGATTGGTCTGTCTCTGCCACGCCACAAACGACTCATTTAAAAAGTGTTAGTTTGAGAATTTTGAATGATTTGAATGATTTATTGATTTTATCTTTTTTCTTACCTACATAACTATATCACAAAGTCCAGGTACCGAACAAATTGATGTTTAGCAGCCCCAATAATAATAGTAATATGTATAAGTTTCAGAATGATGAAAAATTTGGGTCGTTGCTATTAACAAGAAGAAATTAAATATATATTTTGAATAGTCCTCAAAATGTTATAACAGGAAGCTGAAACCAACCAATAGCCAAACATGTTTACAAAATCATGGTACGCTTTGGTAACTTTTGTTTGGAGATGGCATAAATCAGATGCCCTTCCAGTCATAACCATACTGTGACTGGAGTCGGTTATGTGAGTGAAGTATGTTTCCCAAAGACAAAACAAAGTCAAATGAGGAATCAAGGCACAAACTTAAAAATAAATAAATAAATAAAATAAAAATCACATGTTCCTTCAAATACTTTTTTCCTGCCTTTAAGCAAAACTCAAGCAAGTTTTTCCCTGTCACATTTCTGTCTGATTTGAAAAGCAAAGAAACCTGCTTGTCACCCTTGTGTTAGCTCAGCGTTTCTACAGTCCAGTTTTCTTATGCAGCAAAAAAAAAAAAAAATCTCTTTTTTCAACCTCAATTTCACTCACCCATCAACTCTTCAGTACCCCAGGAGTCCAGGGCTTTATGTGTTGTTCGTCCCTGGTTTTCAGAGCCCCTCTCCCTCCCCTTGTTGTAGACCCACCCTGGTAGTGATGTAATAGATCTAATAAAAGCGATAGATGCGGCTTCTCTGCTTGTGGGCGTGCTGTTAGCATAAGTGAGGGGCTGTCATGCGTTTTGTTAGCGTAGACACTTTTGTATGGGCCAGGCCTGGGACAGAGAGATTGCCTGTCACAGTGAGGAGATGGTTGTCACGTTTACGGTGTTGCCCCGATGGATGAAGACTGGAGGCAAAAAGATGTGCTGGCAGAGGCATTTAGACAAACATAGATTTCTTGAGTTGATATTTGACTGTGACTTTGGCCATTATGGCCAATAACCAACATTACAGTATTAAAATCTGATAATCTGTTAATTTGTTGTTCATGTTAAAGTCCCACTGTGTAGCATTCTAGCCGAGACCAAAAATACAAAAAAAATTTTTTTCCCATATTTTGGATGTTTTTATTGCACTGAAAAATGTAAAAAAAAAAAATAAAATAAATTGTCCTTCCACTTGTACCTCCGCAAACCTGTCTCTGATGTGGCCTGGAGGAGAGCATCCTCATGCTTGTTTCCATGGAATTGTTGTTCTTTTGGCTACAATTATATACATATTCCACAGTAGGGCATACACTATATCCATCTCCATGGAAAATGTTTCAAAGTGGTTTTAACTTTATATCATGCAATCATGCAGGTGACATGCCACCTCCAGACAGTTACTGTTGCTTTAAGTTTTATAAAGTTTACAAATTTCACAAAGATACACTATGCAACTTTTCTGGTAAAGAGTCTTCTTCCATGGAGATGTTATTTCTTTGCCTGGAGTGTTCCACAGTATTAATTCACCTTAACAAGTAGATTAAGCACAATTTAGGACTTTAAGCCGAAGCAAATCCATGTTCTCAGTAACATATACAGTATACAAAACTTGATGCATTTTATAGTGCTGAAGTTGAGATGCATTAATTCACCTTTCTGTGCAAAAGCAACTTGATGCTGATTTAAATGATAGTAAACAACCAAAAGGGCATTACAGTCCCATAGGATCAGGGATTAGACCAGCGCTCTCACTGAACTGTGTTATTCAAAGATGATTATTGTAATGCTAATAGCCTTCACATTTACTTCCTATTACATAGAGAACATTGTGTAGGAGTCATTTACAATATGGTCCTTCACTAAAGCAGCTAATACTAAAATGGACAAGAATTACTGGATGGAAAGACTATAAAACAGGATCGTAGCCATGTGCTATGGCTTGTATAGAATTGGTTTTACTGTTAAATGGCTGATACAAAAGTCAAGCCAGGACATGAACCTGCTTTCTTCTTCATCCCTTGCTTTAAAAGAACATGGTGAGATGAAGAAAACTTACCGAGACTACTGTTATACCTTATTCTTATTCTTTCTCCAGCCGACTATGCATTATGCAACGCAGGCTGTAAGCCATTCTTCAGTTTGGGATTTGCATGAAGCTTGGAGTACCATACTTAAAACAGATGTGACGGTAGACAGAGGAGAGAAATCAGGAATATATAAAATGAAAAAAAAAATTTAAAAAAATTAATAAAAAAAAAAAAAAGATTGGATTTCAAAGCCAAATGATAGTGCTTAAATCGAGACTAGACAAACATATTTCAAAAAGCCAGAATAACGCATAATTTTAGGAACAGTAACATATTGTAAAGATGTAACCCTAAAAATTATACAGCTACTACTGTTTCCAATGTGATAACAAAATCAGTACATGAGGGAACTGCTCAAATACTTTAAGGATAAACCAGGATAAGCCTTTCATTAAAAACACTAAAAGCAGGAAACATAATTATTAAGACAACTATCATATTTTTGCGGGGTCACTTAGTATTAGCACTATAGATCAGAATTACATTTTGTTTGTTGCATACCACAATGTTGATCTAAACTGATGAATAACACATCCGTCCCCTTTAACATAAAAACAACTGCTGATTGAAAAGCCGAGGCGGTTTTGATTAAGGTGTAGAAATATGGAGCTCAACAGTGAACGTCCACTCCCTGGTTCGGGAAGTAAATTTCCCATTCACTTTTCCTACACACTTTTCTGGGGGGGGAAAAAAATAAATAAATAAATCATTAAATATTTGAAAATAGGGTTAATCAGCTATGTGGTAAATACTGACCACAAGGCCTATTAAAAAAAAAAAATACAAGTTTGTGACACTTTATAAACAGTTATAAACACATTTTGCCAAATCGTACTTTTAAAATGGGTGGGGGAAAAAAAAAAAAAAAAACAAATTTATGTCTATAAATCATTTACACTGAAAATCTGACAGCCTGATTAAAATCAAAGAGCATTCCTCATTTACACAGAAAATTGTCACCCAAAGTCTTTCAATTTTGTGTAAAAAAAAAAAAATCCCACAACATAAGTTTTTCACACTCTAAACCATCTTTACAGAATAGCGCCCCCTTACAGCTCCCTGGTTTTATTCTTATCTATTTCCCTGATTCCCCACAGCCCCATCTGTCTGAACTCTGTCCGTCTCTGCTGACCCCATAACGTCCAAACTAAGAGGATTTCCACTCTCAGCGGTGTCAAACCAAATCTCGCCTGGCCCTGCGTAGGATAAAGAGCTTAGAATTAAATATACGACTGCTCGGAAAAGTATTTTATGTGATGGTTTTAGAGTTTTCCTGATTTATGCTTCGCGGTTGAGGATGTCAATGTGGCGGCCATCTTGCAATTCCGAAGTGAGTTTGTCCCCGTCACTGCAGAGATCATTTATTTATTCATGAAGGAGGAGAGTATTATAGCCGAATGCAAAATGCCTGGATAAATGGATGGGCTACAGAGAGAGATCTGAAATTGCAGCTCATTTGAAAAAGATGGTTGTGATTTTGTTGCTTTCTAAAAGGTAAGGACTGGGATTTAGTACTGGAAGACTTATGTGGGGGAGACTTGGGCCAAGAACCGTTTCAGCAGATTAGTGGTTTGCACATCTGCCTCACCGCAAGAAGGTCCCAGGTCAGATTCCCAGATTGGGTGGGCCCAGTCTGTGCGGAGTTTGCATGTTCTGCCTATGTCTATATAGGTTTCTATGGGCGCTCAAGGACTTAAGACACCCCTGTAAATGAGATTCTGAAAGTCAGTGGGACTTTCCTGGTTAAATAAAGATTACATCGACTTATCAAATAAAAATATTGAAAACAGCTCACTAATCAGACAGTGTAATACATAGTTACATAATATAATCACATTACAATTACATACATTACATGCTTTGTTTTTTTGTTGAAAAGTTAAACATGCTAAACAATAAAATTCCCATGGAGTCCAGCAGGTGGCACATTCTCCACTAGAAAAAGTCACATTGTGCACTACCCTCAAAATATTTCTATTGTAAACTTTGCGTTGAGTAGTCCATTATAATGAACTGCAACTGTCAGCAAAATCATTACATTCATTATAAAAGTCTTTATAGCTTAAAAACGTGATTTCTTGGAACTGCCTATAGACTTTGGGTGAAGGTCAACCTGAACACCAAAAAAGTTACATACTGTCACTTTCATATGAGTCACCACTTTAGGCACATAGTTGCAATATAAGAGTCGTTTATCCAGCCCTGACAGACCAACGGGATTATAACCACAGCGCATGGGCTCCTTGTATAAATGCATGACCTGCTGAGATAGATCCAATATGGCCCTCATCCTAAATGGGTTTGCCGTGATTCTGTTGTTGTTGTTTTCCGATAAAGCGATTTAATGAAAAACCTCAAAGAGCGCGGCGGTAATCCCTGACAACAAGCTCCAATCCCCCATTTGTGATGTTGAGCATGGAGCATTGTAAACACATCCGGACAGCATACCAAGACGCACACCGAGACGCACAGCACCACGGACACACGCATTAAGCCCTGCAAGGTCAATGCCCTTCAAACACAGAGTGCATTCTCCTCATAGTGTAACAGTACAGGCCTGTTTCAGCCAGCAAGGGTTCTCAAACTATGGTGCATGGACCTTGGATGGTACGCAGGAGTCGTTAGCAATGTGACTAACTTTAAAGCAGGGGTAGGCAACCTTTAACACACAAAGAGCCATTTGGACCCAATTTCCATGCAAAAAAAACAAAACAAACAAAAAAAACGCTGGGAGCCACAAATATTTTTTTACATCATCATGAAGATAACACTGTAGATATTGTTTTTTTGTTGTTTTTTTTACCTTTACGCTTTGAGTAAACAACTATAGTGTGCTCATGACAGGGGTCCCCAACCTTTTTTGCACAATGGACCGGAGTAATGTAGGTTTCATTTCCGCAGGCCTTCTACGCGTGGCAGATAAATATGGAAAAAATAAGTCCATAAAAATACAACTCATCATACAGCTGAATCAGAGGGAGCCCTGCGCTTGTTTCTTTGCGATGAGGTGGTCCCATCTAGGAGTGATGGAAGACAATGACTCCCCGCATTGTGTTTCTTATGTCCAGTCTGCTTCATAATTTCATATACATATAAAACATATCTTTTAATCCAGAATGCTTAGTCTCGATGTGCCGAAGCAGTTTTGAAGGTTTCATTGCCTCGTTCACTTCTCCCCGCATATTATGCAGAGCGGACTCAGCGTGTGAGAGTCACCTGTAGCGACAAAACCATAATTTAAGTAGGACTCCTGGTATTGTCTGTTAAATTGATCTTTCTTTTTCTTGGAGGTCATAGGCTCCTCTTCTGGCTCCTCAGTTGGCCTTTTCCCCTTTGCAAAAAATCTCTCCAAAGACTTTATTTTCACTAGCTTGTGGTTCTACTTTTGGGCAATATGTCTGAGACGTTATATGTGATGCGTCATCATGGAGGACAAGAGCAGATCTAGCACAGATATAATATACTTGCCATTATATCAAATGGATTTCTGTGGTGATTTCCTATCAGGACTTTCATTATATATCTACAGACAAGCTTATTAGCGTGTCATGAGGGACCGGCGAAAGTCACGTGAGAAGATGTGGTCGCTGGTAAATTTACTGTTTTTGTGCGAGCCAGTATTACATGCGTAACAGAGGGGATCACTGATTTATGAAATCCATGAAGTGTTACAGAGACTTCTCCTTCTGATCGGTGTTTGTTTTTTTAACATAGAGTGTGACGCTTATTTTGAGCAACAAAAAAAATATATATATATAATTGTATTTTAATATTTCAAGATCACAATAATCTTCCAATTTATAATACAACACAAACAATACACACACGTATACACACCAATTAAATACTTATAATTCGTTTTCCCAAGCCACGCAGAGCCGCAGTATACAGAAGAAAGAGCCACATGCGGCTCCGGAGCTGTGGGTTGCTGACTCCTGTTGTTGTGTCCCAAAGACACAACAACAGTATTCATTTGTGGGAGCTGTGATCGCTCTGCCAACCTGTGGGTCAGTGGATCTGACCACTCTACCAGTGATGTTTATGTTGAGAGCAGGACATGCATACTATGAAGTACGCATGTCAAGGGAACTCTAAAGTGAGTAATTTTTTTGTTAGAATATTTGAATTCCCTTGAACACAACCTGATGTTTAGTAGCACAAATACAAATATACTTTTTTGTGTTATTTATGGTTAAATTTACATTCTTGTTTGGCATAGAGGTGTCCATGCCGGTGAAGCTACTTGGTTTGGTACTGAAACATTGACTTCTAAAACTAAGCGAGTCCAGCTGTTTCAGTTTCACTCTTTGATACACAGATGCGGTCATGTCCTCCTTGTGCAGAAATGTGTCAGATATCATAAACATCAAATATTCAGCTTCATCTCTGTCATTTTACCAGACTTGTGCGTTGGTGTTTGCAGAAACAGGGGACCATCTGACAAATTTTCTTGAGAAATAAGGTTAACTTACATAAATGGCATACTCCAAAAATGCTCCCTGATTAGCACTGAATAGTCAACAACTAACTTCTACTGGAGTGTGACTTCATTTAACTTCAAGTGTTTTCATCACTTCAAGCACCATTTAGGTTCCAGCACAACCCTGTGTATTTCTAGAATAATGGACTTGGTGGTAATCAATCCACTAACTCAAAGGTTGATGGACCAGTGAGGCAGCAGAGGATGTACAAGAGTATGGGAGTTTAGAAGTATAGTATAGTGTAGAATAGTCATAGTAGTTGGCATGACTTCTGGATCATTATAAAAGTATTAGGTAGAGTAGCAGCAGTAGGAAAGGTAGTAGCAGTAGCAGTAGTAATAGCAGTAGTAGCAGCAGCAGTAGTGACAGTAGTAATAATTTTGTATTAGTTTGCATTAGTAACAGTAGTTATAATAAAAGTAGCAGTAATAGCAGTGGTTGACATGGCAGTAGATAATGAGTACTCATAATTACACACACAATAACGATGCTGGCTATATGACCTTTGGACCAGTTTCCAGTAAATTAACTTCCCCGTATAAGCTTGAACGATTCCAACAAATTAATCTCTGCAAAAGAAAAAAAAAAGATGAGAAATAATTGTGGTGATTCATTTAAATTATGGCCAATGACTTTTGTGGACCTAATGACCAGTTAGAAGGGCTTCATCAGAGACAAATCTCAATGTCCTGCAGCCAATCGCCCGAACAATTCCTCATTCACACACACCACTTACTATGGGTTTTCAACCAATTAGGATCCAAGAAATCCATTCTCAGTCTTGGTTTAGTTTTGCTGTATACGGTGGCATAGTGGTTACCTCTCTAACCCTACAGCAACAAGGTCCTGTGTTCAATTCCCACTGGAAACATATACAGGATATTTGTGTGGAGTTTGCATGTTCTCCCAGTGTCTATAATTTGGGTGTGCCAAGTTTTCCATTAACTAGTCATCCAGATATAGTTTTGCTTACTCAAAGTTGTACTTTTATTGAGTCATGAATGTTTGAGTAATCCTGTATGGTCCAGCATTTCAGTCTGGAATAATTAGAACATCTGTCTCTTGGTCACAAATTTAGTGTTCAAAAAAGTGTCGTTGTCATTTTTCAACAACAGAAACAAGTAAATAATAAGCATCACAGTGAAATCCCACTATGAAGTCATCAGTTCTGAAATTTTGAAGAGGTGTCAATTGACCTGGTTCAACTGTAAATCCCTTTAGAAGCAATATTTTGGTTTACAATGAATTAAATTACGGCAATCTAGCTTTTTCAGTTCATTCGATAATGGCTTTAAATATCTGTGGATACCAGATATCAACCAATACCAGTGCAAAGCCTGAAAATAACATTAATTTCCTTAAAACAAAAATAAAATGAGACAGAACTGATGCAAAAAAATAAATAAATAAATAAATAATAAAAAAAATGTGTATATATATATATATATATATATATATATATATATATATATATATATATATATATATATATATATATATATACACACCCCCACATAAAATCTTATTACTTATTATTAAGTCTTATTAGAATATTAAGATATCTGCTAAACCAATATTTGGAAGCCAACATTCGATCCAGCAAATTTTGCAGTATCAGCACCGATATCTGGAGCGGTCCATCCATAAACCAAATGCGAAATATATTCATATATATATGAGTATATATGAGTATATTCATATTCATATATTCAGTATAACACGTTATACTGAATACTAAATGCTCAAACATATGCCGTCTATAAAACTCGATCTTTTGCTGCACCTCTGTTCTCTGGCCTTTCTAGGCCTTTAAGGTCATAGGAGAAATAAGTTTATCACAAAACTGAGATCTTGCACACAGATCTTGCACAATCTTCGCACAAAGTCAAAATTGCAAATAATAAACCTTTTTGTTCCCATGAGGCAGAGGTTGTGCCAAAGTGCGTGTTGGCTTAGGGCTACACAGCAGCAGAGATGGAAAGAGGAACTGCAGGAACAAAGTCAGTTTAAATCCATATCCGTGAGTCTTTGATGAAGGAGAACGCTGGATTAAGAAAGATTCCTCTCAACTGTACCCATAATCCCCCTCTCTCATACCACCCCCTAAACCTCTAAAGCAGGAGTCAGAGCTACAGGGAGACCACCAGGCACAGGTCTGCAGAAACTGTAAAAGACCACCTCGGAGAAGAACTGGCTACACAAATACCATAGAGAGTGAATGTTTATAGAAAACCATTATTTTCTTATTTTGTATAGTCCAAAAATCACTGCAAAATGACTCTCAAGACATAACATATTTTCTACAGATTAAAAGTTGGTTATTTAAACAAAGAACAAAGAGTAATATGAGCTTACCTGGACTCAAACCATTCTAATAATTGGTTAAAAAAAAAAGAAAAAGAAAGAAAGAACCAGTATCCAGTATGTTTTAAAAAGGCATTATAATGGCAACATTCTGCTTTTTGATTGGATAATTGTCTTGAGAATCAACAGCCCAAATTATAACAAACAACTTGGCCATCATGTCCAGTGTTTTTGTAATCAAGAAAGATCATTACAGTTGTTAGTAAAAGCTGTATTTGAATTGAACAGTTATAATAATGCCTTAGACTTTTATAGCGCTTTTTTAGATGCTCACTTTACAATTTTGTGCATTATTCATTCACTCCACACTCAGTGGTGGTCAACTACTGTTTATCCACAACTGTCCAGGAGTAGACTGACAAAAGTGAGGCTGCCAATCTGCATCATTGGCCCTTGCAACCATCACCAACATTCACGCACACACCATTTTCATACAAGGCAATGTGGGTGACAACGGACAAGGACAACAACAGTTTTTGCCACTGCCACCCCCCTGCAGCACCCAGCGGTCTCCAATCCAAGTACTAACCAGGCCCGGCCTTGCTTAGCTTCTGAGATCTGACGAGATCAGGCTTTGACAAGGTTTGGCCACAAAACCTCACGCAGTTAGGTCATGTTAATGGTGTTTCAAACCTACATATTATATACACATACATTCCTTTAAGCCAACACTAATCCAGAAAGACAATCATCTAAAAATAAAAAGGAACTAAAATGAGATGTGTGCACGCTGTCTGCATCTAACAAGAAACTGGAAGTGAGTCTGAATGCAGTGCTAGGGTCCACTGTGCTTAGACGGGTTACCACGGTTTCAGTTCCCCATCTGAAAAACGCACTTTTAAAACCCACACACGCACCCAAAAACAAGTGCATGTCAATATTAAAAAGGATTTTAATTTATTCTTATCAAGATTAATGCTCTCTACGTGACGCAAGAGCTGCAAAATAAGAAGAATATAATCTATCCATTTTACATGAAATTTTCTTGGGTAATATCTAACACAGAAGATACTGGAAGGGTCACTTTTTTCATCCAATCAGACACATGGTTACCAAGAATCATGAGAAACCAACTGCTAGATACAATCCCAGACACCTGATTCTCTGTCATGGTGCAATTTCAAGAGGCAAGGCAAGGCAAGTTTATTTGTATAGCACAATTCGTACACAAGGTAATTCAAAGTGCTTTACAGAATAAGAAAGACATTAAAATCACACAAATCAAACATGAATAATCACAAATAATCATCATAAAGAGTGACATAAAAGAGCAAATGGTAGGCAGAGCACTATCCTAGAGAGTTAAAAAACAGACACTAACCGATACAAAAACTACAGTAGTATCAAAACCAGATACTCATTTGAACAGGTATCAATACTAAAAAAGTCACATTCACAGGCCAGAAATAAACTTTTCCCGAATAGCTTTAAAATGATCTTGAGCTGTATCAGAAAAAGACCACATAGACTAGTATATGCCCATGGACCACTATGAAACCTACCTGAACCACTGAGGAAATACACAGATATAAGAGTACATAAATCATATTCTACTGTCTAAATATATTTAGACAGTAGAAGTAGATTTTCAGTATCGTGACCACACTATATCAGGAACACACTCTTTAATGGTATGCAAAAGGTTTGTGAGGAAGTAGTTGGGTTGATTTAAATGCATACTTCCTCCTTCTGTGGTTTGAAAATTGGGTAATGCAGTTTTAAGCCAGCTAAATTAGAACGGGAGTTGTTCCTACACCACATTTTGGGACACCCTGGTCCACACTGTCACTAGGCTGGGCCTGATATTCCCATTTGCAGACAGGGGCCCTCTGTGTTTTAAATTGCTTTGGTGTATAAGGTCCGCGGCACTGGTTGGCATCACTTTCTCTTCAGAAAAACTGAAAAAGTCAAAGCATTTATCATGGACCTGCTCCTGGTTGCTGCGCTGTGATGGATGCGTCTGCACTCGACCAAGCAGGTCAACCGTTCCAGTGGGTTAGCCGGGGATACAGGGACAGCACTGACAAAAGAGGCCACAAAAGACTGACATCAAGAGGCTACAAGGCTCGCATGCACTCTGGACACAAGAAACACGAAGGAGTAAAGAGAAGCTTCAACAAATTCACTGTTAAAATGCATGACTTTTCTTCACAAAACACCTCAGTTATCTTATCATGAATAGATGTAGCATTTACTTAGTTATTTTGGCTATACCTTTTTGGAAATTCCTGATCTTGTCTAAGCTCACAAACTAAGCAGGATTGGGCCAGGTTGGTACTTGGATGGGAGATCATGGGAATACCAGGTGCCGCAGTGGGGCAGCAGTGGCACTATTTCATTCTGTTGTTGTGTCCTTAACACAGACTGTGGACTAAGGGAGTGTGACGTCACCCATAACGTTTGGCTCCAGTCAAATGAAGCTCGAGGCTAGCAGTTACCTCGGGGGAAAGAAGGCACCTGATTTGTTTCTAATGTTTATATCTTGATTTACAGACACAAAAGTGAAATAAAAATATCAGGACCACGTAGAGAGGGTTAATACAGTTTAACCACAAAAATGACAAGCCTGACAGCAGTAGTTACAGAGAGAAAGGGGCCAGAGTCAATGGAACCAGAAGCACACACATGCTCACTATACTCCTATTTGGAACGTGATAGCTAGCAGGTTAGCTATGTCCATTTATGTATACAGACTATGGTCCTTAGGCAAGACACTTTATTTACCTTGCCTAGTATGAATGTGATGTGTGAATGTTAGCGGTGGCTATAGGGGCTGATGGCGCAGATTGGCAGGCTTGGTTTAATCAGTCTACCCCAGGGAGGCTGTGGCAGCAATAGTAACTTACCACCACAGTATGGAATGAAATAATAACGCACAAAATTGTGAAATCACTTTGAGTGTGTGGAAAAGCACTAATACTAATTCATTATCAATATTAAGATCACACACAAAATTCCATATTGGTCAAACCCGACCATTAACGATGAATAAACCAGGACTATTACCAACAACACAGCAGCTCTATAACCTCTTGTGAACTGTAAACTTGAAATCCCTGCAACCCAAAGTCTATATAGGATGTGAGTGAGTTTGTCCTCTGAGGCCTTTAGTGTTGTGGGTTAGAGATGAGGCAGCTCCAGTGTCGTCCATCACCTCTTATACAGAGCCCATACACGGCCCATACAAACCAGCCACTAAATGACTTCTCAGCAGGCCCACGGCTGATGGATCATCCACGAAGAACAGTCAACTTCCTCTGAGTTTTTCATTGGACAGAGGGAGAGAGCAAGAGAGGGAGAAAGAAGGAGAGAGAGGAGGAGAGGGGGCAGAAGGCGAGAGAGGGGTCTCGAACTCAAAACACCAGCGGAGGAGGTGAGTAGCAAAGAGTTAGGTTTACTCTGCACATTTGTACATTGTAAATTTTACTTCTGGATGGTTTAATTTACTATACTATCATAAGACAACACTCACAATTTAATATGTGCTCCTTTATGTGGTGTTTGTGTTGTGTCCCATTTTCGACGGATATTAGTACTTAAAGGTCCTATATTATGCCAAATGTTCTCCTGTGACCTTTTAGTTATAGCTTCAAAGTTAGGCATTCCCAAGGCTGCAAATTATTCAAACAGGTCTAGTGAAGGTGTATAGAGTTTAAAAACACAGTGGAGTAATTCCGAAATTACTGCATGACATCACAAGGTGAAACCGTTTAGGGGAAGAACTCAATCTAAATATGCAGGGTTTGTGTGATAAATGTGTGAACTAAAACAAAACAATCCCAGGTCTGTTTGTGATGAGGCATTTTAGCATCAATTATACCTAAATCTGATGCAAATGTGTTCAATGAGGTTAAAGAATGGCATAAAAGAGCAGTATCTTTATCTTTATTAGAAAAATGAATTCTATTACAGATCTCTTCTAATTGTGCCTCCAAAAAAACATGTGTGAGATTATTCCTTTTCTGACATTTTCCCCTGCAACCTTCACTAAATCTATTGACAGGGAAGCATGCGCTGTTCTTAACTCAAAAGACTCTTGTTGTGCTGTTCACGTTTTGTCCGTGTGAGCGCTAACGTTAGCAATAGCACCCAGGGCCAAAGCTGTGATGGATTCCCCCCTCAGGCAGCTATCCTCCTTTCACTCAGGATGGTTAGAGAGATAGAGAGTCAAGGGAGAGTGAAGGAGAACGGGAAGGGAGGAAAGGAGGGATGGAAGAGGTACAAAGAGGGGTGGGAGAGAAAGGGAGGTGGAGAGAGAAAGAACAGGGGGTAAAGAGGGGGAAAGATAAATGGAGGGGGTATCAATAGAGAGAGGAGAGAAACGGGTAGACAGGGGGAGTGTGAAAAGAGGGAGAGAGATGGGGATGGGGGGACGGGGGGAGAAAGGAAAAGAGGGAGGGGAGGAGAAGAGTCTAGAGACACACACGCCTTATGTCAAATCCTGCCAAATGACACTTCTGCAGCTCTTCATCAGGTCTGGAGGTCCTGAGGTGTGGAATAAAAACAAGGGTCTAAATCAGAACTAAACCAAAACTAAACCAGGACTAAACTAAGAACTGAACCAGGGCTAAACCAGGGCTAAATCAGGCCTAAACCAAGGCTAAGCCAGGGCTAAACAATCATTGTGACATAAAAACTGTTATCAAGTGTTGACCACCTTAGTATCAAAATCTAATTACATTTTTGACAAATTTAACAAAACCAGAGTAGACCAGTTCTGAGACGAGACAACACTTTTAATAAAACTAAAACTGAAAAACAAAAGTCTCCCGAGTACCATTTTCTTTCTGCCAACATGAGTCCACCATGGCTCTCCATCAGCCCATGTGGCCGCTTCAGGCAAAGTGCGAACCAGGCACCGCATCTGTGCAGCTGGGACTATCCACTGCGCCTCCAGCAAAAGGAGACACACGACAAAAGACAAAGTACAAACGCTGAAACTACCCAAAGAGCCGTGGAGAAATGGAGACGGGTGTCAGTTGGAAGAATGCACTGCACAGGAGGTCCAGGCACTTGATGCAAAACTTGGAGAAGAGGCAGGACCAGAGGCAAAGAAATGAGTGAGGAAGGAGCGAACCAGAATGAAAATAAAGGGTTAAACGAAGCTATGTTAGAGCAAACTAGAACTAGATTTGGATGAACTGGGGCCAAACAAACCAAAAATTAAGTCAAGTCTAAAACAGGATTGTGTCGAGGTAAAACAGATCTATAACCACTGCGTAACTTTTCTGAAGGGGTGGGTCAGCCATCATTTTGTCTCCATGGAGATGTTATTGCGTTGCAGGTTATATTCCACAGTATGGTGCTAATCTCCATGAAGACAATGACGTGACACCACCAGACCAATTTGTAGGTCAGGTTTTCCCAATCACACTAAGAATGCATGTTTTTCAGTGTAGTTGAGAAGTAAAAATATCTCATATTTGTAATCAAAATGTGGGTAAATTTTTACTTTATAGCATGACAATTTGGATAAATATCAAAACAGATAGAATGCAATAACAGAGTATCTTGGGTTTTTTTTTATAGAACAATTATGATGTGCATGTAGTTTAGACCTGAACAAGAATCCTGTGCAATTCAGCACATATTTGTAGAGAAGTTCATATTTCAGTGTTATTTTACTTTTATGATGATTATTTATGATTATTTATGTTTTGATTTATTGCATTGTGATTTTAATATCATTCTTATTCTGCAAAACACTTAGAATTACTTTGTGTACAAATTGTGCTATATAAATAAACTTGCCTTGCCATTGTTCCAGGAGTTGTTTACAACGTGGATTATTATTATTATTATTATTATTATTTTATTATTATTTTTTATTTTATTTTTTTTTTAGCCAAAATAATGCAGACCTAAAGCCACTAAACTATAGGGTTAAATTATGGTTAGGCTAGGGCTAAAACAGGTCTAAAAAAATGACCCAACTCGGTCAGAATCTGGGCTAAACCAAAACCAACACTAAACAAGCCACTTTCACACTGCTCAGTAAATCGTGCCTCCTCTCCAGCTGTCTCCTCACATCTATTTCCAGCGCCACATAATTAAGGCCCAGTGTTTGTGTTGTTCTTCATCAATTAAAATGATTCACTGTCTGAATGGGGGACTACTTCACTTGATGGTTTTGCTGTTATGTTTGTACGAAAAATATATTTTAAAAACCCCACAGTGCATTTACTTTAGCTAATATGATGTCTAGGCTTTGTGATCCCTGTTCGCTTCAGCTCGGTAAACTAACAATTATATTCAAAACTCCTGACATAAGATAAGATGTTGCGTTTGATGTTGTGTGGTAAATCAAGAATAAACAGGAGGAACAGGTGAAAGCAGCGAGCTATTACATAATGTATTGTAATAGAGAGTGGCCATACAGTCTTGTCAAAGACGGATTTCGTCAGATCTCACAAGTTAAGCAACGCTGCGTCTGGTTAATGGGATGGGAGTCTGCTGAGAATATCAGGTGCCACAGTTGGGCGCCAGTTGCAAAAACTGTTGTTATGTCCTTAGGCAAGACACTTCACCCATACAGCCTAGTATGAATGCTGTCTGTGTGTGATGGCGGTGGTCTGTGGTAAAGTGGTAAAGTGTGGAGTGAATGAATAATACTCTGTAAAAAGTCTTTGAGTGTCCAAAAGGTGTGATATAAATCTGATGCATTTTTTTTTTCCCCCCAAAAGCATATGTAAAGAACACATTAATCACAGCTAATATTATGCTGACTGAGCACCGGCCTAGCCCCCGTCTAGCTCCCGTCTAGCCCTTGTTTGGTCTGGTTACATCCTTATATAGACCTTGATCAGGTGAAATAATTGTTGTTTCTTACAAAGATCTAAATACAACATTATTAGAGGTAATGTTATACCAAATCATACGTATAGCTGATAAAGCAGAATGCCCTTATACTTTATCAGTGCGATCACAGCTTGGTCTGAGTGCCTATTAGACAGACAGTCATTAGATTATGCAGAGTTCAAATGCAGATAGGAGAGAGAGGTCCTGCCTTTATCTGCTCCTTATGTAACTGCAGCACTGGACATGTTTAACTCTGAGATAAGACTAACTAACACAGGTAAAGAGGAACAAGATGGTGGCAGAGAAAATGGCCCCGCCCAGTTTTGGGGGAAATAATGACAAGTCAGTGTAGGTGAACCATTATCTAATTTTTTTTGGAGCCATGTCGCAATTTGTTTTTGTCGCAATTCACTTTGTATTTTTCTATTGTCTTAAAGAGGTAAATGTAGTCATCTGCTTCTTCTGACAGTTCACACTTCACTATGATTGGTTAAAACCAGCTGTCACTCACTCAGAGCTTTACAAAACCAATAAGAGAAGTAGTATATGATCGAAATATGGTGTGACTGTATTAAACTGCAATACCCCTGTATATGGCTTTACTACAGCTTGATCTGAACCATTATTTATCAGAGCCATTTCCGAGTGTCACGAGTGAAGGAGATGATGGCACTTAGCGTCCTCTTCATCTCCGAGCAGTGAAATGTCATGAAGCAAAGTCTGAGTCCACGTGAACACTCCTAATGAAGCGAGGAAGCCGGGAGGAACTGCCTAGATTTACACTAGAGGATTATTTACCAGAGATTTCTGTCGAGACATGGAAGTGTCTTAAAGCAGACCTATTCTGCAAAATCAACTTTTCAGAGCTTTTAACTGTGCTGTAGTCATTTACCCTTCTCATTTACCCTCTTGAAGTTGTATTTGGAGTGATTTGTGCATGTTTGAGCAATCATTAATCGCTTAATTTCAAGACAACATATTGCCCCATCAACCCTTGTATCCCTCGTTTTCGCTGCCACCAACATACGCCCACTGTGATGTACTTACTTACTGTCATACATTATAAATATACAACCACAATAGGTGTTCTTTAAGTTCAATTTTCAGGTAGAGAGTTTGGACATGACTGGACTGATTGCACATGATTGCATGATTGCACTGCCAAGAATGTCCCACTATGAGGCATTAAACTCATCTACCTTGCATTTAAGTTGAAAGTTTAAGTTGGGTCACCTCTCCACACACCTGACCGGTAGAGTTACCACCTTGTCTGCATGAAGATAGAAATGTAGACAAGCTGACAAAGAGTAGGAAAATAGATAGTTCTGGAATAATCATTTGCCAAGTATTTGTCACAGTATCATTCAATTTAAAATATTATGCAACTTAAAATATAATTTATATTTGGATGGAAACTAAGCAAGTGCCTATGAGATGAAGCATCCAACTGTCACTCACTGTACAACTCCAGCCACATTCTGAAGCTCCTTAAAGTATCTGGGCCACAGTTTACTACTCTCCACATGCAGTTGTAAACCATTTGTGGCCTATATAGTTTTAGCTCAGGAATCATGAGAAACAGACAGAGAGTGAGGGAGAAGGAGTGAAAAAGGGATGAGGAGGGTAAGCCAGACAGAGAGAGAGAGAGAGAGAGAGAGAGAGAGAGAGAGAGAGAGAGAGAGAGTGAGACAGAGAGAGAGGGGGAGGGAGAAAGAGAGAGACTAAGTGACAGAGAGTAAGTGACAGAGAGAGAGAGAGAGAGAGAGATTAAATGACAGAGAGAGGGAAAGAGTCAGTGACAGAGAGAGAAAGTGACAGAGAGAAAGGGGGATAGCGTAAGTGACAGAGAGTGAGACAGAGTGTAAGTCACAAAGAGAGAGATCGAGAGACAGAGTAAGAAAAAGCGAGAGAGCAAGAGAGAGAGAGAGAGAGAGAGAGAGAGCGAGAGAGAGAGAGGAGGGGGAAAGGGGGAGATTGGCAGCTCAAAAAATCACTTTGGAAATAATGCAGAAAGATCAAACAGAGTTACTGAATGAAAAAAATATGTTGATTTGATACAAAGGATAAGTATGCTACAATAAGCTGCCCCTCACCTAGTCAAGATCAACTTCTAGATTCAAGTCAGAGTAAAACTAGTCAGACTATCTCACAATCGAGCACTAAATCGGGCCTGAAGCCGGCGGACTAAACTGGGACTGACTGTGTGGGAACTTGGGTGACGTACACTTGGGATAGAACCATACTGCTGACAGTAAGTAAATAGGGCTCAGGAGAGATCACTAGATTCCACAGACATGCATGGATGACATCTAAAATAACTTCAGGTTTTGATGAGGAAACAGCCTTATAACATGATAGAGAGCTCAGTTTTGCATAATACCCCCTCTGGAAGGATTTACCCACCATGTTTTTGTTTGTGAATTCACCCCAGAATCATGTGTTGATTCTGGGTGAGTGCATCTGCTGCATGTGGAAACTCCAATCTGCCTCCTGCCCTCCAGCACCGGGGCAATTAACACTAGTGTGATGCTATTATGATCCACCGGTTAGGCTGCCTAAAGACATGCGAGTTATGTAAGAGCTGACTCAATATGGCATTTGACTGAGGGGCACAGTGGTAAAGCGTTCACCCACAAGCGTGGAGGTTTGAGGTTTAAGCTCAATCTTTATCCAGGCTTTGTCTATCCAAAGTAACGATGGAATTTTAAGCACAAACAAATGGTGAGTGTGAGAGGGAGAGAAAGTAACAGAGAGAGAAGAGGGGAGTAGGAGAGAATGGTGGAGAGAGCAAGATAGACAGAGAGAGGCAGAAGAGAGAAAGAAAACAGAGAGAAATTGGGGAAAAAGAAAGAGACGAGAACTAAACAGATGGGGAAAGAGATAAATGGACAGGGTGAGGGAAAAAGAAAGGGAGAGATAAAGTCACGGAGAGAGTGGGAGAGAGAGACAGTGAGAGAATGCAAGAGAAAGAAAGAGGGTGAGAGACACATTGGAGATAGAGAATGGGAAGAGAGAAAGACAACAGAGAAACAGAGAAAAAGAGGAAAGTGAGGGAGGGACACGAGACAGTGATGGAAAGAGACATCTAGTGAAGAAACACAACTAAAGAGAGAGGAGAAAAACTAAAAAGAAGCAGAGCAAGAGAGACATACAGGGAAGAGAGAATGAGAGAGAGAGCAGGAGAGAGAGAGAGCAGGTGAGAGAGAGAGCAGGAGAGAGAGAGAGCAGGAGAGAGAAAGAGCAAGAGAGAGAGTAGACTGAAAGTAGGAGCAGGTAAATCAGAGCTCCAGATAATGAGGGTGATGGGAGTGGGCAGGACTAAACAGTGGCTCCAGGCAGATGCTTTAAAACATGGCATCACATTTTAATTGGTGGTGCTGTTCTGCTCGACTGAACCCGGACGCGCTGACATCAGTGCCACGCTCAATTTGTGCCAATAAACAACCTGCTGTTGGGAACCTGACAACTCTCGAAATCCACAATCAGGGAAAATTAACTGTTGTAGTTTGACCATTTTTTAAATTTGAGGTGAAAATCTGGAAATTAGCTCAACTTTGTAAAAAAAAATTGAGGAAATTAGTCTTGAACCATGTTTTCACCCAGCCTTAAAGAAGTCATATTGTGCTTCTGTTTGCTATATAGTTACAACATAATGATCCATGGGTGTCCTAGACTATATTTTGGATATGTTGAAAACTTAAAATTTATCTAAAATGATGCAATAAAAGAAACAAGTCTGCTGACTTCTAGGTTGGAAATTATTGGAGCCCAATGATGAGCCAATTACCGCCTGCCCCTTTATGGTACATTGCCATAAAACATCACAACCAAAGGTGCCGCAGGCGATCCAGCCCCTCCTATGGGTAGCCACAGATCATGTTAGCAAAATGGCTACGTGTCGCTGCCAAATCCTACATTAGAAAACAAAGTAAATGAATAACTCTAAATACAACTGTGAGTGTGTAAATGAAAAGAGAAAACAATTATAACATTCACAGCATTAAAAAAATAGCTTTTGTATAACCCTCCGCTTTTCTAGTGGAAGATTAATGATTTGCCTGGAATGTTCCATAGTATGGCATTAAATGGAGAGATGACCCTCTCCTTTCTCACTCGGTAAAAATTAGATTTTAATGTTTACTTCATATCTGGGGAGACAGATGGATAAAATGTATGAAATAAAAAAAAAAAAAATCCAACATTTAACATTTGACTAAATTATCACTTTATAAGCCCCATAGTTGTAAAAATAGACCGTAATCCACTCATTACTGAAGGCATCTTGGTCTAAATTCAAGATGACATTGAAAATACAGCACAATCAATCTGAGTGTATAATGCACTTAGCAGCTGCAGTGATTTATGCTTTTTGAATACAGACTGCCTATTGTAATAGAGCTGCCTCCTCCCATTTCCACAGTGGTGCCAAAGGAACAAACAGGTGCCCGGGCACACTCTACCCTCTGGGGCATTATTATCTGAGCCACAGAGTAAACGCCGCCTGGGCCTGTACCTGCCCACAGCACCTGACTGCGTTTATGAATCTCTAAACACAGTAAAAGTTCTAAACTGTAAATGACGTTGTAATTGGACAGAGGTGGAATTGGAGATATGCAATATGCAAAAAAAACAAAACAAAAAAAAACCCAGAATGATTTTGTTTTGAATTTTGATTTGAATGTCACTGTCACTCATTCAGAGCATTGCTGGGGCTCAACAACAGGATGTATAGATAGAAAAAGCGTCTTTTTTGAGCTGCATTCAAATAGTGAAGCATGACATATAACCATATCTTCACAGGAATGAGTTCACAATCCATTTTAGTCAAGTGGAATATAATTACACCGCGGAAAATATGGAAGTAATGGAAGGAATGGAATGGAAGTATTAATTAACAGAGACACAGCAATACTTTTGGCCCTTTTGGTCCTGCTTACCTCTATAATACTGATACCTTTGCCAACCTACATTAAGTAAGCAATATATGTAAGACTGAGACTCCAAGAATTTTTCATTATTATCACAACTTGGCATCAACATCAAGTATTTGCCTGGGCACTGGGCAACTCTGTTATGTCTAATCGTGGCAGAGTTCAGATTGGAAGTAATTGGACTATGGTCTTTAACAACTCTGATTAATAGTCTGTCTTGGTATTCTGGTATGAAATCAATACTGGAAGCCATTTTATTTTGGTTTTGAAATTGAAAATATAATCAAATATAAAGTCAAGATTGACCAATATAACAGAAAAAAAACAGCCCTTATCAAGGACAAAACATTCACAGCTTCCTTATGCATGTGCTTTAACTTCACCTGTCCATGTTCATAATGTTGTATCTGACTGCTGTGGGAATACAAATATTCTCTGGCTCTTGTCCACCTGTGTCGTGGGATCCAGAGAGGGGCCAGAGTCTGCAGAGGGAGGGGCGATCCACTGCTGTAAATCCTCCATGTTTTTGGCTGCTCTGGTTCTGGTTTCACTTGGGCTGGGTCTGTCTGCCTCCCTCTGCCAGTTCCCAGAACACAAGCACCCTTTATACCACTGCCAATCACAACCAGATGTGTCCAGGCTTCTTGTTACCGATCGCTCCCTCCTGTTCGCGTGGGCCAAAAAGTAGCAGCAGAAAACAATCCCAAATTTAGTAGTTATGAATTCCAAGCACACATACGGGAGTGTTGATATAGTGAGACCAGAAATGACGAATGTAATCACAAGGGACGCACTCTTATTGGAGTGTGAAAAGTGAAAAGTAGCCACAGTGAGTTGAGGGTTCACCCTCAAACAAGAAGCTAGGTGGTTGGAACAGCGGGTGACAACATGCAAGAATGGTTAGATGAAACAAAACCATACTTAATGAGTTGGTTAAAAAACTTTCTATATTTAGTCCCACTGAAAAGACTTATGTATCTGTATTGATACTAGACATGCCCCATACAACCTTTTGTTGGTATGTCTTCATTTTTCTTTTAGGTCTTTTTTTGTTTCTTCAAGTGTGTAAAAATGCACATCGCCAATCCAGTTGTTGTTAAGTATTTAAGTATGAACAATGTGCATGCCCTTAAAAACACAAGTAAAATGATTGAAAAAACATGTCAAGTTGTTTTTTTCTGCACAATCTGGTGTTATTTTCTCTGTTGGCAATTACCACAACTAAATAAAATGTTATTCTTTCCTTTCTTACCATTGTTTATTGCTCCATCCCCATAACACACACTTATATGGTGAGACCGACAGGTAGACTCAGACCAATGTAATCACAGGGCCCCAGTAGAAATCCCAGATCTAAAATGGTCTCACAAACTTGTTTTATAACAGCAGACAGCGGTGGTGAAATGTCTCATTCACCCACTCCCCCCAGGACCCTAAGTCTGAACAGATCCAACCTGACATGGCCCAGACATTTAGGGCCAGAGACAGACGAGAGGACCTATTTCAGTGACACACCAATCCTATCAATGCAATCCCAGTGTCCATCCCAAGCCAAATCAAACAACAAATGAACAAATCCCAAAGAACAGTTTTTTACATTTTGTACAAACCAATAGTGCAACAGAGAGACATCTGTAATTCCCTTAGTCGTCCAGGAAGGATCCATCACAAAAGTAAATTGAATTGGGTTAAATGCACTGAAATTTTCACGCTCATCTAAGAGGCTTCTTCAGCTCTGACATTAAGTGTTCATGAAGTGATCAAGACCATTAGGTCTCAAGCCAAAATCTTTGTCAGGAGTACCTAGTAGGGCTGTAGTCAACTAAAGACATTCTTGGTCGACTAAAGACATGTCCTGACGATCGATTAGCTGACTGAAAAAAAAAAGTGACAAAAACTCCCAAAAAAAAATTATATCTCCATAATCTCCACAAAGACGAACAGCTTCATGGGAGTCCATACTAGAACAATGGTTTATATATATAGAAAAGTAAAAAAGTAAGTGCATTTAAGTGAAAAAATGCAATGATTCACTTCCAAATCTTTCGCTAACTCACAGCACATACGTTACTGTTGTTACTGTTGTGTCCAATATAAAATAAGAGTCTGCTACACTCTACAAGATAATGTGCCCGATTTAGGACCCGATTTGCTTCTCCCCGACTTTGGATCCTCATACAAGATTTTGAATCCTCGCCTATGGTGTCAGTGGGACTCTGAGCTGCTCTTTCATATTGCAACCACAGAACATCACCACCACTGCACCATCCTCTGGTGGACACAGGCACAAGATACAAATTCAGCCAAAAGAATTAGGCCACTCGTAAATTTCTGAAAATAAATTGCAGCATTCTCACCCTTATTATCCATTAGAACTTGTCCCCTGCAAATAATGACCCCCGGTTCACAAAACAGCACTATGAATCTAGTTTAAAGTGTTCTTTAAAAAGTAAAATGGCATTTATCTGAACCACGTTTCACAAATAATAACACAGTTGGAGTATTGTTACAAATTTTAAATCTTATATGGTTCTCCTCATATGTGGAGTGCACTTTTGTCTCACGTTTAAAAATTGTTTAAGACTGAATAAAAGACTAAATCCCTGGAGGATTGTGTATATTTAGGTTGATGGGGAAACCTTAAACCTAGATACTAACAAGATCCTGGCTTTAGATATGGGGATGGGTCTCATATGACAGGTTGAGCCCGGGTGGAAGTAAAGGATGGGTCAAATGCAGAAGAAAAACTTCTTGCAATTTTATTTACTCCATTATGTATGGATAGTTGACTAAACACATGCCTTGTGCATTGATTAATTCAGCTAGAGAGGGCGCACACCACTACAGATGAATCAACTAAAGAAATAAAAGGACTAAATTCCTACTAGTATGCCTTTGCTGACCATTTATAACCTACTGCCCAACTACGACTCTGCTTCACCAAACTGAAAATGACTAAGCCATCCATGAGTTTCAGAATTATGAAAAAGTAGGGCTGTTGCTATTATGATCAACAATTTTAAACAAAATATGATATCTTTTGAATGGTTAAAGACCTCAAAATGTTACAACAGAAATCTGAAAACCATGAATATAACACAAAAATTAACACATAATGTAGGTTTGTTTTTTGTTTTTTTAAGAGATGCAATGCATTTTGTATCATGTACTAGTTGTCATATTTTGTTATATTTTAGTTTATAGCCTTGTTCAAAACATGCTTTTGAAATTCCAGATAGGTGTTACGTTCTCTAGGTCTGGATGTACAAAGCGGTAGGTCTCTGCCGCTGGTGCGTTCATGTGCCTGTGGGCATGTTGGAATATTTGAGCGCTTCTCAAATATGTTTCCTTTAAACAACATATGCCCCGCAGCCAAACAAATTTGTGAAGTTAATGATACAACGTTGGGGTACAGGCATCATTTTCGGTGTCAGTGAATGCGCCATTCTCACTGGGGGTCGCGTGTTGTGTTTACAGACAGTTAGAACTGATGGGCAATTAACTATTCATTATGGAGATGTGATTAGGGAATTATTCAACTCAACAGCGCAGGTCGAGAGAAGAAGAGCTACACAGGATTTTAATGTTTTCAGGTCTGCAGCTGCACCTTTTAAGGTCAATGATTCATGAAACCAAAGATGCAAACTATTAATTGTCTCTACGGAAACGGAAATGGCAATGTTAGTAAAAAAAATTGTAACAGTGAAAAAGTTCACTGCACAAGGTTTGAAAAAAAAAAACAAAAAAACTAATCAGGCTCCACAGACAAAATGAAAGATAAAATACTGGCTAATAATCTTAAAATTCAATATAACCAGGTCAAAGTTAAGCAAGTTGAGTCTTACCCCAGTGTAAGATAAAACTGAGGTTAAACCAGGATTAAACCAGGTATACCAGGGAAACAATAACTAAACAAGACTAAACCAAGAATGAACTATAACTAAACCAGGCTAAGGTCTGAAACTGGCCAAAACAAGCAAAAAGCAAGTCCAAACCCTGACTTAAGCTGCATTAAAAGCAAAACCTAACCCTAACACAAAACAGGATTAAACAAGGACTATGACACAATGTAGCTTTTCTGGTTACATGCCTTCTGACTATGAGCAAGCTCAGATCTGGCTTGTAACTCGCTTGTCTCCAAGGAGATCACTTTAATGCAATACTGTGGAATAATCTAAACAAAGCAATAACATCTCCATGGACACAAGCAGGTGATGGACCAGTGGAAACATTACATAGTGCACCTAAACCAGCAGCATAACAGGCTTTGTAAAGTAAACCATAAACCACAACAAAACGAGGTCCAAAATATGCATTGTGTTTTTCAGTTAAATCATGGCTGTCCTCTTGTGTACCAGTAGCGGTCCACGCACCTCAGTTTGAGACCCTCATGCTCTCCTCGCTCTTATCTGCCAGTTCCATCTGTCCCTGCTGCGCTAGAAAATCGAGCTGCTTGAAAGTCGTAGATATCGATCTGGGCACATCCATTTGAACAGCTCAGAATCTCACCAGGAATCTGCAGTGCGCTGAGGAGACAGGGAGACCCGCACGCCGCTATATACAACCACGGCTTATGTGTTTGGTTTAGCTAACTTTAAAATGTAATGAGATGAGAAGAAGTGATTGCTGACATGAACTTGTGTAAAAGTATCCAAAGCCTTCAGGATGGTGAAAAATTAGGACCTACTATTTATAGAGGGGGTATTTTACTTTTATGAGGTATTAAAGACGGGGTATTTGAGTTTTTAAAGAGAAGTTATTTTATTTCTATGGGTTATTAAAGGGGCTATTTTACTTCTATGGGGTATTGACTGCTAAGACATTTAGATCACCATGTTAGCTTTTATTGTTTTGAAAATGCTAAATTCACCGAAAACAACATATTAACATGTTATATAAGTTTCACTTACGTATTTCTCACTCTGAGTCCCCCTCCCTTTGCTCTCTGCACTTCCCCTTCAGAGCGCTCACACAGCACAATGAGCGTGTGTCCCACTAATGAAACTACTGCACATCACATCAGGTTTGTAAAGCTGTAGTGTATTGCTTTGTCATGCTTTTGTTCATTTATGGAGAATTTCCGCATGGGAGTATGGATGGCGTAGGCTTGTAGAATGAGGATCAGAGAGAAACGTACTGCAAATCGTAAGGAGGCTTCGAATAGTGCATGGATGAGATTGCTAGATTACTCAAACATACATGGATGACATATAAAGATCTTCAGGCATGTTTTTGATGGGTAAGTGATGCTATAACATGTAGAAAGCTCCAAAAAGTCTATTTCGCATAATACCCCCTCTTTAACAATACAAAATCTAATATCCTATCTTTTGAATCGTGAAAAGTCAGCAAAATGTTGCCTATAACAGAACGCTGAAACCCATGAATAGACTTGTACTAGTACTTAAAGGGGGCATTATGCAAAATCGAGTTTTATGAGCTCTTGTTGTTACAGTGTTCTCTTATCATTATCATTAAGTCGTATTTCAGTTGATTCATAAGTAAGTAATCCTGCATTGTTCTCTATTCGAGGTTTGAGTGCTCGAAAAAAAAATCCTAATTCTTAAACAAAACACTTGGGTAATATTCAGCAAAATAAACAAGTAAATAAAAATATATTGCTTGCTATGGTGAAGTGCCACTATGAAGAGGTGCAGTTCTGCAGTTTCGAACAGGAAATCAATGATCTATTTCTATTATTAAGCTGTTTTACATCGACTTGATATACCACTATGTAATGTATTAAATCACTGCATCAGGATGGTATTTACGTTGCTACAATCAAAAACTCACCAGTACAAACTACTACCTACCAGCTGTATTGTATTCTCTAGTAGAATCGAAATAGAGTTTGAAATTAAGGTACAGAATCAACACTGATTCTGACACCACCATGATAATAAACACTATAAATAAACAATAAAAGTAATTTTCACCATCCACGTGGCCTTATATCTGTGTAATCCCTCAGTGGTCCAGGTAGGTTCCATAGTGGTCCATGGGTGTATACAAGTCTATGTGGTCTTGTACTTGTTCTGATACAGCTCCAGATTGTTATAAAGCTATTCAGGGTTCATTCAAAGGTTCATTTCTGTCTTGTGAATGTGACTTTTTTAGTTGATACCTGCTCAAATGTGTATCTAGTTTTGATAGTCGTTTTAGTATTTATTAGTACCTGATTTTCGATACTTTTGACACTCCACATCCTCTCGTTTATTTTATCGTTCCTTAAAGTTCATAAAGTCACATAAACAGACAAATAAAAACATTTTAAGCTTACTTTTATGGAAGTGAAATTACTTTTTGCTTTTAAACTTTCAAAATTACTTTCAGTTCTTAAGATTATCAATTAATCAAATAAACTTGATACCCCTATTCAGCTCCTCTCCATTATTTCAGAGGAGACTGTTCTTTAATAACACACAATTACGCTGCCGATAATTACAGCTTTGGGGTGAGAGGCGAGAATACCTTTAATTGACTGGTAATGGCTCTGATGAGAAGCACATTTAGCTCATTTTAATCATCATCTAAAAGCTGATAATGATGGTGATTCAAAGTCTTATGCCACGTGCTGAACTCAAACACAAGCTGCCATTCATTAAAATGCTTATATGTTATGTGTTAGTGTGTGCGTTAATATGGTCCTGCCCCTGTCCACAGCAAAATCTGTTAAGTAATCTGGATTCTTTCTAATCTGTCATATATGGAAATACAACAAAAAGGCAAAATGTTATAAGATAGAAAAAACTAAAAGAATAAAAAGTGCTGTACCAGATTTTTGCTAGTTCAGTTTAAAGTGCATTTGGCAGGTTTTGACGATTCTCAGATTTGTACTCCATCTGATGGGATAATACTAGTTTTAAATCCAAATGATAGTTTCATACGAATCAAGAACTAGTTTGTGAAGAAAGGTTGAGAAATATGTTGACAATGACAGGAAGTAGAGAGTTTTAAAATATATGGATAGCGTCACACTGGGAGAGTTCGTTCTAAAAGTTAGACACAATTTATACACGACAAACATTATGCTGATGAAATAACTTTAAACGTTATTTCAACAGCATAAAGGTGTTTTCCTATAATTTTATTTGTCAAATAGTAACTGCTGTGTATTAGAGGAGTTTTAGCCGACTCCACAGCATGGTTGCTAGGTGACAGTCATGGAAATCCCTAACATGATGTCATAATTTCCAAATCTAAAGAATTTGAATTAAAAAATCTTCAATGTAAACATCTTAGTTATTCCTCACTTACCCAATACATTCCACAATGAGTTCATAAGAACTTTTCCTCACTTTTTTTTGCCTTCTGGTTGATGCTACCTACAACTAGCATGCTAATCACACCATTCCTGATTCACAGACAATAAAAACCTTATAATTAGATGCAGATAGTACACAGCGGGCTTATTCTGACCTCAAGAGCTGTGTATATATTTATACTAAGACATATTTTGCTTGCCCTTTAACAAAACTAGACTATATTATAGCTGACATGGAGAGGTGGTAGGAAAGACACTTGAGAATCAAACCCACAACCTCCTCCCTGCACCTTTTAAACAGTAATAATTCATGAGTCAGACTTTTTACAATGTCTGATGATCCAGGAAACAGTGTGTGATATGGTCTGATATGAGTTCATAGTAAAAGCAGGGCTGCATTTTGTTACTACCGTTCCAATAAACAGCAAATCAATAATTCATGTCCACATTAAACCCAACCCTAAATGGGATTATAAAACACAGGCTTAAAGGCACAGTCATTTGCTGCTTTTGTTTTGCCATTAGAGTTTAAAGGAGCTTTACCTGGTTTTTACTGTGTTAAACATGTGAAAAACAGAGAAAGTTTATTTGAAATCATTCACGAGACTTTTTTTTTTTTTTTAAACATTTGAGCAGTTTGAGAAGTAATAAAACACATGATAAATAGTACTCCAAATTGGGACTGAAAACCATTTAATATGTTTTTAAAGGAGAACTATTTAATGTTTTAACTATGCAACAATAACATCTCCATGAAGATTGTATGAAGGTGGCATACAGTCCACCAGAAAAGTTAGATGGGGACAAAAATGTAATGTAATTATCAATCAGCATACACTGTATATACCTAATTGTGTGGTATCTTATCTGGTGTAGCGATGCCCATTTTAAAGGAGCCTAGGTCCCCTGTCTGATTAGGTCTTGCCTGGTCCTTGTTTACACACTGGTCCCTCCTTTGTGACTTTGTCTGTTGTGACACACTCCAGATCTGTGGGATTTACAACAGAAATAACCTGCTCCTGGAGAATGCATTCACTCCGAGCTTTGGAAAGGTTCTCTGACAAAACAAAGGCTTTAAGGGTCTGAGGGGTATTCTGGGAACTTTAGAGGAGAAAAAAGGAGCCCATAGTTTCCTCTCTAAAAAGTGTCCTGAGAACTGGAATGGACAATAGAAGTATGAATGTGAATTAATGAGGTATAACTGGAGATAAGGTTAGGCATGATGAGGTTTAGCTTCTGCCTACACCTGGTCACAGACTTTTTTATTATCTGATATGATTGTAAGAATGCCGTCTTATTCAGGGACGTGACACACTGAATATAATGTATGTGGACTGCAATGAGTTATAATCAAAAAATACAACTTAAAAGGTCCTATATCACACAAAATTGACTTGTGAACTTTTAGCCATGTCATAATGCAAAATGAAACAAAACAGCATTATAACATAGATCAGAAAAAAGCGTAATATGGTCTCTTTAAGCAACAGCTGTTGAGATAAGATATTTTCAATTTTACTATCAATTTGTTGCTGTTTACAATGTGTATCTTTTTCTCTCTTTTTTGAGTGACAGAAACACCTGTGATAAATGTCATGGAAACAAGTTGAACAGCATACTGTGGAACTTTCCAGGTCACAACAAAATGGAGCCATGGAGCCAGTAATATGTATCAGTTTGCACTTTTTATTTTATTTGCATTATGAATTCACATTATATTTTATGCAGGAATTTGGATATATCCATTTTAATTACAATGTAGTTAAAAAGTAGGTTTAGGGTTACTACATGTTGTTACACAGTGTATTACATGTACTTAATGAAGCAAGTACAATAAAATATTTGGTAATGTAATATGCATGTATACTTAACGCATGCCCATTAAAACCATTACTTAACTCAAATGCAATTTTATGTGTGACAAACTGACATGTGTCAACTGTTACATGTTGCCTCTTTAAGTCTAATGCATGTATGACTCATGTGGGCAGCTCTATACATTTTTCATACTCACTTAATATCTGAAAGAAACAGGCTACAGGCCACTTCACCACCTGCTCCCTGCACTCCGGCTCGTCTCTGGGGCTGTAGTGAAGTAAAGCCTGGCCATTACAGCGTATGGGAGTGGATTTAACATGGAGGGAGCAGAGTGCACGCCCCCAGGCCTCTCTTTAGTGCACGGGCCGTTGTGGTGGACTCTAGCAATCGATGCATTTGTTCAATAGATCATTAAGCAATCCCCCATACCCCCGACATAACACGGATCAGGCAGGAGATAAGAGCGGGATCGATGCTGGACTGTGCTGCCACAGGAAGTACTGCGACACGTGAGAGAAAATGAAAGAAATATATAGTGCTGTTTCTGCCATTTTAAACTATTTAATTGTCATATAACTCACAGTATATAAATATTTTAAATATTACCATTACACTGGTCAACACCAAATTTATTGTTTAAGTTTTTTTTAGCTGATATTGATGTTTTTTGATGTGCTGAATCCAAAAATCACATTGGTTTTGCTCAATCAGGTCAACTTTTTGAACTAAGCTACATATTTGTTTTTCTGATGTTTTTGTTTACATGTAGGGGTATTTTCATGTCATATGATGCAAAATTATTTTATATTTCTCATAAAAAAAACAAATTCTGAAGATTTTGCATGTGCCAACTTATGTCTAATTGTTTTTATTTATGTTGCAAGTGAATGAAGTGGTATCTGACTAGAAAATAGTAGTAGTAGGGATAGTAGGGACACCTCTCAGCATTACACAAAGACAGACTGGCCGGTGCGGGAGGAATTGGCGTCTTACAGAGTGAAGAACATCATCAACAATCCTCTGGTAGATGGAGACAAGATACGCCTTCCATCGCTGCACATCAAGCTCAGCTCGACAGTTCACCAAAGCTCTAGACAAGGATGGTGGCTGCTTCACCTACATGTGCCGTGCTTTTCCAGGATTAACCATAGAGAAACTGAAAGCTGGCATCTTTGATGGTCCTAAAATACCGTCAGCTCATCAGAGATCCTGAGTTTGAAAACTCAGTGAATAAAGTGGATCTGGAAGCATGGAAGGCTTTTGTTCTGGTCGTGAAGAACTTTCTTGGCAACAACAAGGCCAGGAACTATGCAGAACTTCTCACCAATATGCTGACTACTTTCAGATACCTTGGATGCAACATGAGCATAAAAATACATTACTTATTCTCTAGGAATCTAGGATCAATGAGTGAAGAGGAGGGAGAGAGATTTCGGGTATCAGGGACACTGGGATGCAGTCACGATGGCTGATTACTGTTGGACTCTGAAGAGAGACATCCCTGCTGCTAACCATTCGAGGGGTTCGAAGAAACGAAAGTTCATGCTCCGAATTTTGCACAATGATGAAGTAATGTTCAATTTACACACTCTTACCTTTATCAATGTCTATCATATAACATTAAATTAATACATTCTGTTAGAAAATGATTTTTTTTCCCCTTAAAACCTTTTCTGGATGAGAAATATTAACAAAAATCAACTGATAATGTCACAAAAATTTAATCAATTTAGTCAGAAGATCGGATTTTTCAAAATCAATTAGCATAAAAACCTGACCTGACTGAGAAAAATGGATGTCATTTTCAGATTCAGCGGTACAAAATGGTCCTAATTCAGATGAAAAAATATAGACAACTTACAAAAAAATGTTTTTTGTAACCCAGTGTTATTAATAATAGAGAAATTACAGAAGCAATGGGTTTGGTTCTTTTTTACTTATTTGTATTTTTATTTGTATGTTTATTTTGAACTTTTAGTTTATTTTATTTATTTATTATTATTTTTTGTTTAGTTTAATAACTGATCTGTATATATAAATAATATATATACATATATACAAAATATATACATAAAATACAAAACTCTGAATAAATATTTTGGACCTTAACTGTGTTGAACACAAACCACATTTGAGATTAAGAAAAAACATCAAATAAAAGTGCTTTGTGGCAATATTATAAGTATACAGTATACAAGTATGCAGTGCACAAAAACATGCCCATTTTGTTCTATAGAAGGTCATACGCCTCAGGAGAAATGCCAACTTATGCAGCATTACATCTGCACAATATAATACAAATACACTGCCATTCCGAGATCACGCTTTATGTCAATATGAAAAATGCATGGGGTTTAATAATGTGCTTATCCATATACAGTGAATAGGGCTCGATGATGCACTAACCAGCAAGACCAATGTTGCCACATTTTTATTTTGGTTCCAAATTAATTCAATCACACTAGTCACTTTGACCAGTTGAATTTGAATCAAAGTCCTATGGTATTATTCTAATAATACCTTATCTGATTTACATTTATCTGTTCAGATCTCAGTTTTAACCAAACTGGAAACTTGAGAAGTGTCTATTTAAAAAGAAGCTCAATACACACATTAAAGAGTAGTTTTGCTCCTTACCTTATAATTGTCCTCCCTGTGTTACTTCAGCTTCTTTCTGGGTACTCCAACTTCCACCTGTCAATCAAAAACATGGATTTGTTAGGAACTATTGATTAAACAGAGAGTAAAAAGAACAAAAACAGCACATGGAAAGTAAAAAGTTAAGGTTACGAAAGATCTAGGTGTATAAGCTGCACTGTGGCGATGCAGTTAGCTCTCTCGCTCTTTGGCATGTGTGGAGTTTTCATGTTCTCCTCGTGTCTGTAGATTTCCTTCAGGTGCTCTGGTTTGCCCTACCATTAAAGACACTGTAAAACCCCCGCTGGACCCTGTAAAATGACATTCTGTATAGATTTTGTTCATAAAATTTTATTGAATCTTGACTGAAAGCCATTTCTATTTGTTTTTAATGAGGCAAAATAAAATCGAAAATTGTAATCGATCAATGTGAAGAATAAAAAAGATTTATATTATTGATTATTATTAAGATATTGATATTTATATATATTTTTTTTATCCCTTTGTCTCGCCTTAATGAAGATAGACGAGTTTAATGTCATACTGTGGCGCATCCAGGCAAAGCTATAACATCTCCATAGAGACAAACAGGTGGCAGACCCTCCAGCAGAAAGGTTCCACAGGGACCCTTTAAAAATGCAGTCATATTATTATAACTAAGATAGAAAGCTCTAACATGTCAAATATCTGAAAAGTTCCAACTCATCCAGTGGCACAAGGAAGCCTTAGGTTATGACCCGGTTTAATTCCGCAGGTGGAGATTTGGGCAGAAGGCTGAGGGCTGTTAGCGAGCGGTGTCAGTGTGAAACGAATGGGATTCTACGGCGGTGAACGGGAGCCACAGCTGGAGAGAAATCGCCTAATCCTTCCGCCGACTGGGTTTGGCGAAGCAGTTATTGCCTTTTTAGAATTCACTAATACCAATCATCCTGTCTGCTTAACTCATTAACATCAGAGCTTACTTGATTTAACAACATAATTTCACAGGCCTCCAGGCAAAAGCAACGCAATACGAGGCCTGGTTTGAAAGCACAGTAATCATTTATAGCACTGCGCACAAGTCTATAAAGCAGTGTGTGAAAGGATATGAGTTTAAATGTGTGAAAATGCGAATATTTCGCCATGGAGCAAAGCAAAAACGTGAATTACAAGGACCCCGAGACACCTCCGCCAACACACAACGTGTTATTTTGCAGTGCGTACATATAGACAGCCCAGACCCTTCACTCAAAATCTTTAAAGACAGATGCATGTATGGAACTTTTATACCTTCTTGTCTCCATGGAGATGTGATTGCTATGTGTGGAATGTTTTGGGAAACAAGATATGGCACCTGGCCAAGTTACATCTGTGGAGGGGCAAGCGCATTCAATAAAAGAATGGTTTTAAGATATTTTTGAGCGATATAAACATCTGCAATTAGATGAATGCAAGACAGACACGTTTGATGCCATATTCTGGAACATTCCAATCAAAAACATTTCCATTGCACACAACCATAACAAAAGACCTTTGGGGTGGGAAAGAAAATGAATATATATATATATATATAATATATTATATTATATTTATATATATATATATAAAATATATATATATATAAATATTATATTATATATATATATATATATATATATATAGATATATATATATATATATATATATATAATATATATATATATATATATAATATATATATATATATATATATATAAATATATATATATATATATATATATATATATATATATATATATATATATATATAGCAATAACATACACGTTAGTATCCAGTTATGTCTATGTTTTTGTGGGCAAATCTTACGGTCAATTCTATTTTTTGTACAGTACCTGAACCTCAGTCCAAACCATTTTATAGGTGTGTATGGCACTTTTCTGATGGATTGAGAAATATTATAATGGGAAGAAATGTACGTTACAAACTAAGCCCTCAAGAATTGAGTCTTTCACACCTCACACCTTTCCTCAGCTATTATAATGATCATGTAGTTTCTTTATACCCCAATAAAGGGTGTAATTATGCAGCATTAGCATTAGCATACGTAGCACGCCTCTCTGTAGTAAATGCCATTGTGTGTGCGTTATTATGGCACAGATTCAGTCATGATCGGAGCACTGTTTTAAAGGGCAACACCTGCTGTGTATTAGAACAGCTCATAAAAAACAGCCAAACATCGATTTAGTTTCATCCACACATCAAATTCGTTTACTATTGATTTTGGTCTTTATGATAGAAACACACCTGCTCCCTGCGGTCGAGGTGTACCCCATCTCCTAAAGACTTTATTCCGTATTTTGCCTAGAATGTTCCACAGTACTTCATTAAATGTAATTTGTATGATTTTAATGTAGATGAAGATTAATGTTATACTGTAGAATGTTCTAGGCAAAGAAACAACATCTCCATGGAGACAAGCAGGTAACGGACCTGTCACCAGAAAAGTTACACATAGTGCACCTTTAATATGCAACATAAATCATATAGTCACATTTTTATAACTTGATAGAAAGCTCTGAAATGTCCACCCAAGAATATCTGAAACGTACAAATTCAACCAATGCCAAACTCAAGGTGTACCCAGTTCTTCAGGAAATGACTTTGTATTTTAAGAGAACACAGCCATAAAAAAATGTAATAGGGAAAAATAATTGAAAACTCTCTTTGATCATGTACAGTAAAGATAAGTGTTGAAATAAATTGCTTTTAAAGGAAGTCAAAGCACTTGACATCAGCACATCGTTCAGTCTCTTCACACTGGTGAAAAGTGGCGTGTGGGCTTCACCAAAAATGTGATCCCATTTTGAACAGATAAGATAAAAGGTGCTCGTTTGCATTTACATTTCTACTATGTGTATAAGCTAAAAGATATTTGCACATTGAAATTAGTTTTGGTTTGTCGCAAAGACTGATTATTGAAGTAATAATTTCTTCAAACAATAAAATATCCTGTTTTATTCTGTATAAAGCTAGACTAATCCTCCAGTTTAGAACTCTACAAACATGAAATGCATGGGATTCTTACATTAGTTTACTTCACATGTTAGTCTTCTCTCAAATGTCATGGCTCTTGGAGGTGCTCAAAATCGAATCATAATTTCAATGCTTGTCACAAAAATCTAAATTTCTATGTACCGCATGGACTGGAGTCTGACAGTGAAACCAAGGCTAACGACAGCAGCTGTGGCAAGGCAGACCTGTGAAGTGTCTTGCCCAAAGACACAAGACCAGTACAAACGTGTTCAAAATGAAGCACGTGTGCAAATATACAACACTAAAACCGAGAATAAACCTAGAACACAACCTGGACCAGATCAGGACAAAACCAGGACTATAACAGGACCAAACAGAGTCTATATGAGCACTAAACTGTGCTCAAACCAGGACAAGTGTAACTGCACCCAAAAAACAATCTTTGTTCAACAATATTGCATCCAAATTCTTGAATTATTAGACCAAACCTGGCTTGTAAATGGAACCCATATTCTCCTTGGAATAGGGCAAAAGAACTAACCACTGTGCCACCACTCACTGAAGGAGGCAGCCCTTTAAAACAACAGATTCACCAAATGCAGTAGCTTTGATCTCCCTGTGTTTTTGGCATCTCTAAGTAGGACAAACACAAGCTCCAGACTTGGACCACCAGCACCTCCTGCCTCCTGCTGCAGTGGGCCCTCTCCATCTGGATACAGGAGCCGAGCCGGCCTCCTGGAGACCCCCAGATCCTCCGGAAGGGTGGAGGCATGTGTGGAGAACTGGATGTCATGGGAACAATGGGATATGTTTGTTTGCATAAGTGTTCAGAGGTGCAGGAGGATGCGGGATAGGGTGAGATAAAATTTCCACAAAATGTAATAAGATGTAAGATTGGGCCCAAAAGATTGAGATATAATGAATAGATAAAATGGTTGAGTTCACAATTTTGCCTTCAAAATGTGCTTTTTATTTTGATTGCATATTTGTGCTGTCTTTGTAGAACTGATTTTTTAAAACTATGGCTTTTCATAGATAAAGGCTGAAACGCATCGATGCCTCACAGTGTAATCAGCCCTGAGAGTGTGGAGCAAGAATCATTTTAAGTGAGAAATAACTATTAGTAAGCATCTCCATTATCATTATATTATTATTATTATTATTATTATTAGTCTATCTGGAAATGTATCAAAGATAATAAAAAAAAAAAAAAAGATTTGAAATTTTAGTAATGTTCCAACAATAAGGGTAAAAACATGATAATGATAATGGATCATGATAATTACTATATGGACTTCAGGACATGAGAGCTGGAATCATCATTTTAGGGGTCAATATTTATCACAGGTACTTTTTCTTTGTACTAGTGGGGAACTTTGTTATTTTTCTGTACTATGTCAGATTTGAGCTGTAGAAAGTTGAATAAATAACTTCTATGACTCATTAAGTGTTTCATTCACAGATTGCAGCTGGTGTTCATTAAACATTCTGTACATGTAGACTAGATTTGTGGAGGAATAATGGCTTTCAGTCTTATCATCTATCGTCTATATTTTACTCAGCAATACATCGTACTTCAGAACTTGTTGTCGAGACAGGCCTAAAAACAATACCAACTTCAATACCACAATGATAATAAAAATATACGTTTTTCATTTAATAATTTTGAATACAGAAAAATAGTAGGTCTTTATATGATAATCTTATGGGTGGGAAAAACTCACAGAGGAAGACAGTAGAGGAAGTTGGTTTAGAAGAGGTTTATTAGAGGGTGAAAATAGGATGGAGATGGAGTGAGGTGACTTGTATTGGCTTTTTATACTGTTGATTATATTTTATAGCGACATTTATAACAGCAATTAACAGTAAAGTCAATCGATCCCGATATCCCTTGTGATAAAACCCATTAGGCTGCTTCTTAGCTAAACTCAACACTAAATCAGCCTTAACAATATACAGTTTGTCCGTCTCCATCTCTATTAAATCCTATAGGACTGAACAATGATACCTTCTGTTGGTGTGGGATGGGGGGGTGGGCCGGAGCCATATGAATACCCCCATATCCTAAAGACGCACAGCACGGCGCCCCCTTGAGGACATCTGTTTGGGCAGGTGTACGAGGGCCGGATGTGATTAAGATTGGCAAGACTCTCCTCAGACACGGTGCCAAACCTGAGTCAGAAGAGCAGTGTGCTGGAGAGAGGGGGATGATGGAGGAGAGAAGGGGAGAATGGAGGAGAGAAAGGGGGGTGGAGGAATAGGAGACGGGGGGAGAAAGGGGAAGCAAACTGTTGAGTCGTCCTGGGACAGATGGAGGTGATGATGGGAGTTTGAGCGAAAGAAGAGAGGGGGAATCCGAGGGGAACAGGAGAAGAGAGGGCTCATTTTTCAATGTCAAAGATTGTGAATTTCTTATATTAAAAAAAATAAATAAATAAAATTGCATACACTGGTTTGGGGTTTCTCTATAGGATCATCACATGAAATCACTTGCCAAACAAAACTAGAACAGAACCAAAGTAAGTCTATATGAATACGAGTGTGAATGCATCCATAGAAAACACATCTGCATCCATATTCCTGAATTATAAACTTGGCTTGCACATAAAACCCATAATCTCCTTGGAATAGGGCAGAAGAACTAACCACTGTGCCACCACACACTTGAGGAGACAGCCCATATAAACAACAGACTAGCCAAACCTTAAAAACGTTCAGATATTGCTGGGTCAACAAATGCTCGTCAACAACAGTGCTTACAGGACTATGGAACTTTGTCATAGGTACTTTACTGCTTTGCCTGCAGTGTTCCATGGTATAGCATTAAACTTATCTGCAAGGAAACAAATAGATGATGCCACCAGCCCAAGTTACAGGTCTGATATATGGAGAGGCAACCCTGCTCACAGTAAGAATGTACGTTTTTATTGATATTTCTAAGCAATAAAAACATCTAACAGGCATTTATTCATAATATGGGCAGGCAAACCAATAACATGTCCAGGGAGTTAGCAGGTGGTGAACCTTCCACCAGAAAAGTTACATAGTGCATCATTAAGTCTGTGTAGATGTTTAAAAATGTCCATAAAGTAAAAAAGTAACAGAAGAGAAATTGATTGACTGAATAAATTATAATTTGCTCAACTGACATGACTTTTTAGTAACTAAAACTAGGGCTGCACTGATACAACATTGGTATCGGATATCGGTGACAATATTGAGTATTTTGATGGATCGGATATTGGTATTGATTATTGGCAAGATATCAATTCAGTGGATATCTCATTTTGGTTTAATAAAAAGATGTAATAAGATGAGTCACTGGCCAATGTTGACTCAAAACACCTCGTAATGCTGAATGTGTATTTTTCAAAGCTGTTCTGTAGTGACTTATATGATTATGAACATTTACAAAACACATTCGGATAGTTGTTTACCGTACACCGTTTGTGTTTAAAGGAAATAAATAATATCTTCACTCTCCACACTGGTATTGGTTGATATCAGGTATTGGCAGATACTTAAACCCATGGTATCGACATGGGTATCAGAACAGAGAAAGCTGAATCAGTGCATTCTTCACTAAAAACAAACTAACAGAAATTCTTTGACAAAACCATGACTCAAGCTGAAGAAATTTAGAGTTAAAAACTAAATAAAAAATTCTTGTCAAAATGAATGTTGCAACGTTTAAAAAGGATGCAGTTCTGGTGAGCGGGGACTTCAGAACACTGATAAGACATTTAAAGCCAGCTAGAAAGCAGATCTTAAAAATTAGTCCAGTTTAGCAATGGGACATTTGGCTCTTTGAAAGGAATACATTCAAAAGATATACATCTCATAAAAGAGCCATTCAAAAGACTGGCTCTTTTAGTATTTATTTATATGGCAGAAGCCAGTGTGAGAACTCATTTTAACAACAAACTAATCACAAACAGAAATAACCAAGGCTCAGATGTGTTTAAAATGGCTCAAACTGAATTGGGAGTGTGTTCACCCATTGAAGTGATGTAGACTCTAAATAAAACGTTGCACTACAAGAATAATAAAAAATAAAAAAAAACGGCTATAGCGATTTTGTTGTGCACAAAACTCATTTGTGTTGCTTTTACTGCATCTGTGTTGACTCTCGTGTTGGTTCAATCTAAGTCAGTGTAAAAATGCAGAAACGCTAGAACAGGGGTGTCAAACTCAAGTTCACAGAAGGCCAAAATTAAAAACTGTGACTAAGTCATAGGCCAAACTAAATATTTACTGAAAATGTTCAACAATACCTGCATGTTTTTTGGCCCGTGGGCCTGAGTTTAACATGTCTGCACTAGAAAGTATAAAAAAAACATTTTTCTATAAAAAAAAAAAAAAAAAAAAAAAAAAAAAAAAAAGAAATGTTAAGGAGCCATTCAAAAGAGCCAACTTGTTCATGAATGTCATGTGACTAGTCCAGTAGCATTTTTAACCTAAAATATAAATAGGAAGATGGAGTAGATGGGAGATATGGTGTACTTTCACATGGAGTAAAGTTATTCTGAGCAGCAGAACATCCTCTGGAACAAAATCCCACTTTTTATTTTCAAATGAAGACATCACATAGAAACACAGCAGATGGGGTTTATTTTAAGTTGTACATTTGTATGCTCAGAAAACCCACCACGAGTCGACAGAATGGTTAAAACAGTCCATTTAGTCAGTGAAAACCTATAGGATTTATGTGGGCACTGGTTTTGGCAGAGTGGCAACCATGGAGGGACCGGGTAGTCACTTCATGCTCTAATGTGAAGAGACAACATGCCTGCTTTCATTTGTGTGTTGTCCAAAAGCCCCCCCAACATGTTTATATATATAGACAAAAAGCTATTCCCTTTAATTACAGAACGGGCGGAAGTCAGGGGGGATTTTAAAGCAATGAACACGACAAAGATCAGAAAAAAAATGTAAGACAACTATACACGCAAAGTTGCATGTAAAAAGACATATTGTTGTTGCTTGGGCAAGACACACCACCAAACATACGCTGGCTGCATCAGGGAGGGCATCAGGCGCAAAGTTCTAGCAAAACACCATTATTGGCTGTGGCATTTCCTGTCAGAATTTAAAAAAAGTAAAAAAAAAAAAAAAATAATAATGACTGAAAACAATTTGATTTACAGTAACTTGTCTGCATTCTCCATGGAGATATAACATGCCTGAATTGTTCCACAGCATGGCTCTTTAAATTGTCTGGCATGTATTCAATTACAACTGTAATTCCTGTAATTCCTTGAAAATGATGTACTCTTAAAGTGTGCAAAGTCACCTCTCCACAGATCTGACCTGTGACCTGTAACCTGTAACCTGTAACCTGTGACATAGACAAGTTTAACTCTATTGAGAATTGAGTCGGCACACCAGAAAGTTCATAAATATTTGGCCTGGGAGCCATGTTTCGTAACAGGCTGGTGTTAGGCGAACCAGAGAAGTTGGTGTTAATTAGAACTTTTTTTTTTTTACAATTTATCTGCAAATTATTCACAAATCCACATCAGAATGAACCGCTTTACCCTTAGTCCATTACACCATTTCTCTAACGCACTCTTGGTTCCAGTGGTTTTTTCGAGACCTCTCAGACATTTTAAGTTGATGGTGCTCGCTGAGTACAGGCCGCGAAACGACACAAAAATCTTTAACCATCAAAAAAGCAATTCCATTTTGCGCAGAGGAGAGGGGAGAGTCAGTTACAGGGACCTAAACAGAAATGAAAGTAGGGATGAAAGCGCTCCACCCCATGATATCTACAAGAAAGAGGCTTAACACCAAGTCACCCTGCTGTTCAAATGGAAGGCCTCGTCTGGACTTGTCAAATACAGGGAGCAGAGGCCATGTAGCTCATTAACATCAACAACATCAAATTGGTTTGCAGTACTTGAAATAAGTAATACCATACTGGATGTTTTGGTCCTGGTCTTCAGACATATACTGCCAGAAACAAATCATTTTCTCAAATTAGGGATGTCATGAGAACACATTTTGAAGTACGATATATTATTGAAGAAACTATAGACGATAAACAATAATATTGAAACCAAACCATAAAGTAGAATTATACACAATTATACACAAAAATCTATTCTAAATGTACAACAATGCTAAAAAATATGAGCTGCAATATATAAATAACAGAATGCAACACTTAAGTACTCACTTTGTGCCTAAAATGACTTGTAAAGGTCATAATTCTAACTTTTACAGATCAGATCTTGCCATTGAACAGAAAAATAACCAACATTTTCCCAGTAGTGCAAAGAAATGTGTCGGGTCATATGTTGAACGATAAGTCGATATAGGCATTATCCTGACAGGCCTATCACTAATTCAAACAAAATAGGAAACAGCATTGTAATCTTTAAAACTGAATTGTTAAGCACTTGCTATGTGAGTCCATTCACTTTTACTTGTGTTGTCAAATGTATTGATATTCACAAACTAATTTATACTAATTGACATCATCGAATGGTCTTGGTCTATATCGGAACAGCTTTAAGGAGATGTAATATTATTAACTACTAGACAAAAGAATACAACTTTAAACACAAATAAACGTTTTAAAAAGGAGTTTCCTAGAATCAGCTGGTAATATTGTGACAGTATTCATTGTTTCTGATGGATTGTGAGATGTGATTATTGTCATCAAGGCATTTTTAGCCACTTGGACACACAGCATGAACAGATTTGCTGATTTCTCGTCAAAGCAGAAATCCCGAGCTCGTAGTTCAGATAATAACCAAAAGATTAAATCCTGCTGATCAGATGAGATGTAGAACAGGTCCCACAGTACAGACTCCTGGAAACAGTCTATCAGACAGACGCGGACTGTTACAAAGCCTTTATGATTCATATATCTACAATATTATATAACTGCCCATCACTCCGCTCTACCCATAGACTGTATCTATAAATGGACATAGCTAACCTGCTAGTCGCTGTGTTCCAAATAAAAAGTGAGCATGGGCGCGCTTCCAGCTCCACTGACTCCAATTCATTTTACATTGGTTGTGCCTCTCTCAGTAACTGCTGCTGTCAGGGTCATCATTTTGGTCTTAAAATGTTTGTATCAACCCTCTCTACATGATCCTGGGTTTATTATATTATTATTATTACTTTTTTTTTTTTAAATGTATTCATAAATCAAGATATGAAAAATGATAAAAGACAAATCCGCCTCTTTCTCTGAAATTGCTCCCTGCCAAACCAAAGGTGCAGGCAGGGCTCTGGATTGGTTGCTATGATATTCACAAGCAAAATTCCTAATATGAAACCACAGACAAGACCTGATCGAGTCCCAGTCGAGTCCTGGTCAAGTTCATACTTTATCCCTGGTTCATTTTAGTACTAGATCTGACAGCCCTGCTCCAGCCCTCGCCTCAGCCCTCGCCTCAGCCCTCGCCTCAGCCCTCGCCTCAGCCCTCGCCTCAGCCCTCGCCTCAGCCCTCGCCTCAGCCCTGGTCTCAGTCCTGGTCTCAGTCCTGGTCTCAGTCCTGGTCTCAGTCCTGGTCTCAGTCCTGGTCTCAGTCCTGGTCTCAGTCCTGGTCTCAGTCCTGGTCTCAGTCCTGGTCTCAGTCCTGGTCTCAGTCCTGGTCTCAGTCCTGGTCTCAGTCCTGGTCTCAGTCCTACTTTAAACCACCCTGCCTCTCTCCTCGCTTCCACACCCAGCTCAGCTCAATCTGCTCGCGCTCTCGTCTCCTGGAGGGGGCAGCGACTCCTCCTCGACGCTCCATGTGAGAAATGTATATATTTGTAAGTGCTAATGCTAACAGGCGCTGAACAGGGGACCGGCTGCAGACCAGATGGTTTGGAGAGAGGCAGAGGATCAGCGAGAGATGCTAGCACCCGCCTGCGCTAACCCCCATTCTGTTATATATGAGAGAGAAGGCACAAGCACGTCTCTCTCAAGGATTCAAGTAGTCCTGGTTAAAATCCTGGCTTTGGTCTCAGTTCTCGTGCCAGTTCTTTTCTCGGTTTTAGTCCTGGTTTAGCCCCTGTTCACGTCTCTGAATAAATACAAAATAGACATGTTGAATGCCATACTGTGGAGCATTCCAGGCAAAGCAAATGCTTCTCCATAGTTATACTCTTGGTTGAAGTCCCTGGTTCAAGTCCTTGTTTATTTCTTGATTTAGTGCTATTTTCTGTTCAGTCCTGTTTTAGTTAAGGCCTCCAGTGTACGTCTGAGTTTGGTCTTGGTTGAATCCTGATTTTGTCTGAGTAGATCACAAACAAACATAAAAAAATAAAAATAAAAAAGTTCTGGGCTAGTCATTTGAAATCTGGAAAGTTTTACAGTTAACATAAACATGGACTAGTTACTGAAGTTAAGCCGTTTTATGAAAATCCCCTTTGGTTTACTCTTGTTGGTGTCGCTCAGCCTTGTTCAGAATATTTAAGACCTGGTTTTATCATGGGCTCAATTCTATAGTTTAACCCTGGTTTAGACGACATATTAAATAAAACAGCAGGCAAAATAATAAAATGCAGAATCCCATAAGCTTAACTGCAGGTAAATGGCGGTGTTTAAACGGAGGTGTAGCAGCACAATTAGCTCTGGCCTGTGTGTTCTTATGGGGGCAGAAACACAGTAGATTAATGAGTCTGATCAAAGGCCAAGAGAGTTTAAACGAGAGACTTGGATCCCACTCTGCAAGTACTACTATAAAGTCAAATTACTCCAAACACAAACTGAAGTGTGCCATGCCTAATAATGAAAAAAAAAACAAAAACAAAAAAACAATCAAAATATATAGATTTAAAGGTCCTTCATAAGAAATTTTGTGTTTTAATAAACTTGAAAAACAGAACTAGTTAATTTTAAACATTTGACTGATCCAAAGTTATTCCTGACTTTCCAAATGCATTCCTAGGATCCTAATTATTTACTGTAATGCGTATATAAGCACTTGTTTACATCCACGTTTATCTATCTATTTATCCACGTTTTTGCAGCCACGGTAATGCTATGTTTTATTATCTGTTAGTATGTGTGTAATTCACTGGACAACCCAAATAAGGAATAACAATATTGAACCCAATGGGCCTGCCTTGTGCTAAATCCACTTTACACAAATATATGCACAAAAGTACACTGGATTTGTGGAGTCTTTGTTGTTGGCATTCATGTGTTTTGCAGTTATCGCACTCTGACAACTGCAGGGGGTTTAAGCCAGCAGAGCAGGAGGAGGCGGGGGAGAGGCTGGAATTTTAGTTTTCTAGTCCCGGCCTAGTCCCGGCCTAGTCCCGGCCTAGTCCCGGCCTAGTCCAGGTCCAGTCCAGTAGGTCCAGTCCAGGTCCAGAACAAGTCCAGGTCCAGTCCAGGTCCAGTCCAGGTCCAGTCGGCAGACAGACCAAATGGACTTAATGGTGCACACACGGACAGAGCCAGGGCTCATGGGAGCACAACGACATCACATACCTCGGCTCTGATGCACAGACAGGAAGACATTAAATCTAACAGTAGTGCCAGCTTATATGTCCCTTGCTTTGGAGCCTAACGTTTCTAAAAGAATACCTTGAAAAACATGTTTTCTCTTGTGTGGTCTAAGAATTGCATTTTGTATTTGTTGACCAAGTCCCAGTTCAGTCGTGGTTCAGTTCTGGTCCAGTCCCGGTCCAACTTGCGGTCCAGGTCCAGCTTTCGGTCCAGGTTCCGGGAAAGTCCTGGTCTCAGTCCAGTCCTGGTTTCCAATCCAGTCCCAGTTTTCAGTCTTGGTCCAGTCCCGCTTCAGTCCTTATATTATTAGCTGTAAAGCTAGAATCTGGTACAAGCATCTCTGCCATTGTGCTTAATGTAATTGTACGTTGTCCTACCAAATAAAATAAATATGAAATATGAAATGAAATGATATAGAGCTGGTATGAATCAGAGGACATATGTGTGGCCATGCTTTATATGTGGCTGTATTCTCACACCTAATCGTGTTAGCCAAACAGCATCACACAGATCAGGGCTTGTTGTGCACTTTCATTCGACTTAAAATTCACACCTCCTCGACTTGTTTATTTCAATAGATTTCAGTGCCATTTGTCTTTGTCACCGTTTGAAGTTCCTGATGACAATTTGAAAGAATCTATGAATACATTGGAGCTGCTGGCACTGAAGAAGTTATTATAATTTTGGCATCACCATACAGAGCTGTCAACTTTGAATGCTGATTCCAACACAAATACTTTGTCTCACAACTTCCTTTGAGTTTTTACCTGACTCTGTATTCTCTTATCTCACTATATATGTCTGTACCATATATTCATTCTCCCTCTTATAAACCATGTATTCACTGCCCTCCTTTGTGCTTCAGCTCACTTCCGCCTCATGACATCACAAGGTGGTCACATTTTGATATAGCACTTTTTTTGCCCTTCAAAGCACTCAAAGAGCTTTATATCGAGGCACTACTCACCCATTCATACACACATTCACACACATTCACACACCAGTGTACACAGACACTGGGGGCGAGGTGGGTTAAGTGTCTTGCTCAATGACACAACACTATTCCTCTGTGGGAGCAGGAATCGCACCTATGGATCTGACCGCTCAAACAATAATTTGAATGTCGAGAGCAGGATTTGACCCACCAACCTTCAGCTCAGAGTACAGACACTACCAACTGAACTATTGTTACCCCTGTACCATACCTTCACTGTCCCTCCTCTGGACCATACCCTCACTGTCCCTCTTCTGTACCATATATTCACTGTCCCTCCCTTCAGCTTAGACCTTTTTCGTAGTAAAATCTACAGCCGATCCTCTGTCAGTGAAAGCATCTGGTCTGAGCAGTCTTGTCTATGTTCAGGAAAAAACATTGCAATTCAGATGATTTCCTTTATAAAACAAAATCAAATAGAAAATCGTGAATAATCTATAGGAGGATCAATATAATAAATGTTTTGCCCTACTCATACACTCTCGTGCACACCTCTCCCTCCAGTCCTGCTGATAATGCTGCCTTACAAATACCATTCGATCAGGAGGGAAACGGAGTGAGCATTTTGTAGTTAACACGGGGCTCACAGATTGCAGAGTTGGCACAGCTCATGGGGGACCAGCCTGTCTGCCTATTCTGCCCCTCCCTGCCCTCTCCTCGACCTTCTCCATTAGGGCCACAAAAAAATTAACAAATTACCATGACGATGCGGAAAAACAGAGCGATTCAAAGTTGGTGAACAGATGATCGGCAGGAGGAGCGGAGTGAGGGAAAGGGAATAAACGAAGAGATGAGCGGACCGGAAGACACAAGGAACGTTTGGCAGGCGTCCACGGAAAAGACAGCTGGCAGCGACATCCTTCACCAACCTGGAGAGAGGCGCAAGGCATGATGGGAAGTACCTCCTGAGACGCGACGCCCGAGAGGAGATATGAGGATCAGATGTGACGGGGGAGAAGAGGCACGGAAGAAACATGCAATTACTTAAAGGTAGAATGTGCAATGTTTCTGTCAGAGGGTACAGATCAGATCTGTGGAGAGGCAATGTCACTCACATTAAAGGGCCTGTCCTTGATTTTAAGAATGCATGTTTAAAGGGCCCATATAACACTACTGATTTATGTTATAATGCTGTACTCGGAGTTGTGTTTTGTTTCTTTCACATATGTTTAACACAAAAACCCTGCATATTTAGGCTGAGAAACAAACTCTGTTCCACCTTGTCATGTGGTAATGCAGGAAGTGCTCCACTGTGTTTTTAAACTCCATACACCTTTGCAAGAATCATTTGGATAGTTTCAGCTCTGGAATTTCCAATCTCTACTAAGCTAAGAGTACCTACTACTAAGGGTAGTAGGTAGCTCACTTCCGCCTCATGACATCACAAGGTGGAACAGAGCATTTTGAGCTTTGGAGAAGTAGACAACAATAAAGGGTTACTCAAACATGTGTGAATGAAACACAAGCACACAGCATTTTAACGTAGCATAAAATTCACAATAGTTTTGTGAAATATAAAACTTCTAATATTTTTCATTTTTTCTCCAATAATAACAACTGCAACTGAATAAATGCAAGATAAATTAGTTTAATGCCATACTGTGGAACATTCTGGGCAAAGCAATAACATCAAGCAAATGAAACAAAACACGTTGCAATCTGTGTTCCCCAATATAACAATTCAGATTTTTTATTTTTTTTGGGATTTCATTTGATCCAAAATATTCAAGCAAACATGTGACACCACATTTACAAAGCGACCACTCACAATAAGAATGCATGTTTTTCAAGTTTTTTTTAAATAAAAACTCACGCTATTCAATAAATGCAAGTTAGATTTGTGTGACGTAATAATGCCGAACATTTCAGGCAAAGCTAGCTATTGCTTTGAGAATGTAGAAAAATTACCACTGTTGCCATAGCAATTCAGAACAAAACAATATTTATGTATTTAAAAGGTGAAAAGTAAAGGTGACAGGAAGTAACAGGATAATGAAACCCACAAATAACCCATTCAGGGAGACAAGCCAGTGATGTGTCCTCCAACAGAAAAGCTAAATACTGCACCTTTAACTTCCAATTATAGTTTCTGACCATTAAAAGATATGTCATAATAATGTTGTCTATGTAGCGCAAATGTTTTAAATGTGACACATGCGGGTAGAGGAGGAGGAGGAAGGGGTCAGGTGAGGTTTTCTCTTTGGTCTCTCGGCTCCAGCACTAATTAACACAGTTCCACAGTCAGGGCCCTCTGCTTGTCTCCCAGGCTCGCCTTCGAGCTCACGGTCTGGGCAAAGGGCTGCTGACGCCTGGGTCTCTGTGTGGAGAGAGAGAGCAGAGGAGAGGAGAAGAGGGGCAGGGGGGAGCAGGGGAGTCAAATGGCCTAAAGAGGTTAGGGAGGTGAGGGGGGTGAGGTGGGGTGAGATGGCCTTGTCTAGAGGTGAGCCAGATCCCTTGTTACAGAAATAGTAAAACAAAAAAATTGCATTAGGAGAAAGTGCTTCATATGGTTACTCTAATCATTTATATACTACTGCAAGCACTATTGCAAAGCTCTAAATTCCATATTATTCACCAATTGAAACAAAATCAAATTAAAGTGCTCTCTAAATGCAATGGTGATTTTATAATTGGTGCCCTGGGGTGGACAGAGGAAAGCAATGCAACTACCCACAAATATTGAGACACACACAAACACAAACACAAACACAAACACAAACACACACACCACATTCATACTTATGGAAGGTGGATGATGTGTCTTGCCCATTGACACAACAACAGTATAGAACATAAGCAGGAATGTGAGGTCAGGTGGGCTCTACTGGCTCTATAAAGAACTGCTACCACGGATTGACAGTGATACTAATAATGTTTACCATTTATGCAATTTGTACATCAGAACTAAAACTATTCAGGAAAGGTCCAGTTTGGTCCTATTTATGTTTTTTTATGTTTTTGTATTAAGACTTGTTCAAATGAGTATCTATTTTCCAGTTTTAGTATTAATTAGTATCCGGGGGGTTTTTTTGTTATGTTTTTTTAGACAGAGAGTAGAACTACTACTATTTACAACTTGTACAGATTTGAACTTAAGCATATGTATAACTTAGAAATGGCAAAGGGTAAAATACCTTACATGCCTTGCATTTGAATGCAGAGTTGTATACTTCATATTCAAATTCAAATATATTATTAACAACTACTTCCATATAATATTGTCTGCGTTCTATTGCCCTGCAGTCGTTGCTCTACACAGGGGTCACACGGGGTCCTGTGGCCTTGTCTGGAGGTGAGTTAGACCCCCGCCTCCATAGTCCACTGTCCACAGTCTGGTGACTCTGCTGTGGGTGAAGACAGATGAGACTGGCCCTGTTCTGTGCAGACATTCTCCAAGTGTCTGAGGGATTGGACTACATAGAGACTAAAGAGAGGGGGAGAGGGGCGAAGGACAGAGGGAAAAGAGGGAAAAGAGGAGCGGCGGGGGAGAGAGGAAAGCAGAGAGACCGAGAGGAGAGGGGGAGAAGGAGAGAGGGGGAGAGAGGGAAAGATAGGGATAGATGAGGGAGAGAAGGGGAGAGGAGAAGAGAAAAAGAGGAGAGTAGCAAAAAGAGCAGAGTGAGCAGGATTTTGGGAAGAGAGAGGGAAAAGAGGGACGTAGGGAGAAGGAGGGAGAGGTAGACGAGAAAAATCAAGAAGGGGATTAGAGGAGGGAGGAGCAGGAAGGAGGGGAGAGAAGCATAGTGAGAATGACAGGGATAAGAGGAGAGAGAGAACAAGAAGGAGAGGAGAAAGAGATATAAGGAGAAGAAAGAGTAGATATGATGAGAAAGGGAGGAGGAAAAGACATAGATAGAGAGAGGGGGTGAGCAAGAGAGGATGAAAGAGAAACAGGAGGAGACTAGAGAGAGAAAATGGAAGCCAATGAGGCAGGTCCAGTCCGGTCACAATCGCGTGGACACAAATCCTGGTCCTGAACCGTTAGCCAAGACTATAATATATCAGACTCCAGCTGGGGGGGGGGGGGGCAGGGAGGCACAGAGAGAGCAAAGGAGGTATAAAGAGGAAGAATGGGAGAAATAGAGAGAAAGAGTGATAGAGTACAAGAAAGAAAAACCTGCATAAAAGCACTTCAGACCTTTTTACACATTAAAACAGATATAAGGTCCAGTCTACGTGCAAAAATAAATGCCACTTTTTTGTCCCTACACTGGTATCGGTTAATATCGGGTATCAGCAGATATTTAAAGTTAAAGTATTAATATTGATATCTGAATTAAAAAAGCTGGATCGGTGCATCATTTAGACCTCTACATACAAAGATGTTGTCAGAGGCGTGGGATTCTTGTATTAGTTTAGGAGTTCATTATTCAGACCTGCCTCTGTTGATGTCTAAAGCCATATTGTGGAACATCCTAGACAAAGGAATAATATCTCCTTGGAGACAGGAAGGTGATGGACCTACCACTACCTTTAAATACCTACTTCCTCCTTTTGCAGTTTGAAAATGGGGTAAGGCAGCTTTAATGATGTTCGCCTGGACCCATTAACGCCAACTTTCAATTGACTGACCATTTCTGCTGACCAGTCAACTGAAAATCTGAATAATTTTCCCTTTCTCTAAAAATCCAGTTGAGATGGACCAAACTAACTCCTATTAAAATAAAACCAGGCTATCTTCCTTTTACCTCATCTCTGTGCCCTGGTCACGGGAGCTGCCCTGTCGAATCCCTAGTGAATTGCAGTGGAAGTGGTTAGGATCAAATTAAACACGGCTCAGTCTGGCAGAACCTCAAGCTCATTTAAAACTACAGTAAAGAGAAGTCTGTATGCACTAATAGCATGTACAAGGGCCTCCTCGCTCCTATATTAACTCTAGTTGGCAGAGTTGTCAAGTATCATATGCTTATTAAAACATGGAGCAGTATTCAGCTTTGGGTTTGAAATGTGAAAGGTCCTGTATCCAATTTTAGGTATTTGAGCTAAATCTGTCTCTCCCCAGTACAGAGATATCACATAAGCAGCTCTTGAGGTCAAAATAAGTTGTGCTGCGTGTTGTCTGCATATAATTGGAAAACATTTTATTCTCAGATAATCAGGAAGTGCATGTTAGCATGCTAGTTGTTGTCACCTCAAACCTCCACCCAGAGAATTGTGAAAAGTGCTTACCAACTCATCGTGGTGAATAATTAGGATGCATGTGATGCATAAGGTGAGTGAGGAATAACTTTGGACCACTGCAAAAAGTTTAAAATGAGCTAGTTCCATTTTTCACGCAAAAAATCAGGAACAGTGCCTTTAATGGTTGAATAAAACTTTGTTCAAATTTAAGAGATTTCCATTTGACAAGTAGAGTTTCAGTCTCTTGTTGCCTCGTGTGTCTTTGTAGTTGTAATGTTTGTGTTTTGTATTTCTTTGTTACCTGCCTATAGGGACAACAGATGGAAACTAGAGCTTTGCTATAATCTCATATTTACAAGTGAATTAGCTGCAGGTGTTCGTTAATATGGCTTGTCCCTTACGTGGTGCAAGAAGAATGAACAAACTCGCATAGTGAAACTCTCCCATTAAGCTTCAAACAAGTGGTGGGTCAGACTCACTGGACCAATCACAGGGCAACACTGTGGTTACAGCAGAAGCAAAGGTCAAGTAACCAAAACAAACAAGGCAAATGGTCACATTTTTATATAACGCTTTTCCACCTTCAAGGCTCAAAGCACTTTACATCAAAGAACCACTCACTCATTCACACACACATTCACACACCGGTGTTTTGTCCAAGGACAAAAACAGTAATCATCTGTGGGAGGTGGAATCCCACCACCAACCTGTGGGTCAGTGGATCTGACCGCTCAACCAGTGATATTTATGTCAAGAGTGGGATTTGAACCACCAAACCTTTGAACCGACGGAGCTACTGTCACCTCATTCATGACATCACAAGGTGGAACAGAGAATTTTGAGCTCTGGAGATGTAGACAGACTACACTACTCAGACATGTGTGAATGAAAACAAAACAAAAATTTCAGGTATGATTTTGATGAGGTAAAAACATTTTAACAAGCCTAAACACTCACAAGAGTCAATTTTGTGTAATATGTGACCTTTAAATAGCAGAGATCGACCGATATGGGCTTTTTCGAAAGCTAATGGTCAACAAGGTGGATTTTGATTATTCTCCCAAAATGATAGGATTTAAATTGACTACAAACTCACTCATAGCCCTTTCTACTACAAATCTATAAGAGAGCTGTGTAGTCCCATTTTGTTCTGTTATCTCTGTGTTCAAATAAAACTTTGTGTGTACTCTAGGCACCAGGAAGGCCGATAGCCGATACACTGAAAACCAAATATTAGCAGACTATGTCCATCTCTAGTTATTAGGAACATTTTAGCAGAAACAGATGGGAATGGCTGAGCTTTTCCCTCTTTACTTAAGTCAATATTTGAAGCAAATAAACTATACTACGTGTAATTCCCCTTCACTTAGCTTGCAGCCGTGCCTGTCAATCATAGCACATACTTCCTTACATGAGAAGAAGTCTGCAGCACTAACTAATAGCATGTACAGGGGTCCCTTGGGTGCTATACAGTCTTTAAGCTGGACTCCACCTTGTCAGACTTACACCCGTCTGACTGCTGTTGTGAATGGGAGCATTATTGTTGAGCTTTATCTGCCCTCCTGCACGCGGTGGGGGTATTGGAGGGAGGGGAACAGGGGGGCATTAGGGAGGGAGGAGGGGGGGGCTTGCAAAGCGGGCTCAGGAAGTAACAGGAGTCAGGCAGTGGAGGAATGTGGAGTATGCTGAACGGAGCCAGATGTGTGTGTTTTGGTGCAATCGACTGTTGGATTGTTACAAAGCAGATGGGTGCATGGCCCAACCTGCAGGGTACACTGACTGACAAATATACTAGAGCATAGACAAAACAATCAGAAAAAAAACATGTGAGAAAGAAAGTGGCAACTACATCCAAAGAAACACAACACAACAAGGAGGGTAATAGAAGAGTCAAATAGTGATTTTTCCAACACATTTACAAAAATAGGTTTAGGTTTATAGGCAAGATTCGAAACACAATGTACAAACACATTCTGAATCAGCCATTAACAGTTTTGAGGGATGTTTTAGATATAATACGTTATATGGTATTTTGTTCACAGAGTGCATTTTGAACACATTCAGGAGCTTTAAGATCTGTCAAGAACCTGAAATATGAACAACTAAACTATTAGAAGAATCCCATGAATTTCAAAACAGGTTGGTAGAAGTCTTTACTGCACAGTCATGTTTTCCACATAAACAGACAAAATAATTTGTGTTTTGCAGAGGACATTCCACTACCTAAATAACTTGGCTTGGAGATTTGATAATAGTGCCAATGTAACTTCAAATATGCAATGCATGGTGCAGTCCCACTCAGAAGCAATGCCATTTGACATAACACTAAAACATTAAGTGCTAAAAATAACTTAAAACAAGAACTGCATGAATTTCAGAACAAGGCATAAAAAAAGAAAATTCAAAAATGCAGTTGCATAACCAGATCTGCAGGGCAAATACACAAAGATAATGTAGAGCAGACAAACATGAATAAATACAAGTCATGTCTAACCTTGAACTCCACACTCGACCCTCAGCACCTCTGCTCTAGCCCAAGCCTGCAGGACTACACCAACACAATGTAAACAGATAAGGAAGGAGGAAATGTCTGAGATGCTTGTTCCGGTCTGCCCCTAGTACAAATATAAGTATAACAGTAAGAGTAATTGTTAGCGAGACTTTTGGGGCTTTCCTATGACATATGGTTTTAAATACTTACAAAAAGGCCCTATACTATATTCAAGGAATTATTGAAATGGAGTTTGAAATGTCAGTCACCAATGCCATATCACCAAATACATTTTCAGTATATTCTCCCCAACACTGGCAATGAAACACCTTAATACGTGTGCAGTTAATTTCTTCGTGGAGTGTATGTACTGAATAACTAATAAGATGTAAATGATATGAACCAGTAAAAAGCACTTTGAAGTTCTTGGGTGAAACGTATTCTCTGAAGAAGTGTTTCAAAGGCAGAAAATGAGTTTTAATTAAAGGTAGCCATGAAACAGAATCTCCAAAGCACCGAAATACCCAATATTTTCCACTGATGTAAAAATGTGACCCATGTCCTGCACTGGGAGCTAGGACAAAGAGAACAGACAGATTACTGGATCAACTATCTGAAACAGATATGAAAAACACATAGACACAACATTCATATGAGAAGATGTAATCAGTGGTGCAACACATAATTAGCTTTTTAAATTATCTTCATTTATAAAGAAAACTCCCTGTGCCCCATTTCTTCCCATGTAATTGAACAAAGTTTGTGTTGCCCCAGTGCAGATATAATTGTACAAGCAGCTCTTGAAGTCAAAATAAGTTCACTGCATGCTGTCCTGATTGAATTACAAAGCATGTTATTGCCAGATATTCAACTGTGCATTAGCATGCTAGTTGTTGTAAGCTGTCACAGCAAAACTCCATACTGGTCTCAGAGTTATGAAAAGCTCTTATAAACTCATCATGGAACTAGGTATCAGCTGTTTATAGTAGCAGTATAGTAGCAGTATAGTAGTATTCAGCCACTTTTGACACATCTTTGCACAGAGAAGGAAGGGCAAACTTTTGCAACTCCTATACTCCAGCACATGGGCACATATTGGTTCATTGGCTTGTTATGTGCCAAAACCCCAGATGTGCTTGGAAGGGCCTCTGATGAAAAAAAACAACTTGCCAACACACTGTGGAATTCCCATGATGGAGCAGTGAAGGTAATGTGTTTAATATAACGTTGTCTCAGCTGCAGTAGTAGTATAGTAGAAATAGTAATAGTTGTAGTAGATGTAGAAGTAGTAGAAGAAGTAGTAAGAAGTAGTAGAAGTAGTAGAAGTAGTAGAAGTAGTAGTAGTAGCAGCAGCAGTATGTACACAGTTCTTCCTTTTTTTTGGCAAATTAACTTTCCATGAGTCACACAGAACATATTAAAGCATGGCTGTGTTTATGAGGTGTTGTGTACTCTGCGTAAACCTCGTAGTTTAAGAGCTGACCCTGCGGCTGCAGACAAGTGTGTCGAGTGTTCTGCCTTCAATATGAAATATTTTCAAAGTAGTTTAATCCTGGTCCTCATACTTCACTCTCTCTGTACAAGCAAAGGAAGTACTACTGGCTGGAATATCTGAGAATACTGCAACAGAGTAGTAAAAGTTGTAGTTAAGTAGTAATTGTAAAAGCTGCAGCAATAGTTAAAGGTGCAATATGTAAATTTTCTGGAAGGGGTTCCGCCAGCAGGTGTAGAAACGTTATATAATGCATCTTTAAATAGACATCAGGGTTGCACAATTTTGTATATACTAGTTTATGTGTCATATACTTGTTCTGATACAGCTCAAGATCATTCTAAAGATATTCAGGAAAGGTTCATTTCTGACCTGTCAATGTGACTTTTTAGTATTAATATTTGCTCAAATGAGTATCTAGTTTCGATACTAGTTATAGTATTGCTTAGTATTTGTTTTCTGACAGCCCTAGTGTTGAGTTCACAGCACACACTTTAAACACTTCTAGGAACATTTGCAAGCTTAAACTATTAAAAAATACCACACATTCCAGATAATATTTATGGAGCTCTAAACTACAGGGTTAGCAACTTTTTCCAAAACAAGATAGGATGTTTTGCAGTGATTGCCCAAATATTTGCAGCCTTTGCAGATGAATGTGAGAAGTCGAATACATTTCAATAGTGATTAATCAAAGTATATTTTCTGCAGTAGTTAGTAGCAGTAAATATCCTACAGCTTTCCATAGCATCAAAGGAAGTATTGCTAGCTGGAATGCGTGACTGAAGTGTGTGTGTACTTCTGGCCTGGACTTGTATAAAAGCTTATCCTCCATCACAACAGGAAATAACCAGCTCTGTCTCTCTCTAGACACAAAAGGCGAAACTATAGAGTCTTGGTTTACACTTATTATACTTTGAATAAAATCTAAGTTCAATGTACAAAGTTTTCCCTTCACCACAGAAACTATCTCAACTTAAAATGAGCCAATGCCAGAACGGGTCTACTAAAACAGGATGAAATCAAGGTTAAAATTGGACATAAAACAAAAATGATATAGCACTAAAATAACTAAATGGACCAAAAGTAAACTAGCAACAAAACTGAATTGGACCAGATCTAATCCAATTGAAAAGATAGGTCAAAAAAAACAAAAAAAATACTTAATATGCAACTGTGGAAAGATTAAAACAAACTGAATGTGGGCTAAAAAGGACCAAAACTAGAGTAGACCATGAGTGGATTAGGATTAGCCCTCGAGATAGGCCGATATTTGCACTTTTTAGCGTGTTGGTTATCGGCGTTAAATCTCCAGCAAAGAACGATATTTTATTTTAACCAAACAGCTGCCTAAAGAATCCACATCAAGCCTCGTTTGAACTTTTTACTATGAAGAGGCTACTGCACAGAATGTGACTACACTGCTCTCCGATACATTTTGTTGTAAATCAGCGCTGTGAATACATTTGTACTGAATTCAAATGATATAAACTGGTGAAATTACCTAAATTGGCCCCACATATCGGCCATTGGTTCATCTGAATTGTACAGTATCGGTATCATCATCAGTCATGAAAACACCCATATCGGCCAATCTCTAATTACCAGGGTAAATGTAGACCAGGACAATGTGGGACTAAACTAAATCACTATTTGCACTTTCTAATGGTGCGTTCACACCGGTGCGTCAGCTGCGTCGAGCTCACATTCAAAGTCTATTGTGGACGAACGTCTTGGCCAAGCTGCGTTTTTGCGGCGCGTCTTCGATGCGCAGCGTCAACCAATCAGTGACCACGCTCCAGTGACACAGCGACGTCATTCTGAAGCACTGGAGTCACAAACACGAACAATGGAGGACATTATACGTGCACCAATGCGGGACAACAGGTCATCGAACTGGGCCTGGGTCACACGAAAATACCGCTGGAAGCGCTGATCATCCAGGCAGAGCTCCTGGAGCAAGTGATGAAACTCACCAAACTCCGAACTCCTCTGAATTATGTTGAGAACCCAGACACGCCGCCGCCAAGCCGATTGCCTCTGTTGACTTTTGTGCAGAAAACACTCAATGCTCTAGACGCGCTCTTTGGACGAGCGTCTGCCCTCAAATGCACAGGCGTCCAAATAGAGGCGTCCAGCGCGTTTTCGACGCCCCAGTGTGAACACAGCGTAACAATTATGTGAATAAAATGTGAAAAATAGCAATGCGTAATAGACACTGGGATTATATTGTCACATCGCATCACATTTTCAGTTAGGCTAATGTTAAACCAAAAGATATTCTAGTGATGTTCACGTTGTTCACAATGTTCCAAGGCTCAATGCATTATTTCTGCTAACGCACCTCTGTTTACATTTGGTACATCCGGCCAGGTATGTAAAATGCTTTGACCTGCAGCTGTATAGCGTGAAACCACACAGACACAGAAGGGAATATAAAGTTACTAAATGTACAATAACTGCAATGAAATTGCACTTGCACAGCTATGATAAAATGGTATTATGAAATGATGATTGCCAAGCGCTCCGTCCTTGCTCCTCTCCTCAGTCTTCCCACAGACCTTCGTTCCTGCCGCTAATTCCTCTGCCGTGTGTGAACATGTGTGGATTGTCGGCTTGAATTAATTGGGTGTCAGTTGGAAGTGCTGCCCTCCTCCCTGCGGTGCACAGCTCACACAAAACACTCACTGGAGATTCACCGTCTACACTTTCACCAATTTCAACATTTTTGGCAAAACATTTTATTCTTGTTTTTCCCCGTCTTGTTTGGTTAAATTGATGGGTTTGTGTGAATTTAATTGAATACTAGTAGTAACCAACAATGGAGTAGTAGCAGAAAAAAACCCTAAAAAAAACTGCAGAAAAAGACCTTAAAACAACATAAATGGCAGTGCAATTGTAAAAAAAAAAGTGTAAAGTGTTATGTCCTCACTTTGTGGTTAATTTTATAATCTATTCCATTTTATGTGATATTTCAACCTCAACCAAGACATTAGCTGTAAAGCTAGAATCTGGTACAAGCATCTCTGCCACTGAACCTAATATTATTGTACATTGTCCTACCAAATAAATAAATAAATGAAAAAATTAACGGGCACAGTTAGCACAAATCTGGATTGGAAGGACAGCAAAAATATCCTCCCTTCAAATTCACCAGTGTCACCAATTTGAAGTGATCTCACTCTCCCATAAATATGGTGGACTTTTAGTTGAGTGTGCTGTTTTGGCGGTAGTAGTAATAGAGTAATTTGAGCTTAAAGCCCCACTATGTAACAATTTTGCAAAAAACTGACCAAAATTGACTTGTTTGTGTTGTGAGGCATTAGTGAGCAACAAAAAACAAATGAGTGGACTTGCCTGTCCTTGGCTTGGCCTGATGGTGGGCAGCCTCACCCCCAGAAATGTTACACAGTGGGGCTTTAATTTAGCATTACACATAGAGATCTTTGAATACTAATTTACATTGATGTGCATATTTATACTGGTACAGACTTTGTGCTTCATTTGTAGATACACACAACGTTTCGAAAGTTGCATATTTACTCTGCTTACAGTATTGTATTTTGTTTTCTTTATATTTTTTTTTTGTATCTTAAGCATGCTATTCTATTATTATCAATAGCATGGTTAGATTCAAGTCTGCTTTCAATAGTTTGTTTTTGTTTTGTTGTTTTTTTTTTTTTAAATCTGGGCTGCAACTAAATTATTTTAGTAAAGGACTAGCCAGGAAATATTCTTGCGTTTAGTTGACTAGTCAAAGAATCATTTTATTTTAACTTTTTTTTAATGCAATCTAAATCAAATACAGGTTGATATATGGTGACTAAAGTCAAAATTCATTGACTCTTTGCAGATGTATTACCTTGATTTTTGATTGCATACTTTTATTCTGCATATTAAACTTTGCATTGCAACACTGGAATTTGCCATTGTGCGATACAGTCACATCCAAATAATCACAGCATGTTCTGGTGCCTTATCTAATATAGAACTTTGAATACTAAGTACAACTATTAGTAACAATGCCTATACTTGTACATGCTTTGTGTTTCATTTGTACATAATATCTGAGCCTTATTTTTAACCTTACATTTTTAATAGGGATTCATTAGGCCCACAACCCTCTCTCCTCTTCCACAGTCATATCCACATAATCACAACATGTTCTGGTGCCTCATCTAATATACATGTCCAGTGCTTAACTGTGTGGCAGATGTACTGTTATTATGCCATGAGGGCCCATGCCAGCAGGGCCCATGCCAGTCCAAACCCCCTACGATGGGTGTGGTTCAAAGCGGTTTAGTCCGGGTTTAGTCCGGGTTTAGTCCGGGTTTAGTCCGGGTTTAGTCCGGGTTTAGTCCCAGTTTAGTCCCAGTTTAGTCCCAGTTTAGACCCGTTATAATCCCGCTTTAGTCCAAGGTTGTGCCTCATTTCTCTTTCCTTGTTCCCTTCTCCTCAATTCCTCTACTTGATTCTGCAGGAAATGGGTCCTGGCCATAGAGGAGACACAGCGAGGAGAGAGGCAGGAGGATAAACGAGATGACGGTGAATGGGGTCTTTCCTCTGGAGCCGATTCTGACCAAAATTACCCTGTACTGAGAATTACACTTAGGTGTATTTTATATTATTCTTGGACTTTTAGATCAAAGTCAACGTCTTTATTTTCAGATAAACATGTTTTAACATGGTTGTCTAGTTTTAATGTCAAAGTCAGGATTATGCAATACGTCAAACACCCTTTGATGCTGCCCCTGTACTTGTCCTCAGTGTGAGATAAATAAAGTGATTGATCTAATGTCTGCCTCCTGAACCCTCGCTCATGTTTCCTCTGTGGTTTCCTTCCCTTGCCTCCTTAGAGCTTTGGGACACCACTTAATATGGCACATTTGATTGACAGCTGAAAAATGGAGGATTGAGGAGAGGCATCAAGGAGAAGGGAGAAGAGAGAATGGGTTTTAGTGCTGGGTTTTAGTGCTGGGTTTTAGCACTGCTTTTAGTTCAGGTTTAGTCCTGCTTTAAGTCCAGTGCCTAGCTGTGTGGCAGATGTGTTGTTATTATGCCATGAGGGCCCATGCCAGCGCAGCCCTCCTCCGATGGGCGTGGTTCGAATCTGGGTTAGGAAATCCCCAGCTGAAGCTATTACCGCCAGGAATGCTAATGAAGCCTCAGCATTAGCAATAGCATCAGCAAATGGAAAAGCCAAGCCACACGTTGTAATTGAGTGGTACAGTTTACGATGACAAAATCCTGGGAAGTGTGTGATTGCTGAGCACAGACAGTGCAGCTATCTGGTGGTGAAACTGTTAAAGTGGACCCTAGTGAGGGATAAAACCCAAACTGGAGCTTTTTAGTGGTTTATTTCTGTTTTAATGATATTGCACACAGGAGGCTATTTATAAGACTGAATACAGTATTATCATTGGAACATATTTTAGTTGTACTAGGTTCCAAAAGTTGCATTATGTGAGTTTTTTTTTGTGCCCATTGTTGGGTAATGGGCCCGCATAATATATTGAAATCACTATTTGAGTTTCAAAGACTCCAATTATTTAGTAGGATGTCCTCTGCAAAGAATAAAATAGCCTGTATTTATCCTGTATAATGTTAATGCTCCTGGTGTTGTTTAAAATGTGAAGAATCCTTCTTGTTCTTTCTTCTTTAAAACATACATTGCAAATCTGTTCACTAGATAAATAATCGTCAGCAAAATTGCAATATGGATTTATTTATAAGATTGTGTGGTCATATGATGGCAATCTCACTGTGTTCAAAGCATGAAGCATATTTTACCTTGCATTTCCCTGTTTCCCATCCTCTCCATTGCCTTGTATTGACTAATGCGGTACAGTTAGTGAAAATGTCTAAAATTGATCATCTGAAAACACATTCTGCTATCTGTCCAAAACAAACAAGAGCAGCACACTCACAGACTCCACAGATCAATAACCAGACAATCTTTGGTCCGGCCTCACAAATGATTTGAGTTTCGATCCAGTTCAACCCATCTCTTGCCTGTGAGAAAAGCCAGTCTGTGGAATGAATGTAGTGAAGGAGTAGACTGCAATTGCATCTGTAATAAATCTGTAATAAAGATTAAGAACATTTATAGCATGGCATTATATGACATTACGGGGTTTGGTCCCGGGGTTTGGTCCCGGGGTTTGGTCCCGGGGTTTGGTCCCGGGGTTTGGTCCCGGGGTTTGGTCCCGGGGTTTGGTCCCGGGGTTTGGTCCCGGGGTTTGGTCCCGGGGTTTGGTCCGGGTTTCAAATTCACCTTGAGTCCAGTCCAAGGTTTCAGTCCAAGGTTTCCATACAAGGTTTCCGTCCAAAGTTTCCGTCCAAAGTTTCCGTCCAAAGTCCAGTCCAAATTTTACACGGTATCAAGTTTTTTTCAAAATATCAGCTCCAACCTCCAGTAAAAAAGAAACGGATACAGAGCCACAGTATCATTTTGGGGCCCACACCATCTCTCTATAACCTCTGACCTCTAGGTTATTATTATTCTCCTATATCAAAACCTGCACTTATTGTTCTCTAGTTGTGGTAGCAGCAGCAATATTAACTAAATCTGTTAAAATAAAGCTCAAGCTGATTAAAGCCTCAGACAAAGCAGAGCCTACAGTTAGCATCACACCCCCCAAGGAATGTTGATGACGTCAGCTGAAAATGTATCAGTACAGCTTTGACCCATCTCTACAACATGTGCATGATTGAAATGTTCTATATGGACCCACTGGAGTCTCAAATAAAGCGTGAGTAATTGATTACAAGTGAGTTGTGATCATCCGGCATAATTCTAATCCTGATTCCGTCTCGGTTCAGTCCTCTCTCTTGTACCAGTTAGACCAAGTTAGATTAACGGCTGTTTTTTTTTGTAAATGGGTACATTTTGCATTTTCCCACTGAGAGTTTATTGTACAAGCAGCACGTTGTGACAAAATGAGACCACTGTGTGCTTCCAAAAAAGTATTACCTCAAGGTTAGTCCAGTCATAGACAAATAAAGCTATATTTTTTCCCATAGTCTTGATTTGGAAAACAATTCATGTGATATAGCCAGTGAAAGTTTTCAAAATCACTGCCAAAAATATCAAGTCCAACCTCCAGTAAACAAGAAACTGATACAGATCCACAATATCATTTTGGGTCCCACACCATCTCTCTCTATAACCCCTGTCTGACCTCTATGCTGGCTTCCGTTATATTGAAACTGGCCCTTATCTCTCACACATTTGACAGAGTTGATGTCTTCAGCTCCTAAAATCACCTTCTTCGCTTCCCCGGGAGATGGAAAGGCGCAGATATGGACGATTCAATCAAGGCCCGCAGTGAAAAGAGACAATACACCATTACCCCCCCTGGTCCTCCGTTACTGCTGGCAACGCTTAGCCCGGTGCGCGACCTAATGGGCCATAATATCATTTTACTTCATGTCTTCGGCTATTTATGCCAGCGCTAACTCCATGCACGAGGGGACAGTAAACATTTTTTTTATTGCTTGCGAGAAACAAATCACCCAATTGGAGCACCCTTATAAGGAAAAGATAGCCATTGAAACCTCTTGCCTTTCTCGTTTACAGCTAGCACAGTGTTGTCATTGGGCAAGTCACACTCGGCGCCCTCACCTCAAAACGCTGTGATGGAAGTTTTATTATAATCAAATGAATACAATATCTTCACCATAAATAGCCTACTTAAAAAGCCATTTTCCCGGCCTCTGCTGCGATGCGTTCAGGTGTCCATCAAGCCTCAAGCAAAGCCCATGTTTAATTCAGTGCCGGAGTAATTTGCCTGTTGTGCGCCACTGAAGGAGGAAAAAATACTCGACAACCTTCATCTTGACATTCACTACCTTTAACACTGAAAATATTCAAATTCAGGCTATAGAATATATTTTGTCCAAGGGAGTTTCAAATCTTTAGTGAGATTGTGGTAGGGAGGGAACTGTCATCAAAGGGGTACATATACAGATACACGGTTGTAGGACTTTGTGTGCACTAAACCAGACAAAATAACCAATACCAAATAACCAAATGTGTTCTAAAAGAGCACTAGGACTACACTAGGACTAAACCCATACCAAACCCGGACCAAACCCGGACCAAACCCGGACCAAACCCAGAGGAAACCCAGAGGAAACCCAGACGAAACCCAGACGAAGCCCAGACGAAGCCCAGACGAAGCCCAGACTGAACCCAGACTGAACCCAGACTGAACCCAGACTGAACCAACAGGATGCAGGGTTGTATCCAACATAACTCAATCAGGCCTGAAAGCGGTCTACACCAGGACTAAATCTGGTCTAACCCACGTCTAAAAAAGGAGAACACCAGGGCTAAACCAGGGCTAAACCAGGGCTAAACCAGGGCTAAACCAGGGCTAAACCAGGGCTAAACCAGGGCTAAACCAGGGCTAACCCAGGACTAAACCCAGGACTAAACCCAGGACTAAAGCCAGGACTAAACCCAGGACTAAACCCAGGACTAAACCCAGGACTAAACCCAGGACTAAACCCAGGATTAAACCCAGGACTGTTACTTTAATACTACAGAGTTGTAAGTCTCACGTAATGGACTGATCCAATTAACTTATGTAAAATTGATGAATGAATTTTGGTTGTAAAAGTTTTATCTTGACATTATCAAACTATTTCAACTGATTCATTTGAGTTATCCTGCATTGTCATGCATCTCCTGATATTATGACGGGAGGAGGGGGCTCTATCAGTTCTGCAGTTTCATACAGTAAATCAGTAGACCACTTACTAATATCAAGCTGTTTCAGATCAATTTTATGGTTTGAATAATCTTGTATTACTTTGCATTTGAGGCTTGAGCTCCTGAGATTTCAGTTTTCAACTACCCCTCATCTCCACCCACTTCTGCATCATACATACAAAGTCAATGGACACATTTCTATTCTGAAGCCAGTTAGTTTTACAGTTAGATGAGTGTGTAGATGTGTAAAGTAGGCATGTTATAGCTTAATAGAAAATAAAAAGCATACTGTCTTCTTTTGGTGTGGCAGGGCTGTGTGTCTGCTGGCTGATAGTGACTGGTGAGTGGGTTGGGAGCAGATGATAATGTGTTTCCTTTGTGGATAAATCGCTTCCTGTGAACGGCAAAGAGGAAGTAAGAAACCTCCTACAGCTTCACTTGCCTATTTTTATTCCTCTTTATCTCTGTGTTTACATACTGACAAGACCGAGGTGGAAGGAACTAAATTATATGTTTGAAATTACGGCACATTCACCAATGTTGGGTACATTTAAGTACACTGCTCTCTGCAATAGAGTGCAATTTAAAACACACAATATTCTAGTGATACTGAAAACTAAAACACATCTAAGCCAGGTCTAAAACTAGGGAAAAGCAAAGAGTATAGCTACATAACTAAACCATGTCTTCATCAGAACGAAATTAGAACTAAGTCAGGACCACAAAAGATCAGTATAGTAAATCTTAAAGATGCCTTGTAACTTTTCCAGTGAAAGGTCTGCTACCTGCTCGTCTTCAAGGAGATGTTAATGCTTTGCGTGAATGTTCCACAGTATGGAATTAAACATACATTAATTTCGTTATGAGTGTTTTTATTGCTCAAAAAATATCTAGAGAAACGTGAATTCTTACTATAGGCGTTGCTTGCCTCTTCAAAGATCTGATCTGTGAAGAGGTGAGATGTACTCTGGTAACTTTAATGCCACAATGTGAAGCAATAATATCCAACAAGTAGAATTTACACCAAAAAAAATAAACAGTGCACCTTTGTCTAAGGCTACATCAAACTAGGTCTTCACCCGGACTAAATCAGGTCTTTAATCCACTTATTGGTTTATAACTGTCAATCAATGTAAAATGTAAAAAATGAGAAATAGATAGGGGAGCAAGTAGCTGCTAGAGTCACTGAAGTGGTGTTATTTGGGTCTGAGAGGAGTATAAATAATGAAATGAAGCCAGTAATTGGTGGTTGTTGGTAATTAGGACCAAGCTGTCAGCAGCAGAGGAGCCTCAGCCTGACGGAGCAGAGAGGCCCAGTAATTACTATTATCTGTGGAGACTGTTGACACAACAATAAGCGCGCTCTCAACCCAGAGAGCCTATGCTTTTAACCACAACTAGAGACGCAGAGCATTTAGCATTTGTGTTAATGTTTATCAGATGGTCAAGGCTAAAACATTGTGGTCAGAATTCAGTTAGTACAGAATCATCATTTGCTCAAAGATACATTTGCTAATTCGCCGTTGCATAAACAAGACATTAACATGTTTACACTGGACTCAACAAGGACTAAAGCAAGACTAAAGCAGGAGTAAAGCAGGACCAAACCAGGACCAAATCAAGTCTAAAAAAGACTAAACCAGGACAAAACCATTTGCCCTATATTTTTTGCAGTTTTTCCACAACAAAGGTGCACTTTGTGTGTGATCACTGGGTATCCTGGTTCTGCTTCCACCTGCCAAACACAAAAGGACTATCCTCCAGCCAGGTACTCCTGACCAAAACCCTGGGTCAATATCTAGAGATTGGTGCACAGGTGGTGGACAGAACTACAGATACAGCATGAAGAATGGGTCAAACGCAGGCTAAATTTAACCTTGCTGATTCCAACTATCACACACTGAAACCATTACCAATTCCATAGAACCATATCCAAAGAGAATCATATGTGGCAGCCTGTTCAACCATCAATATTAGAATAACTTCAGCATAATCAAGCAGTTTAAGAAGACATTTTATGTAAAATAGACTTTTATGAGCTTTGAACAGTGTTTGAGTAATCCTGTGCCGTCCTGCGACTGAGGCTTGACTGCTCAGAAAATGTGTTTTCACCTACCCCCCATCTCCATCGATGGCTGTGTATTTACTTGTGATTATTCAAAAATGTCCAGACTCCGAGTCATACATGTAGGTTACAGAAATGTCACTATCCATTTTCAACCATGGAAATCCCCTGCACTGCTTTCTACAGTGAAATACCACCATGAAAAAGTATGAAGAGGCGGGGCTTCTCGGTTCTGCAGTTTTTATTACTAAGAGGATCACTTTTGAGGTTTACAGTGAACAAAATGAAAAATAATGCATCTACGCATGTTATAGTTTCATTCGAAACACCTCACAAATAGCATGTCTTCTTTAAGTTTGTTTAAGTGTCTTGTTCAATGACTCAATGAGATTATGCAGTGCAGATAAAAGGAACTGACCCAACAACCTCACAAATCACCTAATATAAATAAGGTCTGTAAACATTATGTTGCAAACACTGTTGGATTCAGTTGTATAAAGTACTTTAAATATTATTGTTTATGGCAGTACATCTTTGCATCGGTATATAGTGTATATTGTGCTTCACAATGTGTTACTGTGACAGGCCTAGATGCAACTAGCAAATCACAAAAGCAGCATTTTTTTTAAGTATACCAGAATTTTCTTCACAAGCAACAAAATCTCCAATCTTCTTCTGCATAAAAACAGCTAACCCTGTAGTACACATGTTCTGAAATGTGATTCTTGTGTTAGTCAGTTCATATTTCTATCTTTTTGTCAATTCTTCTGGATATATTTAAAATGTGAACTGTAACAGAATCCTATTATTAAAACATAAACTGTAAATCTAACCACCATCACAATGTTTGTAAGGAAATTAGATAAGTTTCCCAAATTGTACAGTCCTAGTATAGATACAAAACAGCCTGTCGACCTCCTCTAACAACTGAGAAAAACTGGTTGCTCAAATTCGCTCCTTTTAATCCCCAAGGAGCCAAATAATTTCTTACCACAAAAACTTGCCTCCTGGTGGTGAATTTCACACTTGCCGAGTTCATAAAGACCATATTTTCATTAGTCTGAAACTGAGTGGTCTTTTTTCCCAGTGAGATCTGTGACACTGTACAATAAACAACATTAGCCCCTCTCAGCAGTCTGCCTTTGGGGTTAGACCAGGTCTGGATGGGTGCTCCACGTCTGTCTCTCCTCCTCAGTTTGAGAGATTGGATTTGCCCTACTCTTCCTCCTCCTCCTCCTCCTCCTCCTGCTCCTCACACCAATATAATAGCTAACATGTTCAAATCCATGTTCACTCAATCCATATAAACTCAATCTTCAGGTATTACAAGGGTTAGAAATGCCATTGCACTATGAAACCTATAACTTAATAGAACTGAAATGGCTATATTATAAAATGTATGCTAGCAATTACTTTATGGTTCCAACCAGGATTTGCGCTAGTTTGGTTTTTGTATAAGCCCAGTATTTAGTGATAAACTTAAACATATATATCATAATTTTACATTTTGTTAATTGTAAATAAAGGCACTGACCTAAAACCACTTAAAAAAGAAAAAAAGGTCTACTGACAGAACTGTAGAGCTTTCAAAGTGGCATTTTAAATTAAAGTGTTTTTAAGTTTGAAAAATGGATACCATTGAAAATACCATTGATTGATTAAAAACTTTTTTTGCATAATGTATATTCTCTTTTTTGGTACATGTTTACATTTGGTTTAGTAAATGTGGGTTTTAGTATTAGTAGTTTTGGTCGCACTCTACATGGTGACTTTAATTGTAAAGTATATAAATATTAAATATATAAATATATTTTTTTTTTAATCAATTAAACACACATTTTTTTCATTTTCATTTTTCATTTATTAAAAAATGTCCTGAGGGAGGGGGGTAATGTGATAATGTCATACAGACGGGGCAAGAGACAGTTTCCATTTTTACATTGTGCTTTGCCATTAAATATCCAAAAGGTAAATGCCCAAGAACTCACTGTAGTAAAACAGTAATCTGCATTTGAACAATATTCATTTAAGGTGCACATGTTTGGCCTATAGATGATGTCATCCGAAAATCAGGAATATGAAGCATGATAAAGTGAGGACTGACTGTTTAAATTATGCCCTGGTTCGTGGGTGGCTTGAGTCCTGGGGTCGAGTCCTGGGGTCGAGTCCTGGGGTCGAGTCCTGGGGTCGAGTCCTGGGGTCGTGTCCTGGGGTCGAGTCCTGGGGTCGAGTCCTGGGGTCGAGTCCTGGGGTCGAGTCCTGGGGTCGAGTCCTGGGGTCGAGTCCTGTCTGAAGGGTGCAAGTGGGGAACGGCTGTATTGTACATTGTGTTCCTATAAAGAAAAGATAAACTTCGGTCCTGATTCAGTCCTGGTTCGGTCCCGGTTCAGTCCCGGTTTAGACCCAGTTTTTGTAACTTATAGTTCTTGTTTTCACCTTCCATTTATTTTTCACAGAGAGGAGACAGCGCCTCGCTCCTCTCCACACCTTGGTGATTACATCGTCAGACAGTCCTTCAAAGGTGCCATCTTGAGTGAAACATTTAAACATATAGCTGCTCAGAGAAGTGTGTCTGTGTTTGAAAAGACGTGTGATTTTCCAGATCAAATTCAAATGCGTCCGTGCTCATCTTATGGGCAAAAGGATTTCTACTTTAAGTACCAACTACACCTGTTCTTCAACATGTCTGTGTGCAAATGTAATCTCACCAGCCGTTCATCCACACTTGCCAATGTTAACATGCTCCCAAAATGTTAGCGATTTCAAGAAAAGTTTTTTAAGGAAACAATATTCAATCAATTTGGTAGAACAAAAAGTTTCATTATTAATCTTACTTTGATTTGTATAGTTATAGGTGCACTATGGAATTGTTCTGATGGAGGGTTTGCCACTTAATTTGAGTGGATTGTCTGGAACGACTTAGAACAGGTTTCGAATCAGTTTAGACACAGTTTAGACCTAGTTTAGACCCAGTTTTAGACCCAGTTTTAGACCCAGTTTCAAAGATGGCTTAGTCTTGGCTTAGTCTTGGCTTAGTCTTGGCTTAGTCTTGGCTTAGTCTTGGCTTAGTCTTGGCTTAGTCTTGGCTTAGTCTTGGCTTAAACCTCATTTAGACCTGGTTCAGACCTGGCTTAAAACCTGTCCAGACATGGAATAGACCTGGCATAGATCCGGCCCAGACCCGATTTAGACCTGGTCCAGACCTGGTTTAAACCTGGTCCAGACCTGGTTTAAACCTGGTCCAGACCTGGCTCAGACCTGGTTCAGACCTGGCTTAAACCTGGTCCAGACCAGGTTCACACCTGACTTAGACATGGTTTGGACCAAATTCTGGTCCAGATATGGCTTAGACCTGGTTCAGACCAAGTTCTGGTCCTGGTTTACCTCCATTTCAGCCATGCATTTCTGTGTGCAAACTTAATCTTCCCAGCAGCCCCTCAGACACTGCTCAAACATGCTTGGGCACAGACTTTAGCGTGTGCTGGTCTTTTAGCATTTAGATGACAGTTGCGGGGTGCAGTCCTTGTTTGCAGGGCTTGAGTGGAGCGTGTACGAGACCCGCGGGCCGGATCTCCTCAAACCGAGTCCTGGCAAAGCAAAGGTTGGCCTCCTCAGCCTCAACAGCTTGGAAACCCACAGGGGGAGAGGGGGAGCAGCGGGCTGAAATCTGTGCTCCGGAGCTGGGAGGAAGTGAAGGAGGAGGGGGGCCGGTGAGTCAGGAGTATGGTATTATTTTGGTAACAGTAGGATATGTGTGCGCAATGACAAAATAGAGCTAACAGAAGCAGGTGGTCAGGACCTTGTGGTTGTGTGTTTTTGTGCTAATTTGTGCAGATTAAGTTTATTTGACAGGAAGAGGCCACACAAAACCAAAAAAGGAGAAGCGCTTTGGTCATGCTAGTCATAAGCATTGTGTGTGACCCAGACAAAAGCACTGCAAGCATGAGACAATGACTAACCTTAAATAGGTTATAGTCAAACAGTACTGCTAATGTTGAAATCAACCTTCTCTTTCAGAGCTATGCTGCCTTACCATTAGTGTTACAACGATAAGTTTTTCAATTAGTTCACTATATAGAGGTGAAATTAGTGAAATTATTATTGCTACTGTAGACTGATGTTTTTAACTAAATTTTTAACCAGATAAAGTTAATATGGTGGTGGTAAAGATGGTGCCGTCCTTTGCTATGTGCTTTTTTGTACAGTAATTTGCAAACAAATGTGAACATTCAAATAATGAGCTAGAGAAATAAAAAAATAAAATGCCTGAATGTCAACTCCTGCCAATGACATAGCAATGATATAGCAATTACACGTGAAATTTGCTAACAATATACTCTGTTTTGTTAAAATTTGCTAACAATATAGGCTGCTTTGTAATGTAGACACAATTATTAACATACCAAAACATACAACACAAAGCTAATATTTACCTAAATAAGTGGCTATGTAGTGCACTCAAGCTGATGAATAACAAAGTACAGGGGATGGTATCATGAAAGTTTGTAGACAGGAACCACGACTCATCTAAAGGGTTAACGCTGCTGTTAAATAAAACATTAACATTAGTATTACTGGTGCAGCACAGAACCACAGCTATTCTTCTTAATGTGGGTTTCAATATGAAGCACATATTTGGGAGCTGCAAACATACGTGTCTATTTTGATTCAACTAGACATGCGCTACGTCACTTCTCATGAAGAGTTTTTCACCTGCTTGTCTTCATGGAAAAGTTATTGATTTGCTTGGAATGTTCCATAGTATGATATTTAATTTCTCAATGTCCAAGGAAACGAGAGAACGCTGTCAGTAAGAATCCATGTTCAGAGTATTCTAATTGAATAAATGCAAGGTAGAAGAGTTTAATGACATACTGTGGAACATTCTAAGCATCTCCATGGGATCAAGCAAGGGCCAGAAAAGTCACATTGCACACCTTTAATGATGTAAATACAAACTTCTTCCAACTACAATGCATCTCTTTTGTGCAACATTTTGTTTATCCATTTGCAAGACTTGTTTTGGTTGTTTTAGTTCAAAATATTTTTTAATTTGCTGAAGTGATGAGTATCTCTTTGGAATAAATTAGTAAGATAAGCATCAGAATAAACCATTTCCTGATAAAAGTCTACAAGTGGATTTAATTACCATATCCAACTAAAAGGGAATTATGTTTTTGAGTCAACACAGTCCACAAACAACTTAACCAGCGCGTTGCCAAATAATCAACAGTTACAGCTATTTGGTCTGTTTTATATGGAATGCAAACTTAAGACACAGCATGGAACATTTTAGTTAAAAAAAATGGACTATATATTCTTTCCATTGTGCTTGTTTATTGCACAAAAAACTTGGATGTAAGGACACATGTATTTTTGAGTGTTCTTGCATCTCCACAAACCTGACTCTTATTTGACCTGGACTTTCACCTGCTTGTTTCCATGGAAATGTTGTTCCTTTGACAATAAACTTTCACAGTACGGCATTAAACTCATCTAGGCCTATATCCATGGAGCATGTTCTGAATAGTGTTACGATACTGAAACTTCAAACTTGATTTCAGCATGAAGCTGATACACTCGATATTCGATACTGATTCCGATACCATGATGATAATGAAAACACTCTTTCTTTAGACAATAGAATGGGATTTACACATTAAATCAGAGTACTTTCTTTCATACTCCCATGTGGCCTTATATCTGTGTAATCCCTCAATGTCCAGGTCAGTTCCATAGGGTCCATAGGTATATACTAGTCTATGTGTCTTATACTAGTCTATGTGTTCTGTAAGAGCTCAAGATCAATCTAAAGATATTCGGGAAAGGCTCATTTCTGTCCCGTGAATGTGACTTTTTCAGTATCGACAACTGCTCAAATGAGTATACAGTTTATTAACATAAATTGTAGGCAAGACGGCATAAGTCTGTTGGACAGTAGGCAAATCTAATTAGAGTACTCAACATGTTCTTAATATTTGAGCTTGTCATTTTCTTCTTATTTTTCTCAGCTTCCTAAATCTCTGTAAACGGCATGCTAATGACACGCTTTTGGGTATCCACCAGGATTATCCACAGCCAGTCAGTCCCTGTCGCCTCTCCACTGGCCTGAAGCAAAGCAGTACTCTAAAGAGGAATGAATTACAATGAACTTTAGCAGTAACCCAGCTCATTCGGCTTGTTCCTTCACAGAGTATGTCAAATCCTTCTTTTTCTGCAATTCTGACCTTTTTGTCTGACATTTTACTTTGAGACACTTTACTATTTTGGATTATTTTTCCAAAGCTCGGTAGTTTCTCTTTGCGAATTTAGACTTTTATGTAAAAATGTGCTCCTTTGAAGGGTAAGCCCAAAGTAAGTAAACAGGAGCAGATAATGAATGCTAATATTGTACTGCTGATACGTTTTATCTGAAAGGAAAAAATGAATTATAGTTTTGAAACAGTTACTTCTTTGGTTTGGTGAATCGCAGATGCGGCATTGGCACTGGCATTCAGATAAATCAAATGGGGGAAAATTGACTTCCCAAGTTTAGATTTCACATAAGCACATTTCAATCACTGAACATGATCACAGCAAGCTCAAATGTCACTTAAAGGGTATGTGGTTGTCTTTTTAAAACTGTTTACAATATGAAGCACATACATGTCTCTTTTGATGTGCACTATGTCACTTTTCTTGTAAAGAGTTTGCCACTTGCTCATTTCCACATATATGGAGACTGTTAATATGCTGTTATGTGTAGAAATAGATTTGTTTTTGTTTTTTTATATTCGTGTATACAGATGATCGTAGATTATCTCTAAATAATAGTAGTAGTGGTTTATTGATACAATTGATATAAACACTTCTAATAAAGGCTGCAGTGAAACCTGCCTAACCCTATCCTCTCTAACATTTATTTTCCTTACATCAATTTGTCATGATTTTGTATTTAAATGTGCACTATGTAACATTTCTGGTGGTTTCTGGGATCCGCCACCTGCTGGTCTCCATGGAGATATTTTGCTTTATCTGAAATGTTCCTAAATGTGGCAATCGTCATCGTGCACATATTAAATTAGCCGTTTTTATTGCAATACATAATTTGAAAATATGTAATCTTACTAATGGGGTCACCTCTCCCCAGACATGTAACTTGGTTTGGTGGAGTCAACTGCTTGTCTCCACTGAAATATAATATTTCATATTTTGATGTTTATGCCATATTGAGACAAATCAATAACACTACCAGAAAAGTTGCATAGTGCAGCTTTCATTTAGTTTTTGTCTACAATAAACACGCCTTTTCACCTTAAGGTTCATATAGACAAGGCCAGTTAATATCAAAAATATAACTCCATCCAATTTTTCCATTACTATATACTATATCGACTTCACTATACTATATCGTTCACTATATGAAAGCTGGAACGATACATTTTTGGGGTCAATATTTATCATGTGTACAGTTTCTTGCACTACTGGGAAATTTGAGGTTATTTTTGGCTGTATAATAAGATTTAGGCTGTAAAGAGTTGAATAAATCACTTCTATCACTCATTACAGAAGTGTTTCATTCTGTTTTATTTATTGCAGCTCATGGCCTTTTAACAATATTGTAGATTTAGAATAGTTTTGCAGTATACATTTGCTCTTAGGTTTTTGTGTGATTAGTATAAATTAGTTTCAGTATTATCGTTTATCAACTACATTTTCTTCAGCGATACATCAAACCGCAAACTTTGTTTTCATGACAAGCCTAGTAACAGCAAAATGTAGTAGCACCAGTAGTTTAAGAGTTAAAGTCAAATATATAAAGTGCATGTCTTGGTAGCACAAGTAAACACTGCCGGAGAATAAATACTGAAATAAATTTTGTAGTAAACAAACTGAACAGACTTTTGGTCTCGAGAGCACCTTTTTAATCAAATCCATTTCTCCTTCAAAGTCTATCAATTAAACACAGCAGCAGGCACATGTGTAGAGCCTGCTTTAAAACGCCATATTGTGTTTATCTGCCACACCACTGGACATAAGTGAGTCCTGAGGAAGGTTAGATGGAGAGAGGAGGAGAGAGGAGAAGAGAGTAGGGGAGGAGAGGAGAGGGGAGGGGAGGAGAGAGGGAAAGAAATGGGGAGGAGAAGAGCAAAGAAGAGAAGGAGATGACAAGAAGAGGAGGAGAGATGAGGACAAAGGAGAGAGAAGGAGATAAAAGGGAGAAGGAGAGGAGGAGAGAAATGGAGAACGGAGAGAAGTGGCGAGAGATATGGAGAGAGAAGAGGAGAGGGGAGGACAGAGAAGGAGAGAGGAGGAAAAGGGGAGAGGAGTGGGGGGGAGGAGAAGGGAGGAGGAAAGAGGAGGAAAGTTGAGGAAAGGGGAGAAGAAGAAAAGAATAGCTGATTACACACAGACTACAGAGGAACAGGAGTGAGGAGATAAGCCATAACAGACGGAGCAGTGCTGGGCAAATAAAGCAGTCTGCAAACATATAAAGGGTTTACGTGCAAAGGCAAAGACTGTTTAAGAAGTTGTGATAAAATTAAAACAAAAGGATGACAATATGAGGTTTCCAAGCTGCTGGTGCTCAAGGTCTCGCCTGGGACATCTCTCATATATCCGTTATACAGAGGGAAGTCACTCTGGTCACCATGGCCTCCGTTGCCTCTCCAGCCAGAGCCATGTTTTTTTTTGTTTTTTTTCAGTGACGCATGTGAAACAAAGGAGCTCATTGGTCGCCCATAATTTTTAATAAAATCACATTTCTCTCACTTCAGATGAACAGAGTTAAGTACTTTGATCATTGATGCTGCAGAAATCTGTCATGTTTTTCAGTCCACTGTGAGGTTTTTTTTTTCCTCATAAGCAGACCATCATGTCCCTGGCTAATCCACCTGGCAATCACAACCTCTGTCACATCTTTGTATGCTATGACTTTTCCCTTTCTATTTGCTATTTACCTTTCTATTTCCATAGAATCATGCAGTGGATGTGCCACTGTGGACCTCTGCAAACATGTAATGAACAGTTCATATTTCAGTCTCTCAAATGTTACTGCTCCTTTGTGAGTTTCAAGTGTGCACGATTAGTGAATACGGATTTAACATAAATCTCATATCTTACCTAGTTAGTTTTTGAAAATTGTTCAGTCATGAATACTTCAGGCAACATTTCAGTAAGTATTTTAATTAGAAAGACTCATTTATTCCCACATTAATTATGATTTAGTCAAATAAACTCTTTATTTTTGAAGAGCCCAGAGTCACAACAGCCCTGGCCTCACAGGGCTTTGCAAACAGTTGATTGGTGATGTTTAGGCTTGAATGAGAAAAGGGGGAAAAGCAGAATTCTATCGTAAACAGTGCAATTCAATTTGCAATTTATGTTTCCACATTAAGAGTCAGTTCACAGGGCACTTTCTGAAGAATGGAGCATTAACATTTGAGACAGTGCTAAACTCATACAACAATCCAATGCATTTGAGTTTGCAGTTTGTAGAGGTCTGCAGGGATTTTAGGAGATTTTGAATGCTGATCATTTCCATCTCCATGTTCTGGTGGAAAATAAATGTTTAACTCTTTGTGAAAAGTTTAAGAGACACTTTTCAAACCAATTTGTTTTTCCAATAATGGTAAATGGTCACATTTTTATCCAGTGTTTTTCCATCTTCAAGTCACTCAAGGTACTTTACATCAAGGAATTATTCACACACACTTCACCAACTGAGCTACTGTCACCACAGACAATGTTACACTTTACAGTCATTTATTATCAGTTAATTTTTAATTTGAATAATCAGGCACTATTACAATATATTGAAATGTATCATAAGGCTGTGAACTCAGGGGTATGCACATGTCACTACTGTCCCACACCCTTACACTAATGATGGCACTCATTCACAGTCTCATGTCAGCCCTACTGCACATTTAAACTGAATAAACTGTGGCAGCTAGATGTAGGATTGAAAGATAAAACATATTTAACAAAACTGTAACTTAGCATAAAACATGAAACAATGAAGACTAAAATATTACTACAACAAATACAAGAAGCCCATGCATTTCATTAGCCGTTTGTAGAAGTCTAAACTACTGCCAAAAGTATGGTCTTCCATTTTTCCATTATACCAAGAGAACAAGCTCCTAAATCACCCTGGACAGATTGTACATCCATTTTATTTGTTTTTAACAAGCCCATAATTGGCTGGACCAATGATTGCATCACAATTATAATTTGATAAACTACACAGACCTAACTCCTGCAAAGTGTTACCAATAGCAATGTTGTCAAAAGTATAAATACCTAGACCAATACTAAAACTAGTATCAAAACTAGATTCATTTGAGTATTGATACTGAAAAACAAACAAAACTGGTCCTGGTTCCTGAATCGTTTTAGAATAGTCTTGATCTATATCAGAACTATTCTAAACCAAATAAAAATATTAAACCAACTACTATTGTGTGTTGAAAACATAAGGGTGAGCACAGTAACCTTAAGCTTCTGCCTACACCCGGCCATTGTAAGGTTCATACTGAATGTTTTATGTCATGGGAATCATACTGAATACAATGTACGTAGAATGTAATGTGGGTTTATTTTGACCAAACAAAAATAAATGAAAAGAAAGGTATCAAAATATTAGAGAATTCATACTGTTTTACATATATTTTAAACATACAATTTTTAAAAGGTGCTGTCTTCTATTGCAACCACTACACCTCACAGTACGTAGACCATACATAGTTTGAGTATGGTCTAGAAAAGGTAAGGTAATATTATTGTGGTATCAAAAAGCTGTCGAGTCTCAACCCTTTCCTTAGCGCTTACACCATTTTTTGTACAAACAGCACCAATATATTGTCCACCTGTAATACATCCCTTACTATATTCCCTGAACAAACATACCCAGCCCCCTATGTCTGTAGTAGTGTGTCCCCTGTGTCTACTTATGACAACCAAACAAGAGGAGCTGAAACTGCCTTAACGACTAGATCCTGGAGTCTGAACCAATTTGAGCCACCCCAAGCCATCTCCCCCATAGCCCCCTACTGTTCACTCTCCACAGGCACTATACAACCACGCATAGCAGGGACTGTGCAAGCATTATGGGATAAAGAAGTCATTGGAAGCTGTTGTTTTTTTTATTTTTTGGAGCTGGATATCTGCCAATAGGGGACCTTGGTAATTGCCAAAACCCACTGTGGCAAATGAAGAGGCAGAGTGCAAGGCGAGCAAAAGCAGAGCCGCGTGGGGGAATGAAACCATGGCAAGGATAACAAAAGAGAAAGTGAAATTTGTGTTTGTATAAACCAAACAGACTGCAAATTATAGGAGGAAATAAACCCATTTGTTATGTATTTAACAATGGGTTCATTTGATTTTTCTTTTGAAATCAAAAGAGTTAGCCATTTTTACAGCATTATTTTGTGGCAGATATTTGACTAATTGATAGTACCTCTTATTACAAAGACCACCCCTGCCGAAAATACTACTAACACTACGATTATACAGTGAGAAGAAAACAACGAACAAATGCCCACAATTACCATTTAACTTCAACAATTACAATACATCAAGCATAGCTCGGGATGCCATGAATCCTGGGTTTCAGATGACATGTCCAGTGATTTTTAACCCAGAGGGGGAAGCCAAAATGAATTTTGCTAAAATGCTGATTTTTGTTGTAATAGAGTGAGTTCTTGGGTCTGGTCATTAATAGAAATGATCAGGTTCAACATTTGTGCATTTACCTTTTAGATATTCCATGGCAAAGTACCATGGGCGGAAAATAGGGAAGTCTGTCTCTTGCTCCCATCTGAGAATATGATATCACTACTATTGCACTGCTTTCATCACAACTACTATTACTGTTTCCACAAGAATTTCAACTATTAACAGCAAACACAAGACACCAAATATACAATCAGTTAAGTAACTTTCCACTAGAGCAGGGCAGAGAGACCTCACATATTGGTGTACATGTAAACATGGCCAGTGATTAATTTTCCATAATCTCATTTCTGATTACATTCTGATCGTATAATATGTTGTGTTCCAAATAGGAAGGGATCATTGGTGCACTTTCGGCTCCAATCCACCTCTCTCTCTGTAACTACTGCTGTCAGACTCGTCCTTTTCATTTAAAATGTCCCTGTTACCCTGCTCTACATGACCTGGTACTTTTATTTAGCTATTGTGTCCATAACTCAACATATGAACCATTGACAGAGTTGTTAAGTGCCCGCGCCCTGTTAAACCACCGGTGCAAGCAGGAAAGGGCATTAGCTCGCTCCAGATTGGCTCTTTGGTTGCTATGATACTCGCAGTTGGAATTCCTAATATGAAACTTGGTTCCAAATTTGCCGCTATAACTGCTAGCCTCGATGAGCTTCATTGAACTAATTTAATTCAGGGAGCCAAGTGCTATTGGTGACGTCACAAGTCCACTTTTTTATACGGTCTATATTATCGCACTTCATATGTTGATACACATACATGCACCAATGATCAGATCTCCAGTTATCTGGTTTTACTGGCCTTGTAAATGCCACTGATCCATCCATGTCTATACTCTGTCACATCCCAAGTGTTTAACATTGAAATAATTGACATAACAGTAACAGTAAGTATACAGGCTAGACTCACTGGGCGGAGGCAGACAGGGCAGCTCTGGTGACTGGTAGCTCAGAGCACACTCATCCGATTAGCCACACCATGCCAACGAAACACCCAGGATTCATCAGGAGTCTGCGATCAGAAGAAAACAGAAGAAAGAAACAAAGATTTTTGTTATTTTTACAAGTATATACAGAACTTTACTGCATCTATAATAGCACGTCACAACACTCAAATGAAGAAGCCCAGTAAGGCGACTGTTGCTGTGGTTTTGGGGACTACAAAAATACATAAAAAATTCAATTCAATCAAAAATTCCAATTTGATTTCAATACCAAAAAAGCCTAAATTCTAGATGGTGATAACGACTTTCTTAATGCCAATAAACAAATAAGTGTAGTTGTTTCTATAATGAGAATCTACAAAGGGGTGGGGCAGATGAGAATCAGAGAGAGTGAGAGCAGAGAGAACACAGACAAACAGATAGAGAAAGCCATAGGAGAAGGAAGAGAAAGAGATGAGAAAAAGATGGAGGGGGAGAGAGATGGAAAGGGGGGAGCGGATGAGATTAGGAGCATCACACACTGCATTTGCACAAACACAGCCCATGAGGGAAAGCCTGAGATTACAGATAAACTAATCTAATGAAGGGACACTTTGGCACAGATCTGATGGATCACACTGAGCTGCTTCATGAGCTGGACACAGACACGTCTCTTGGTGTTGGATTTGCAGCTAACTGGTCATGGTGTTAGCTGTGCGGCTAACTGGTCATCGTGTTAGCTCTGCGGCTAACTGGTCATGGTGTTAGCACACTGCTCTGTATGTGCTAACACCATGTGCAAAGTCTTACATTTTTACAAGACTTACAAGACTTTGGGTGATACATGTAGGGTTAGAAGAAAAGCCACATAACCATTTTTTTTTCCCCCAACAGTAAAAAAATGTAAGAAAAAAAAAATTACATTACATTTGGCTTATCTTCCGGGAGACAAAAAGTTGATGTTACCAGGCCAAATTACTCATCAAAACTACGGAGAGGAAACTCCACTGACAGTACAAATTCTAAGAATGTTTTTCAAGGTATTTCTACAACGTAAAGTATATGGGTTACATAAAAAAGAAAAAAATGCAGATGCTACAAGATTTTATGACAATTAAGTCTACATTTTATGAGAATAAAGTGGTAATATTTGGAGATTAAAGTCCAAAAAAAACTAATTTTACCAAAATAAAGTCAACATTTAATGATTTAGGGGTTGAGACAAAATCAAACTGAATGCACACTGCAAAAGACCGGTGGTTGGATGAGTTAAAGCTTGCATAAATGCCCACAAAGGAGTTCAAACTTTTAAATTCTGACATTTCAAACATCCCATATGTTTAAGTTATTAGACAGATCTATGCCACAGTTTAGCTACCACCGCTCCTCTCATATGCATCAATCACAAACTGTTGAATGAGGGAGGCTACATTTTCTCCCTGTTCAGTGACTGGACTCTTCCTTGCAAAAAGCCTGTAGAGCTTTGCACTCCCTGTGGCTCATTGGGCAGGACACAGGCTCTGCTCTGGGCAGGACACAGGCTCTGCTCCGAGCCACAAACAGGTGGAGGAGGCTCAGTGGGATCTTTAGCCATACTCCACTCTGCTCAGCTTCAGGTCTCTACTGTTCTAAACGTGGGCAGTTTACACCATTACCATTCAAAGATGTGTTCATTGTGAACAACTTCAGCCTCTCGTTATGAGCTAGTGGAGCCATGTGCACTAGGTAGCCCCGGTGTAGCCTAATCTCTATTGCCATTGTGCTGTAAATACACAGAGCTCAAACTGGTTTCAGTCCCCAATCCCAAATTCTTTATGTAGAATCGATTCCCCAGAGAGGGTCTGGAGCACTGCGTACACCCTGTACCTGTGGATGTGCCAGGTAGACTGTGTAAACATGAGCTGCCACTGCCTGATTGCTCAGGGTTCCACAAGTCCGTAAACCAAGTGTAAAGAAGGGTCGAAGGCTCAAAGCCAAGGAAACGGACTAATAGTAAAAATCACGCCAAGCCAAGGAAACGGATACTAAGTAAAAATCACGCCAAAGAGGTGCAAGGAGACCAAGTGAAGACTATTTTAATTACAGTCCAACACCTGTATTTGGCTGTGGATCAGAGCACAGTCAGTGTCCTGCCCAGGAGCACTCAGCTCCGTGTAAAGGTGCATGGGGGTCATTCCCAGAGAAATTATTCAACATTTGTTAATGTTTAAAAGGCCAGCAATATAAAGCTGTAAATCCATCATATGTTGTTTTGGTTTTTTTTAAAGCGTTTTAAATTCTTTTGTACTGTTTGTGCTGGAAAATTGCTTTTCTGCGTTCTGACATTGATATCTGGATAGAACTATGTTTATGTTACTTTTACTAAGACTTTATTCTCATAAAATTATGGCTTTAATGTTGAAATGTTACAACTTTAGTAGCGCTCGCATGATTTATTTATTTTTTTTATTATGACCTTTTTATTCGATTGTAAAAAAAAATAAATAAAAAATACTTGAAATTGGAAAAAAATGCAAGATAGAAATATAAGAGACAAGTTCAATTCCATACTGTGAAATATGTCAGACAAAGTAATACCATCTCTATGGAGATGAGCAAGAAATGGACCTCACACCAGGAACGTTACATGGTGCACCTTTAAATAGGACCTGGCACTATGAAGAAGTGACAAAACAAAAATGGAAGCTACAGCAGAGCCCTGACACAACATGGGCAGTGTGGGAGATTCATGTCTGAAGTATGATCATTTTCCTGTATTCTCTGAGGCCGTAGCACATCGACTTAGTTTAAAGCCAAAGCAGCGGTCGATGAGATGGGAGTTACAAAGTTCACCGCACCAGTGTCGTGTACCTCTTCACTGAGACAACAGGTGTAGAGCTGCAGACAGGACCAGATCAGAGCCGGAGAGAAAGGGGGTGTTGGGGGGGAGGGGGGGGAGAGGGGGGAGGGACGACAGGGGGATAAAACCAGGGAGGAACAGAGTGGAAACGACAGCTCCACTCCCACCGGAGGAGACACGCGTTCTTTCATCGCAAATCCCTCACAAGCCCAGCGCGACAGAGAGCAAGAACACAGCGAGAAGATCAAGAATGTACAGGTACGCCAACTAAAGCATCGCACCTGCTCCTCCTGATCTGAGCGGGGAGAGGGAGAGGGGAGGGGAGGGAGGAGTCAGAGAGAGAGGTGGGGGGAGAGACAAGAGAGAGAGACAGAGAGAAAGAGTGACAGGGAGTTGAAGAGAGGTTGGCAAGAGAGGGAGGAGAGTGAGGAAGAGAGGGGGTAGAGAGGGAGAGAAACAAACACAGAAAGCAAAAGAAAGAGAGAGAGAAAGGGAGTTGGAGAGAGGTTAGCAAGAGAAATACAGGGAGAGAGAGAGAAAGAGCCAAAGAGGTTGGAGAGAGGTTAGTAAGAGAGGGAGGGGAGGGAGGGGGACAAACGCAAAAAGTGAAAGAAAGAGAGAGAAAGGGAGTTGAAGAAAGGTTGGCAAGACAGGGAGGAAAGCAACAGAGAGAAAAAGAGAGACAGTTGGAGAGGTTAGCAAGAGAGGGAGAACAGAGAGGGGGAGAGAGAGAGAGAGAAAGAGAGAGAAAGGGAGTTGGGGGGAGGTTAGCAAGAGAGGGAGCAGAGAGAGAGAGCGAGAGAGAAAGGGAGTTGGAGGAAGGTTAGCAAGAGAGGAAGCAGAGCCACAGAGACAGAAAGGGAGTGGGAAGGAGGTTAGCCAGAGAGGGAGGAGAGAGAGAAAGGGAGTTGGAGGGAAGTTGGCAAGAGAGGGAGGATGGAGAGAGAGAGGGAGGATGGAGAGAGAGAGAGAGAATGGAGAGAGAGAGAGAGAGAGAGAAGCAAGAGAGAGAGAAGCAAAAGAGAGAGAAGCAAAAGAGAGAAGCAAAAGAGAGAGAAAAGAGCGTGTAGCAGATAGACATGAGCTTGGAGCCATGTAGGATCAGGGCTGCTCAATGAAGGATGCCACAGAAAACGCTGGGGCTGTGTGACAGGGGCATGTGTAATGTATCCAGTGCCCTGAAAGTTGGGAATGTGTACATCATTGAAGAATGACCCAACATGTCTGATCTCAAAAGCTAAGCAGCGCTGGCGCTGGTTAGTTCTAGGATGGGAGCCCCTGGGAATACGACGGGCCGTAGGGTGGGCAGTGATTCACTTGATGGTGCTCTTGTTCACCAACCAGAACAAGCACGCTGCTGTTGTGTCCTAGGGCAAGACACGTCTCTCACCTTGCCTACAGTGTTGAAGCACAGTGGTGTATGTATGAGTGTGTGTTTGCGAGAGCAAATGTAGGAAAAGTGCATTGAAATAAACCAATGGCTATAATTTGTGGCCATGGGTTGCTGTGCCATCTCAACCAGTAACCCAATAATAAAAAAAGACTTCAGTTTAGAAGTGTAATCAGGATTACTGCTGTGCAATTAATCCAGTTTTAATCATGATTGCAATTATTCCTCCAGTTGATTACAGACAATGTGTCGAAAAACTATGTTCTGAATTATTTAAGCAGCACAATGTCCAGAATAAAATATTTGAATACAGTTTAATTTTAGAGCAGTGACGTGTGGTCAGGTGAGGCAAATGAGGCACTCATCACAGAGAAAAAATAAATGAAATGGTTATATTTATCCAATGATTTGTACTATAAAGTTATTTTTTATTTACCTTTGCAATTTTATTCTTTTTTTTTAATCAAAGTCGCTGATTTACCGTTGAAAATCCTGAGAAGAGATGTGTGGAAGGCACCGGCCATTCGTGCCTCACCGCGGACTGAATGCGCTAGCTCAGCAGTGACAGCTGCTGCTTTAAGTGGCTGTGAAAAGGCACCGGGTGAGGCACGCAGCTACCCTGCCTCATGTTAGGGGTCACTCGTGAGCACAGGGATTCTTGTAACTCCCGCAGAATATGGGCCGCAAACTACATTTTAGAGTTAGCAAGTCAACTTTAGCAATCCGTTCACTTTTTTTCTCTATGTCTGGCCCTACTTTTTAAATGGAGGAAGATTACACATTAAAGCTCAAGCAGTTTTCTAAACTGGACTTTCGGTCGAAGCAGGAGGTTATAATTAAAGGAAGACCAACACTAAAGGAGCTAAATGGTTTGCTCCAGACTACGGGACAAAAGATTCGCTCTTTTCAGAGTGTCACGAAATGGTAAGAAATTTAATGACTTCATTCCATTGAAAATTGGGGAACCAGAATAAGGATAGAAAACGATACAAAACCAGCTTTCTTTATATTTCATACTATTAGAGTTATTTCATACGGACTTCAGAACTTTTATTTTGAAATTCTTTTTTATTCTGGCCCCAAGTCGCTGGAAGAGAAATTGACCCGGGGCCAAATGTACTGACACCTGGTTTACATGTTTGTAAATCTGATTATGACGACATCAGTGCCTCAAAAGCCACGAACCTCATCGCACGCCACTGTTTTAGAGGCACTGCTAACTGCCCGTCATGATCACTATATTGACTTATCGTTCAATACGTGAAGATGGAACAATATGTTTTGGGCCTTGATATTTATCGTGTATACAATTTCTTAGTAAAAGCTGGGAGAATTCTGTTGTATTTTTGTTGTTAAAAGATAAGATTTGAGCTGTAGAGGGTTAGAAAAGTAACTTCTGTGGATAATTATTGCTTTATTCCACTATGATACTGCCTATTTATAATAAGTTTACTAGGATTATCTTGAACTATTGTTATTATATCAGGGGCATACCGTAGTTTCAATATTATGTCTATTATTTTATCGCAGTATACCTCTGTAGCAATATATCGTGCTTCAAAATGTGTTATGATGACAGGCCTACTGCTAACCCTGTAGTTTATACCTCCATACATTTCAAACACATGTGATTATTGGATTAGCATTTCCAAATCCAGTTTTCTGTCAAACGTTAATGCTACTTCTCAATCTTGATTTTCAAAACAAATTGTAAATCCAATACTGGTCAGTAATTGGTCACACAATTGGATATTTTCTTCAATCCTTCAGCCCCAGCACATATGACTGTTTGTAATATGGTGACGTCTTGAGCGCTACGTTTCAATGAAAGACTATTGCCTGGCTGAGTGTGTGTGTATGCGTGTGCGTGCATGTGGGAGCGGTGCGTCTCAAATTACATCCCTTCCATCAGTCTAAATAATGTTTGTGTGCTCCTCTGCTCCTGTCAGACGCTCGCATGCTCGGGTGGACAGGTGAAACTGGCCTTGTATTTAAAACAATCCAAGGATGAAAGATCAACGGACCCGTTTTGGAGCGTGAAACAGAGGGAAAAGTTCACAAAGGCAGTGTAGTACAGGGGGGTGATGATGGAGAGAGGGATAAGAGGAAGGGTGGGGCCAGTGAAGGAGAGAAGTGGGAGAGAGGGAGGAGAGTAAGGAGAGAGAAGAGAGATGTTGGAGATGAAGAGAAGGAGGAGAGAGGAGTGAACAGGGAGGAAGGAGAGGGTGGAGGAGAGATGGAGGAGAGTGAGAGCACAGAGAGAGTGGGAGAGGACGGAGATGGAGAGATTGAGAGGGAGGTGAGAGGAGACTGAAGAGAGGGAGTTAAAGATAGTGTAGGGGTAGGAAAGAGAGGAGATGGAGAGACTGGTAGAGGGAAGAGATAGAGGAGATGGAGGAGAGAGAGGACAAAGAAAGGGAGGTGAGGAGAGGAGAATAAGAAGGGGATGAAAAGGAGGAGTGGGAGAGAATGAAGCGATTGGGAAAGGAGTATTAGAGGCGAGTGAGGAGATATGGAAAGAGGAGATATGGAAAGATGGAGAGAGGGAGGAGAAGGAGAGAGAAGGCAGGGAGAGGAGGCCTGTCCTCTGATCTGCCGCTGGTGGAGTATTGATCGGTGGAGACACACAGCTCCAAACATTCATCACGAGGCACTCAGGCCCTCAGATAACTCCGCTGATAGTGAAAGCAACTGGCCACATCCATTATCCTCCAGAGGGGAGCTCCGACCAGGGAGAGGGGGGAGGAGAGGAGAAAAAAAAAAAAAAGCGGGGAGGTTGTGGTTAGATTTAGGAAAAAAAGACAAAATCTTATCTTATCTATTAGAGAGAAATGTTCAATAACTAACTGAAACTTTGAAACCACCATGATAATAAAAATACTACTTGTTTAAACAGCAGAATGTAACTAGAACGTTAGAACTGGAAATGAGGAGGTAGATGAAGGCGGACATACCGGCTTTGGTTTAATGCTTGCCTAACAAAGTATCCCAATAATGCTTTGAAGGTAGGAGGGTAGTTTAAAGGTAGGACTCAGGGTTCAGGGTGCACATTGTAACAACTCCATTCACTTTTTACTAATACAGAACTAAACTAATACAAGAATCCCACGTGTTTCAGTTTGAAGATTGTCCATAAAAAGACAGGATATTTAGATTTTCTGTTATTTAAACATTTACAGCATTTGAGATTTGATCATTGCAGTGACTTAAATTGTAGATTTGCTTCAGCTGTGATATTTTGCAGAGCTAAAGTTAATGCTGAGTTATTGTGTGGTGCCTGTCTGTGTAACTCGTGGTGAAGAGTCCCAGTGCAGACAGGTGCAGTATCAGCCATAATGAGGCATGAAGGGAGGAACACTCAGAGGGAGAGAGGACAGGGGACAAAAAACAGAGAGACAGAGGGAGGGAGAGAGAGGACAGGAGGGCAAAGAGCAGAGAGACAGAGGGAGAGAGGGAGGGAGAGGACAGGGGGCCAAAGAGCAGAGAGACAAAGGGAGGGAGAGAGAAAGAGGGAAAGGACAGGGGGGCAAAGAGCAGAGAGACAGAGGGAGAGGGAGGGAGAGAGGACAGGGGGCCAAAGAGAGCAGAGAGACACGGGGAGAGGGAAAGAGAGGGAAGGAGAGGGAAGGAGAGGGAAGGAGAGGGCAGTAGGACAGGGGGCAAAGCGCAGAGAGACAGAGCCCTGCCAAAGTCCCTACTTTGGGAGGGATAGAGAGAAAGAGAGAGAAAAGAGAGAGAGAGGGAGAGAGAGAGAGGGCGAGGGAATGAGGACAGGAGGGCAAAAAGTAGAGAGACAGAGGGAGAGAGAGAGGGGGGGGGTCAAAAAGACGACGGGGCAGAGAGGAAATAAAATGGAGAGGGCCACAGAGGGAGAAAGAGAGAGCAAGAGATGGAGGGAGGGAGACAGACAGGGAGAGAGAGAGTTGACGAGCTGAGAGAGAATGAGAGAACAAGGGAAGGAGACAGAAGGAAGACCCAAGACAGCGAGCAGAGCCCCTAAAGGGCAATTACACCAGCAGTCGCCCATTCAAAGTGTGAGCCCAACCCCCAGGCCAACACACACATGCACACAAAGGTACAACAGGGATCATGATGATATGGAGCTGGAACATTTTAAACGTATACTGTAGAACTTTTCTTCTGGAGTCTGCAGTTGGAAGGTTAAAAGTATTTTCTAGCAATGAAAATATTTTCCCTGATGTTGCACAGTATAACATTAATGATTCAATTTTGCTGTTATTCAGTTACATCTCTTCAGTCTACATGAAAATATGCAGGCAGAGGCATTCAACAGAAAAGTTATAGTGCACCTTTAAGATTAGTTTGGGTTTAGTCCCAAATGTAGCCCTAATTTAGCCTTGGTTTAGTCCCAATTTAGTCCCGGTTCAGTCCTTACATCCACAGAAATCTATAGTCAACTACAAAATAAGGGGAAGTGGAAGAAAGAAAAACACTTCTGATTCTGCTTACACTACTGCGACACTACTAATACAAGTATTTCTACCATTGCCACCAATACTAGTACTCTGTCCACTACTCATACTCCCTGTTTATTTACTACGCTGCAGTTCTAATCTCCTCCATTATACTCACACAGACCAAAACAAAGTGTGAGCTCCAGGAGACAGCTGAGCCTGTGCTAAGCCTTCAGCTGCATTGTACAGAGCGTGTAAAGAGCAGAACATCAGAGAGACGTGTGGAGTCTGGACCGTTTCCTCCCAGAGTCTCACAAATACAAGTCCGAAATGGTTTAGAAGGGAAGTGTGTCGGGCAGCCAGATACATTACCACTACTGCAACTAAGTCATGGAGGAAAGACAAGTTATTCCAATGGAAAGGATGTTTGTGTATGGGGCTGTCTGTATGATTAATTAAAGAGACACATGAAGATTAATGGCAAATCCAAAACAGTCCTGTTATTCTGTTGATATATTCCCAGGCACGATGTCTAAAGATCGACCAGTATGGTTTTTTTTCATGCCCAATGCCGATTGTTTAGAATCCAGAGCAATTGATGGCTGATATGCAAATCAAAGTTCACATTTTTTTATTAGCCAACATAAACATTATCTATACTTTTTACTGCTCTACATAATTTAATTATAATAAGGAAAAATAATCTCAACAGACATTATTTTTAGACACAACCGTTTTTCAACGAATCCATAATGAAGCTGTGTAATATCATTTTGTGAATGCCATCATCACACTAAAGTGTCGTTAAAATAAAGCTTCATGCAGCAATTGGTGAGCCCAAACCAAATATCTAATACAATAATTTGCCATAGAATTACTTATTCTACCGTCTGCAGCTCAAATCTTATTATCTTATTGTAATCTCTCCATTATTGCAAAGAAAATGTACAGACGATAAATACTGAGCCCAAAATATATAATTCTAGCCATCATATACAGAACTATAAGTCAATATATGTAGTTAAGATGAGATTCAGGAGCAGGACCCAGCCTCAGCCCCCTTCTGCTCCTCTCCAGGGACCCACAGCTCACCTCAACCACACCTCTAATTACCCAGAAGCCCTACTTATACACGCCTATCCCGGTAAGACCGTCTGTCTGCGCTCTCTTGACCCCTTCTTTTCCACCCTGTGTTCATTTTTCAGCCTGAAAGATGGGGGGGGTCCCCTGAATCGGCTGGGCTAACTGCCTCAGGCAGAGCCCCCACCCCAAGTGTCTATCCTGCCTCCAACATCTATTCATATCATCAATAAATATCTATTTATTGATGATATGAATAGATGTATGAATATTTTATAATATGTACCATTGTTGAGGTGTGGTCCTTGCTCGTGAAAGTAATTATCGTGACAGGTCTGGTCCCCATGCAGTCTGGGAAACAACCCCGAAGCCTCCTCGCTATGAGGACGAAGTTCTAACAATTAGGTGACCAAAAAAAAAAAAAAGCCACAGTCTTTTAATACGTGTTTAGCACATTTTTTTCTGCTCATGAAACTTCTCTGGCACTAAAACGATCCCTGGGAGTCATTACTCAAAAGCTAATCAGGATTTCCCTTATTGAAGCGATTAAAATCCTTAATAACACCGCCAGAACCAAATCTCCATTTAAAGTCTCCATTCACACGAGCGATTCCCATTACATTACACTATCTGATCCTCACCTGGGTTTACTCCAAAGTCGGAGAAAGAAAACGCCTGGCTCCAATTTAAAAGACAGGAGCGAAGAAGGAGTGATGAGGAAAAGAAAGATGTGTGAACGGATAAAGGGGGAGGGGAGATTAAATTAAGAGAAAAGTTCCCGCGTTCCGTTGTGCTCCATTGATTTCCTATTGTCTCGGAAACCTTTAATGAGCTTAAACAGGAGCTGGGTTTGACACTGCCACTGCCACAGCCAGGGAGAGGAGGAGCCCCCGGGAGAGGATCGTTCAACAGCTGGGATAGAGGGAGAGAGAGCAGAGAGGGTAGGGGAAATAGATAGGATAGGGGGAGAGAAAGAGAGATGGAGGCAAGAGAGGGGGGAGGGGAGAAAGGAGAGGAAGGGAGAGAGAGAAAGGGAGGGGCGGATATAGAGGATAGGGGACAGAAGAAGAACGAGAAGGTGGCATAGAGAGAGCGAGAGAGCAGGAGAGAAGGTGATATAGAGAGAGCCAGAAGGTGCCATAGAGAGAAAAGGTGGCATAGAGAGCGAGAGAGAAGATTGGGGAAAGAGAGGGGTGAGGAAACTGTTGCAAGAGGGAAGTTTGTAGACATTTAAACAAATGGTTAATGGAGGTGATGGACATGTGTTATTGTGGACAGTAGTCGACTGATGCCATTGTCACTAGTTTATTGATTCTCTTGAGTCACTTTCATTTAATATGCTGTTTTTCTACAAAACTATTTTACTTCACCACATCGTCTGTGTTTATAGCCAGCCCTTAAAAATTTCACTGGATTATATCATAAATCAATTCAACAAGATTATTTTAAAAAAAAAATGGTATGTTGTCGTTTATTTTTATTGGGTAGGAGTCACAAACTGGTCTCACTGATTTCAGCAGGAACACAATAACAGTTCAGTCAAGGTTTGAACCGGCTACCCTCTGGTTGATGGGTGAATTATCTTTCTACCAACAAATCGAGCTCCTCTTGCCATTTTAAGGACCCCTCATTCAAACCAATGTGATTTAGGTGATACATAACGGGTTTAATCCCAAAGCAGGAGGCGTATGTGAATTTACGCATGGGAAATGGTCCATAGGCTGCATCACTCATACACTGCTCAGAATGAAGGATCACGGAGATTAGAAAAGACAGGCCAAGACTCTGAGGTGAACGTCCTTCTATACGACGTCTATATGTCATCTGTGTCACATTCATGTTAGGGTTAAACCCAGCCATAATATAGTCCATTGTAATTTCTATGACAAATTCGACAATAAATACAGATGACCAACATATTTTTTCCACAGTGGGGATGCCAATCGATAATCGTGATAATTAAAGAGGGGGTATTTATACGACTAACACAGAACACAGGTGTTACCGGAATCAAATGCATTTCAGAACATGTGTGTCTAAACTACTACTTCTACTCAACCCAAGTATTCATTACATATTATTCAACAGAGTCTAAATGTGACAGTGCCCTCTGAGCATGGCACACCTCCTCATTGCCTCCAGTTTGACCTCGTCACGCGCCGACACATCGACACATGCCCGCAGCGTGTCGGCCATCTTGTTTTCTACCTCCTCCTTCCTTCTTCCTCTCAGTCTTTTGTCCCTCTATCAGCAGGGGCACTATTGTCATTTTGGCCAGTCTGAGGCGCTTCACTGCTCTGAACTGCTCTGATGAGGGCCCCACTGGGAACCATAAGAGGCCACTTTATGAAGCTGTCTGCCAGGGTGAATAGACTGTCCGCTTGTATTTTGGACACTCAAGGCTGGAGGGGCAGTGAGCAACAGCGCCACCAGGGGGCAGTACGCTTCATAATAATACCGGGTGTGGCTCAATGGGTTTTTATAAGGTCTGTTGGGAAGGGGAAGGCAATTAGATGTGCTAAATAATTGATATACACGTTTTTACAAATGGGTTGTTAAGAGTCTGTGGTAGAACCAAAATCTGCTGCTAGAAAAAGTGACACGAGCCCACAGCCATTAATCTGTGTAATCATGACTGGTCTACTGTTAAATTGTATCTTATTAAGTGGACTATGCAGGCTCTAAAACACATGCCAAATTAATTTATAGAACCAAGTCAGCAGGATTATTAAATCAAGGTGTCAAAAAATAATTTTCACATTTTCATGAATCTACATGCAGCCTGCAGACTCTAATTTAAACCTTTAAATTCACTCTCACTTAGCCCTTCATTTCATGACAGCTGATGAATTTAAACCCATCACTGTTCACTCTATGAAAAAGTAGGTTGGCCATTGTTAGCTGTCGGAAGAGAACACTGTATAAAATGTATTTATAAGGGACTACATGCACTCACTCACTGTATAGCACTAATGACTGACCACCAGAACTGACTGCTTTGCTTCCCAAAGATGAAATGCATTTCAAGGACAAGCAAAACTGGATACCTTAATAATCTGGTGACAAACATTTATATTTATCCTGTTTTATCTATCCTGTGGTTGTGGCATCTGTTAACTAAGAGAATTTCCCTTCGGGGATCAATAAAAGTGATTCTGATTCTGATTCTGATACTCACACCTGAATCTGTTGTTAATATTTTATATGGGCTTATCTATTTTATTTGTTTTTTCTGTGTTTGAACTGGGTGCCCAAGAAAAGTAGATTGTGAGTGCTCTCATTGGGCTCTCCCTGTATAATGAAATAGTACATCCATACATACTCTTTACTTCCTGGCCACTGTCCAGACAATGACTGTCTGTTCAACCGTAGCTTTTTGGTAAGGAAAATGGTATTGAAAAAACACATTTAAAAAGGCACATTATGTAACTTTTCTGATGGAACTATAACCAGTCTAATCTAATCAAGAGTGCACCCCATTTAAGGTCCACAGTTGATTTGACCACCAGCAGCCCTTTACACCCAATCCCTAACTCAACACTAAAAATAAATAAAACAGTGTTCTCCATAGGGCTGCAAGATTACTCACATTGAAATTTGAATGAACGCAATCACTGCAATTTTTAACACTATTATTTCCTCCTCAAAACAAAATAGGTCTTATTCTGCCTTAAAAACTTCCAACCCTATAGTTTAGACCAGTACAAACATGTTCTGAAATGCATAGGATTCTTGTATTGGGTTTTTTTTCAGCTAATATAAGAATGTGTTGCTTGTCAGAAAAAAATCACAATTAGACATTCTTCCCAAATGATCCAGCCCTGTTCTCCATACAGAGCAGCAGCCCTCTGTTCCAATTCCCTTGACCTACATTTACTCCACAATTAGATATTTGTTTTACAGAATAACACTTTCCAGATTGGATTTCATTTCAAACAAGCACAGACTCAGAAGAATGTATATGATTTAGTGGTATCTCTGCGATCTTGTCCAGCTCTCCAAATGTCCCCGCCATTACGACCTCCACACATACTTCTGTTTAAAATAAACACTGGAACGCGACATGTTGGAGAGGATTTATAATCGCTCCTGAAATGTTTTTATCTCGAATAGCTCGAGTCTGCTTTGTGTACATTGTAAAAGTCAAATACATCTTGGACAGGTCAGACTTGGCTGTTCTTGGGCTCTTTTTTTTCCTTTTCTATTTTGGTTCAACTGTCTCTCAAGCCTCCACAGATATACATAGAAGGTTGTGGAGTGGGCGTATAACATGGCTGCACACTGAAGGGCATGTTTTGGCTGGACTTTTCCCATGTCAAGCTGAAATATTTCAAAAAAACAACTTAATGTTTTGATGTCTTCTGTACCAGTCTGGGAAATGTTTAAACTTTATAGGTCAATTTCTAAGTAAGAGATAAGAATCAGAACATGGATTAATGGACAATAGTTTGGGCCAAAATGATGCTAGTGATAAATGGTCATTTTTATGTAGCGCTTTTCCACCTTCAAGTCTCTCAAAGTCCTTTATATCAAGGAACCATTCACCCATTCACACACACATATTCATACACCAGTGTACACAGACACTGGGAGCGAGGCGGATTGATTTTTTTTTGCCCAAAAGCACAATGACAGCATTCATCTGTGAGAGCTGGAATTGTATCGCCAACCTGTTTAAGTACTCTGAGGCCATACTGTATGGCTGTGGGTGTGCTATTGAGCAAGGCAATTCACTTACATAAATCAAATACTGTAAGTCACAACATAGCCAGTTTCATTGTTATTATTATAGCTGAAAAAATGCAAAAAAAATAAATAAATAAAAGAAATGAATAAAATAAATATTAACAGCTAAACTAATATTAATAATTGAATTGTAATAATTGAATAATTTTTCAGCCACAAACCACAATATTCTGATCATCAACCTACACCCACTTGTAATGAACATGTTTTATTCAATACAAAACCTCCACATAACCTAGCATGTATGTGTGCAGAGCAGGGTTAGCGTCAACCTGTCAGGTTCACCATTCTAGTGTTAAATTGAAAACATCTCTCTCCTTCTTCACATTTCCACAGGCCATCATCTTCTCTCCTCTGCACTATATATTCACTCTCCCTCCTCTGCATCATATATTCACTGTCCCTCCTCTGCATCATATATTCACTGTCCCTCCTCTGCACCGTATATTCACTATCTCTCCTCTGTGCCATACGCTCAGGAGAATCCATAGGCAATAATCTAAATCACCCCCTGAGCTTTATACAGCCTCCAGAGAAAAGGTCATCATTGAAACTGAAAGATATATTTCATGATTGCATAAACGACTCCATCCCTCCGGTTAAACTGGCCCATTAGAATACATGCTCCCCTGCCTTTTTTTCTTCACATTTTTCTTTCCCTCCATTTTTTCCTCATATCTCTCCTTTCACCCTCATCCTCTCTCTCCTCTCTCTCTCCCTCTCTCTCTCGCACTCTCCTCCTCCCCCTTTCTTTCCCTTTTACACTCCCCCCTTACAGTCTCTCGCTCTCTCCATCTTGATATGCCTTGGTATTCCTCTTTTCTCTCTCTCCCTCTTTTCTTCCTCCCCCCCGATCTTCTCATACATCCACTCTCTCTCTCACTTCTCCATTTTTTTCTTTTTCTCCCTCTTTCACACTCTCCCTGTTTTCCACACTCAGTTCCCCTCTTTCTCTCTCTCCCGCACCCTTTCTCTATCCTCTCACCTCCCTTCTTACTCCCTTTCTCTCTTTCCCCACCCTTGCATTTTTCTCTCTTCCCTCTCTTCCTTCTCTCACCCTCCCTTCTTTCTTTCTTTACCCCTTCACACTATCCCTCTTTGTCTCTTCCACCCTCTCTCCCCACCCATCTCCCTTTCCTCTCTAGTCATCATCTGTTTCTCTCTCTCTCTCTCTCTCCCCTCCTCACCCCCTCATTCTCTCCATTTCCCTCTCCCCCTTTTCTCTCTTCCCTCTATCCCCACTTTCCACCTCCCCTGTCTCCCTCCCCCCTTCCTCTTATCTGCTCTCCGTTTTGACAGCTTGCTTGTCTGCGCTGATGCAATAACCACCTCCATTTGGATCCAGAGCCGGGTGCATTAAGTCGACGGGGGTAATCAAACCACATGGGAGGGAGCGGACCGTGTGGACCCTAACCACGGAGCTTTTTACCCCTCCACACTACAACACAGCCCCATTAGCCCGCAATTAGCCTAGCCCGGTCCAAAACCAGCCTATCTCCGAGGCTTACAGGCACGGCGGATGTGCGGGGCGACCAGGGGACTATGGTGGAGTGCATTGTTGTATTACACTTATAGGTCAGGTGTATTAGGACGGTGGTGTAATTGGCCAGATTGGAGCGGTAAGGAGTTTGTCAAAATGTTGGGACAGAAACAGACTAGCAGCGGTGATAAAACTGTACAGATCTAACAATATCCAATTCTCGCGGTACAATGATATGATGGTATACATTTCAAAGTATGAAAATTCTTGCAAGTAAAACAGAACAGTGGAAATGCTACTTGTAATTTTTCCTTTTAAAAATGTCTTGACAAGCCTTTGATGCCATCACTACTACAGTTATTTATTCATGTTGTCTACATTAACACTGAACAAGAATCATGGTCTATGCAATTCTCTCTTGCAGTTTGATCAGTTGTGACGGCCCACCACATTATTGTGAGACATATGACTGTAATATTTCCATTATTGTTGCATCCATATTCATTTGTACAATAGTTTTATGACTCGAGGCAATGTTTATCTAATTGATATTGAGAGCCATTCATTTTAACTCATCAATGGTCAGCTTGGAGCTTTATTGACAGATCTACAGCCAATGCTAGTAAAAGCATGTGGTTTGGAGCAGAGTTATTTTGAGGAATAAATTTGACAGTTTCAAAGTTTATGTTTCAGTTAGTAATAGTGAATATAGAGAAGGTTTCAGCAGTGGTCATCTGGACACTGTTTTTGTAATCAAGATCCTTCCCATCCAGAAGCCATTTTCATTATGGGTCGTTAAGCTTTAGCGAGTAAACAAGGGCAGGGCAGTTTCATTCAAAGTCCTCCCTTAGGGGGCAGGACTGATTCAACTCTGCAGTATAAATCCCAGTGTCTCAAACCACAAACAGTGAACAGATGACTACTGCTGAAAACTTCACTACTTTGCACCACTTGAGAAGAAGGCTATATATCACTTTTAGCTTTTAATGAGAAAAATATATAACTCCATGAAAAATCATTGAACTCACTGTCCCTCCTCTGCACATTGTCCAAACCATCTCAAACTGGAAACCTCAACAATATCTATTAATCCAAACTCTTAATTGTACCCATCTTCAACCATCTCAACCTCAACATTCCCAGCTCTGCACCAGTCTTTCAGAGTCACACCATAAAACATTACAATGATTTTTAATATTCACTAGGTAGAGTAATTCCCATTCCTAGAGCCGTGTGCCCATGCTTCTTGAATATTTATGCATTCATTCATCATCTTCTGCTTATTCCCAGCAGAGGTCATAGGTTTTGTGGAGCCTATCTCAGAAACTATATACACTGAAAGCTGTGCCATTCACCCACATTCATTTACTATGGGCATTTTGCAGTGGATTTGACAATTTGCACATACATGCACATGGACAGTAGACCTATAGTAACACAGGGAGGTCATGCACACTTTTTTTGCCAAGAATTTTCCATACTATGGCATTAATGTGGCTATTTACCATTTTTTGGAAATGTCAATGTCAATGTGTAATCCCTTAGTCATCCAGTTATGAATTTTTCTCTTAGCAACTACCACTGAGTTCATTATAGGTGTCACAGAAATACCTTGAAAAAGGGGCAGTCATGACATGGTTTCAGCTGCTTGTCATATTGTCATTTTTTTCTGGTACCTAAACTACAAGATAAGTAGATCACCATTTTACATTTTGTTCACTGTAAAGAGGAATGTGGGCGAGAATGAGGTTGGGGAAAAAAGTAACATTTTCTAAGCACTCAAGCCTCAAATACAGGACAATGCATGATTACTCAGATATGCTTGAATTCAAGTTAAGTTGATTTAAATAACACATTTCAAACAACTTCAGCTGATAGAAGTGCTTCACACAAAAATCTAATAAATAAATATAGAGAATACAATATTTAAGATGAGCTACACAAGAACAATATAACACCAAGACATCGTAAGTGGCAGGGAGTTTAGTGTTCAGACTTTTATCAATTTAAACACAACTTTGAGTAAGATATTGATGAGGGAATACCGTTGTAACATATTTAAAGGTTCTATATTACACAAAAGTGACTCTTGCGAACTTTAAGCCATCGGCCCCTCCGACCACCGCCAATCATGTGTTAAACAAGTGTGAATGAAACAACACAACTCCAGGTATGTTTGTGATGAGGAAATAGCATTATAACATAGATTTAAAAAATTGTGTAATATGGGCCCTTTAAAAGGAAACAGAAGTTCATATGGCATAAGTCCCCTTTAATGCCGTACTGTGGAACATCCCAGTGCAAGAAATCTCTGAAGCAATTTACAATAACTACACCTTAATTACCCAAATACTTTACTAAGGTTAATTGAAGTATTAGGGAATCACTCTTTAAGAAACATCTGGCTCATTTTGAATGAAGTCTTTGTTCATGATTTAAAAGTGTAGTTACTTCTATAAGAAAAGTTTGGCTGTGCTCTAGTTGTGGGAGCATTTCAGGTGATTGTGGACATTTGTAAAGCGTTGCACACATCTCCCCCCTCGGGCTGAGACAATACAAAGTGAATGTGCCTGTCCCTGTGGTCATTGGAGCAGAGGCGGCACTGGGCAGACACAGATAAGAGCTTGGATCGGTCCGGTCTGACACGCGGTCATTATCTTCAGCTGCTCCAATTGACCATCCATCAATCCACACGAGCCGCTAAGAATCAGAGCACAGAGCACGTTTTTATGATTCAGTGACCTAGAAAAATATGTGGAAAAAGTGTCAAGTGTTTTGAATGTGTTGTCGTGTCCAAATGACAAAAGACTTGGAAATACGACGGGCCGTCTCGGAGGAACAATCATGAGCAAAGATGATTGCAAAATGGATTGGACTGAAATTCAAAAAGTTACACCTGAGATGACAGGACTCAGACAAAGTATGGGCAAAGACGAGGGAAAGTACTAAATATGTAATGGTAAGAGAAAGTATTAGTACTGCAAAATGAACACTACTTTCAACAAAATAACTGTTTGTACCATTACTAACTACCATTATGAACTACGTCAACTTTAAATAGGCCCACTGTTACTTCCAATACAGCTGTCTACTACTGCAATCACCAACGCAACCCATTTGACGGCTACCCACTTTTGAGACTTTTTGCAACTACTTCAGCTTTTCCATGTTCCATGGTATTGGAACTGAAGAATGGTAGTATTTTTGAATAATAAAATTAATTGGTCTGCCTCATCACTTGGCCTGGTGATATTGCCTGTTTCTCCATGTGATAAATAAGCTTCATGCCATATGGTGGAACATCCCAAGCCAAACTTGTTTTTCTATTATTACTGAAAGAAACTTTGACAAAGGACAGTGTTGTTTATTTAACGTGTAGATATGATCAACATTAACATCACAAAAACATTTACAGCTTTTCCATGAGCAAGTCGCAGTTTTCCCTTCAAAATATTTGACAGATTTTGTTCGTTTCCACTTCCCAGTATGTTCTCCTGGCCGTCTCACCATCTCCCCTCAGACTGCACAACCTGGACAGGAATCAGGTCCAAATACCAGAGACACCGGTCGAGCCAAAGACAAGGCGGAGGAGACAGACAGAGGGAGAGAATGGAAGAGAGAAAGAGACAGAGAGAGACAAACGGAGGGCGAGAGTGGGAGAAAGAATGAAAGAGAGAGAGAGAGACAGACAGAGGGAGAGAATGGGAGAAAGAAAGAGACAGAGACAGACAGAGGGAGAGTGAGATTGAGAGAAAGAGCAAGAGGGAGAGAATGGGAGAAAGAAAGAGACAGACAGAGGAAGAGAGTGGGAGAAAGAGAGAGAGACAGAGGGAGAGAATGGAAGAGAGAAAGAGACAGAGAGAGACAAACGGAGGGAGAGAGTGGGAGAAAGAATGAAAGAGAGACAGACAGACAGAGGGAGAGAATGGGAGAAAGAAAGAGACAGAGGGAGAGAGAGACAGACAGAGGGAGAGTGAGAGATAGAGGGAGAGGGAGAGAATGGGAGAAAGAAAGAGACAGACAGAGGGAGAGAGTGGGAGAAAAAAAGAGAGAAACAGACAGACAGAGGGAGAGAATGGGAGAAAGAAAGAGACAGAAAGGGAGAGACGGACAGAGGGAGAGAATGGGAGAAAGAAAGAGACAGAGGGAGAGAAAGACAGAGGGAGAGTGAGAGAAAGAGAGAGGGAGAGAGTGGGAGAAAGAAAGACAGAGAAAGAGTGAGAAAAAGAGAGAGTGAGAGTCAGAGAAAGAGGGAAAGAAACAGAAAGAGACAAAGAAAGAGGGAAAGAGACAGAGAGAGAGGGAGAGAGACATAAACAGATGAAAAGGAGGAGAGAGTATGAAAAAGAGAGGATCAGGGAGCAAAGAGAGGGCAGAGAAGGAGGAAATGGGTGAGAGGAAAAGGGGGCTCATGGAGAATGAAATGGGAGGGAGGTAGAGAGAGAAAAGAAAAAAAAAAGAGGCAGATGGAACCCAACAGAACAAAAGAAAGAAATGAAAAAACAGGGCAAGAAATAGTGCAAAGTGAGGGGAGAGAATGAAGGAAAGAAAAAGAAGGGGGTTGCAGGGAGGGAGAGAGGGAGAGAGAGAAGGCGAGGTGATAATGGAAACATAAAAAAAATCAAAAAGAAGAAAAAAGGTTACAGAGCAAAAGGAGAGACAGGGAAAGACAGGACAGAGATGGGTTATGGAGAGACAATCAAATTTAAAAAGAGATGAAAAAGGAGGATACAGAGCAAAAGGTGAGCTAGAGAGAGAAGAAGACAGAACAGAGGAGGTGGAGAGAGCGGTGAAGCCATTCTTTCTGCTGCGCGCCATCTGGAAGTGGAAAGGTAGATAAACAACGACGTTCCCATCTCCACCAATCCTCCGAACGAGCCGGGCATTGTCACGGGCTGCAGGGGCTTATCAATCCAGCACCAGATCCCGAGTGGAAGACAAACAAAAGGAGGACCAAAAGAAGGAGGGAAAATAATGGGACAGGAACCGTGCGCGACACTGACAAACACAAATGAGACGATGGACAGCCGCCACCGGTACACAGCCCAACGCCTTTAATCTGGTCAAGTCTGTTCAAAATCTCCTCCAAAGAACTACCAGAGGGTTCAAAGACAGGGAAAACAGCGCAGAAAGAAAACATTTCATCTAATCAGAGCCTACAAGTTTATACATTTCTGTGGATAAGATTCTAGAGTTTGAAATGTATAAAATAAAGTTTTTCAGCAAGAAAGCGGTATTAGGGAGAATATAGATTTTGTAAACAAAACAGGCACTGTACCTTATCAAGTTCATTTTAAACACTTTGCAGTGGCCCAAAGTTATTCCTCCCTTACCTTACACAACCCAAACATCCCAATTATTCACTGCGATGACTTTCATTCTTTTCACAACTCTCAGAAATCAGAGTGAAGTTTTACCGCTGAAGAAAGACGACAACAACTAGCATGCAAACTGCACACTTCCTGATTATTGGGCAATGAAGAGCTTTGTCATTATACTTATTTTGACCTCAAGAGCTGCTTATACCAGATATCTGTGGTGGGGTAAGACAATTATTGTTCAAATCACAGCAGGACTAAACTAAACTTGTCAAAATCTTTGCTAAATCAGGACAAAGATGCACCCTGTAACTCTTCTGATGGGGTTTTCAGAAGCGGCTTATTTCTATGGAGATTTCATTGCTTTCCATTTGTTCAATTACATGTGTTTTTATTGTTCAAAAATACCTAGATCCTTTGAGCAGGGTTGCCTCTTCACAGATCTGAACAGCAACTTGGCCTGGTGGCATCACTTGCTTGTCTCCATGTGATAAATAAGTTTACTGCCATACTGTGGAATGTTTCAGGCTAAACAATGACATCACTAAGGTTCAAGTCCAAAAATTGTTGGGTTTTTTTTGTTGTTTTTTTCTATTAATATTCAAACTAATTTAAAAGCAATACAATGTAGCTGGGTGCCCTGGGAGTGCACAGTTGAGAAGAACATGAGGCATTGGGAATAGGGATTAGTACGAATTAAAGCTAAAATGAAAAAAAATATTTTAAAAAACAGGCATTTGAAACACTGTAGGCAGCAAAAGACAGGTTAGAGTTTGTCAAGCCAACATGTTTCTACCCCTCATTGGGGTTAAAAATAAATTTAACTAACTGGAGTTGTCAAAAGTATCGAAAATGAGATATTAATCAATACTGAAACTAATATTGAAACTAGATACTCATTTGAGCAGATATCCGTACTAAACAAGTCACAGTCACAGGACAGGCTGTATCAAAACAAGTACAAGACCACTATGGAACCTACCGGACCACGGAGGGATTACTGAGGGATTACGCATCTAGAAGGCCACATGGAAATAGAAATAAAGTACTACTATTTAATGTTGAAAGTTACATTCTATTGTCTAAAAAGTGTTTTTTATCATCATTGTGGTGTTGGAATTGGTATCGAGTATATTCCTTAGTATCAAAATCGAGTGTAAAAAGAACAGTGTAAAATCCCTAAATGTAGAACTGCCTTCGCCCAATCCTCCTTCTCATATAGGGCTGTTAAACGATGGAATAAGCTCCCATCCAATATACTGAGCTTAAACTGCCTCACAACCTTCACCAGAAAGGTGAAAGCGTGGTTTTTAGAAAACCAAACATGTGTGCACACTTAGTTGCTACAAGCACAGGTTTGCATTTAAAATTGTATTGTGTGTGTGTATGTGTGTATACGTTATATGTTTATGTAAATATTAATGTTGACCCCTCCCCCCGAGGACTACAGACGGAAATTAGCTGTAAAGCTAGAATCTGGTACAAGCATCTCTACCATTGGGCCTAATGTTATTGTACATTGTCCTACCAAATAAATAAATGAAATGAGTTTGAAATTTTAGTATCGCAATATAATGGCAAATCTTGAAACAATATTCATACATTTATAGACTGAAAATCCACCACAAAATGGAAGCTATATTGTTAAACCAAAGGATCATATATTAGATTGACAGAATGATTTTAATATCCTGTATTATCAATGCATTTCTGCATTCATTCTCCTCCTTCCGCTCATTTCTATTAGAATATCACAGGTCAAATCAGAGCCATCTTCTCCAATGACAGAGGAGAAATCCAATAGCAAATCCACTGTAAAAGAACCATTAAATAGATATGAGGGAGAAGAGAATGTCTGTAGAAGACTATATGGCCAGAGCGGTATAAAGCCCCATTTTAAAAGTACATTTGCATTCATTGGGAGAGTCGGATGAGCTTGGGGGAAACTGGCTGAGACTCAGACTGATTTGATATTCCTTACCATCTTTTCAGGTCCTTCTGGCATGCTATATATTACACCACATTGGGAATCTTTATTATAGCTGATGGGGTAGTGTCCTTGAAAATGTTTAATAACTAAATAAAAGGTATATACAATATTTGGGAGCAACAGCTGTGGTGGGGGGGTCCCATGGGTACCTCCAACTGTTGTACTGTAGAGGAAGTCGATTAGATTTAGTAGTGATGCAAGACAGCGCAAAGTAGCATGAACTCAAAAGTGGCTAATGCAGCAGTCATATTACAAGACTACTAGGCGTTAATAATGGAGCCAAGATTTAGTTATTATTTAATGAGTATGAATTCAAAATGTGTTGTGAATTAAAACATGCCTTAAAGTCGACATATTACACAAAATCAACTTTTATTTGCTTTTAAATATAGTGGTAAGCTTATTCAAACATGTGTTTGGAGTGATTCTTGCATGTTTGTGTAACCCTGTACTTTCATAAATTCGGGAGGCGTGAGTAGTCTCTAGCTACACCTTACTTGCAATCCTTTGACATATTCAGACTGTGGGTCATTCGCAATGGTCAAAAATATTGAGTACCCATTTCAAAAACAGACAGGACCACCGGTAGATCATTCATTGTCTGGAGACAATTTTGTGTAATATTGCAAAGTATTTCTCCTCGCTTTTGCTAAGGAGGAGACACAGTCGGAGGTGGGCCGTAAGTGTACCGTGTCAGTCCAAACATGTCCATGGAGACAAGCAGGTGGAAGGTCCTCCACCAGAAAATTGTATTTATTTATTTTTATTTTTAATTATTATTATTAAAAATTATCATCTGACTATTGCCATCAGGAAAGTAAATAAAGAGATGCCAATACTGCCTTCCCTTGTGTGAACATATAGCACAGTAAGGTGAATAATAGGAGTATGACAGCTCTCCCTCAGGCTCTGCTCCTCTGCTCCAGCCCTGTTCAATAGAGTTCTGTTTCAGCTCAAATACACAGCCGTCGCCCATCTTCTACAGAGACTACAGGAGGCAGGGATCAGGTGGCACTAAAGGAGGGAGAAAGAGTAGGGGGGTGAGGATGGGGGGGTCTGACAAATGGGTCCCGTCAGGTAACACTCTTCCCAGATGTGGAACAGAGGAGCGGGGAGAGAAGAGGAGAGGAGGGGGGGAAGGGGAGAGGTGAGGGGCTGTCTGTTTATCAGTGAAGTTCTGTGGACTCTGGTTTTGAGGAGAGCTGCTTTCAATCATGTCCGAAGTTTGAAATGGACATAAAATTTAGAAGGAAAGTCACTGTGTCTGGCTCCTTGGCTACAATTTCAAAGTGCAACATATTGGTGAAAAAAAATGTAGACGATAAAACGATAATATTGAAACAAATTTATTAAGAACCCTAACAAAAATAAAAAGTTCTCTACTAGTACAAAGAATATGTACTCACGATAATCATGAACATCAATCAAGTGGATGTAGTAATTATTGAGACAGGCCTGCTTTGACTCTCAAATCCTCTCCCCTCTCGTGTTATTTATAAAGGACTGAAGGGGTGAAAAAATTAGGTATACGAAATGAAAGTAGGTTAATTGTTGTTTTGTCCTGGAGCATCTGGAGACACAAGGATACTCTGATTGCTAACCTTTTGTCAACGATGAACCACAAACAATGGACATAGTGTCTTCTTCGTAATAGTAAAAATGCTCGCTAATGTTGCATTTTTATTGTTTTTTTATTCCACCCTGGCCATTTTTGTCATAAATACTTCTAAACCGTGCTTTCTTTGTGGTAGCACTTTTAGTTAAGTGGGAATCTGATGGATTTCAATTGAGAATTTGAAAAAAGTTGTGATGCTAAAATATGATATAAAAGTAGGCCAATTTGTGTCAACACTGCACTGATTTTCTGGAGGCTTTCAAATGGCTCTGTAGTCCCTATAGAACTTATATACTGCCAGGATCGACAGCCCCATGTAAAATACCGCAACCTGAATAGCGATGGCAGCGCTACACGGCATCTTCTGGAATAAGGTGGATAGCGCTGTGGGGTTTTTTTTTTCAATGCATTATTCATTCACTTCAAAAGGTACGGATGATAGTGGTAAGCAGGTAAGCAAAATCTGTAGCCACGGCTGCCTCTACGGTAGGCTAATGGAGGCGAGGCTGCCAATTACAAATTCAAACCACATTCATATGGTCAACAAGTTCAGTGAAATGTTGCTCATGGACACAATAACAACTATACATTTTTGGATCAAATTGACAACCTTCAGCTTGGTTGGACAACATTCAAATTAAGAGTTGCACAATGTAACTTTCAGGTGGCTGGTTTATCTCCATGGTGCTGCTTTGTGAAGAATGTTTCATGGTATAGCATTAGACAAGCAAGTGACATCACCAGGCAAAGTTACATGTCAGATTTGAAGAGAGGCAACCCACTCACAGTACAGATCCTGTTTTTTCAAGGTATTTTATTGCAATCAAAAGACTTGTAATTGAATAAGTGCAAGATGGATACGTTTCATGCCATACTGTGGAACATCTCTGGCAAAGTAATAAAATCTCCATGCAGACAAATAGCAATTCCTCTGTCTCCGCTCTCATCACTGCAGGTTTATCTCGGTCTCCACTCCTCTCTGCTCAGACTAGTTTGCAAATCTTTGTGACAAGACAAGAGATGAAGAACGGAACGTAACTTCAGCTTCCACAGTGAGAGGCGTTTGTGATCGGGGTCTCTCGCCTGCAGAGGACGTGCTCTGGTTTGGCCTGGGTTTGGGATGGCAGAGGATCAAATGCTTTTGTCTTTGAGTGGGAAACGTCTGCAGACTGATCAAACATTCAGCGATGACACGGCAGAAGAACAGACAAGGCAACACTCGAGGCCGGAGATGTGGGTCAGGGAGAAGGCATAGAGAGCCATCACGAGGAGGGAATGAATCAAAGTACAGACCAATGCTGAGTGTATAAGGTCATTCTAGTGCTGTATAATTTGAAATAGGATCAGCTGCAGTTGCAAGTTTTGGCAAAGTTCTGATTTAAAGCCCCATCGTGTAACTTTTTAGCCATAAAATAGAGTAAAATAAAAGTGTGCATTTTCATTTTGGACATGTTTATTGCACTAAACAAGTTTACATGCACTACTGTGAGCAGGCTTGCATCTCCACATGCCTGACTCCACCTCCTTGTCACCATGGAGGTTGTATTGCTTTAAATAAAATGTTCCACCAGATGGCATAAAATATACATCTCTCCACGAAAAAAAAAAAAAAAAAAAAAAAAAAAATCTGAACACTCTTCATAGAGTTATGCAGGTGATGTGCTCCCTACAAAAAATTACGCAGCGGTGGTTTAAGTACAGGTTTACTTTGCAATTAGGGGATATTATGGGATTCTTAACAACGATGTCAATAAATCTTTATGTTAGAGGAACAGTGCACTGCCATCTGTGAATGTACTGAATTACAGGCACTTAAACATAAAATAAAGCTCACAGCTATTATTTATTTGCCTATTTATTTATCTTTATTTATACAGGGGAACCCAATGAGAGCACTTAGCCCTCTTATTCATGGGTGCCCTGTTTAAAATACAATAAACAACACGCCCTCCGCGCCCATAAAGATATTTGCAACGCCAACATGCCATATATCTATGTAATCAGACAAAACATTTTCAAATGAAATGACCACAAACATCAAAACTGAGCCACTTTGTTCAATTCTAGCTTTTTTGTCAAAGCATTTACAAAACAAACTCTAATGCATCTTTACATACGAAAGTTACATCAATGTAAAAAAAATAAAAAATAAAAAAAAAAAAAAAAAATCACCTGAATCCATAAGTTTAAGCCTCCCCCAAACTAGCACCTGAGCAGAAGTCAAAAGATGCAGAAAAAATGGGTGATTGTTATTTTTATTATTAATGCCTCTTTTAAGCGGTTGATCAATTAGAAATGATTGGATTCCTATCACTAATTCTTTACATGTTTATTGTTATATGCTAGATTGCATGGGTGACTTTCAGTTGGCTTTCAGTTTCTCATGTTTTACATCTGCCGCAGTCTCGGTCCCCGTTCCCTGGTCCCCGTTCCCTGGTCCCCGTTCCCTGGTCCCCGTTCCCTGGTCCCCGTTCCCTGGTCCCCGTTCCCTGGTCCCCGTTCCCTGGTCCCCGTTCCCTGGTCCCCGTTCCCTGATCCCCATTTAATCCTTTTTTTTTTGCTTTGATTTCTACTTGCATAAATCCTTGTATGGACCTAATTATATTACCATTTTGTGAATCACCTTTGGGTTAATCCCTCCATGTACTTCGCTTGGTCCTGATTAGAGTCCACTTTAAGCACACTGAAAAACTGCACTTGGATTGCAAAATATTTTCGAATAACCACAACTCCGGGTCAATTAAAAAGCCAAGATTTAAAGCTGTCCTCTTGAAAATAAAAATGAACATAATCAGCTCGAACACTTTTGGCCAAACACTCTTTTAGCCATTTTGTGGGCTTGATAAGTGCCCACTGCCTCCTGTTACGGTGGTGCATGTGCCAGGTTAAACTAATTATACAGAAGAGGTGTTTGGACTGAGCCACACGAGCACAGTTCAATATTACCCATAAGGCCATCACAAAAACAATAATAGGCTCTTGACCACAATATAATCTCTACTAACCAAAATAGCTGAACACATGTGGAGAGGGCTGAAGACAACAGCAGATGCTACCAGGTCAAATTACAGGTAAGATCTGTGGAGAGGCAACCACTCACAGCAAGAATGCATGTTTTTCAAGTTTTTTCCCTCTTCAATAAAAACACTTATAACTGAATTGATACTTTGCAGTGACATCACGCTGGGAGGGTTTTACGTGTATGCCTATGGTGGAACGTTCAAGCGTTACCATGGTGACACAATGCACACATTACAAAACATTGTCAAAAATCTGAAAACTCAAGAAAAAATACAAAATGGATTTAAACAATTAATTTTCAGGAGCCTGATCAATAAGAACGTTCATGGTCCTGTTTAGGAGTTCAGTGACATTTAGTGATTTTATACAAAAATGTGAGAGTGACTGAAACTGAAAGACTATTGGCTAATGCTAGTTAGCTTGTGACTGTAATGTTATTTGAGAGGGGCTCATTAAACAGCACAAATCAGCTCACCGGCTGTAGTTCCAGCGGAGTCAGTTCTTTAGGATCAGATTGTGTTAAAACAAAGCTCAGATTAAGTAATTTAAGTGAGAGCTTCAGAGAGACCAGTGCCTCAGTTAGCTTCACATTAAAGTAATATCTTAATTGGTATAGGTAACATTACTGAGATCCAGTCACTACAGTAACAGTATGAACTTTAAAAGGTGCATTGAGTGACTTTTCTAGAGCAGGGTCCATCTGCCTGCTTGTTTCCATGATGAAGTTATTGATTACTGGTAACTAGGTGATGCCACAGGGCCAGGTTACAAGTCAGATCTGTGGAAAGGGAGTCTCCTATAGGAATATTTTTTTCAGGCAATAAATACACCAAGGTCTTTAATGATAGAAACAACAGTATATGTGAATGTAGCTGCGTGTTCATTAAATTAGCCAAATATTGTATCGACTTCTGTTTCAAATGCATTTCTTCACATAGCACCATGACTTAAATCTACTTTTTTATCAGTTGTCTGTGTTTATCTTTGCCCCCAGTCCTCTGCTCTCCCTCTTCTCTCTGCTCTCTACCCTCCCTCTTCTCTCTTCTGTTCCTTCTCTGTGTTCTCCATTTTTTCTCTCCTCTGTTCCTTCTCTTTACTCTCCCTTTTTTCTCTCTCTTCTGTTCCTCGTCTCTACTCTCCCTCTTCTCTTCTTTCTCCCTGTTCTCCCTTTTTTCTCTCTTCTGTTCCTTCTCTCTACCCCTCTTTTCTCTCTCTTCTGTTGCTTTTCTCTACTCTCTCTCTCTTCTGTTCCTTCTCTCTACTCTCCCTCTTTTCTCTCTTCTGTTCCTTCTCTCTACTCTCCCTCTTTTCTCTCTTCTGTTCCTTCTCTCTACTCTCCCTCTTTTCTCTCTTCTGTTCCTTCTCTCTACTCTCCCTCTTTTCTCTCTTCTGTTCCTTCTCTCTACTCTCCCTCTTTTCTCTCTTCTTTTCCTTCTCTCTACTCTCTCATTTTGCTCTCTTCTGTTCCTTTTCTCTACTCTCTCTTTTCTCTCTTCTGTTCCTTCTCTCTACTCGCTCTCAGTACCAGAGCTAACAGCGACCAATTAATCTTTCATGCTGCACGTGTCCGTGCTTTTGTTAGAGCAACTCAGAGAATTCACAGCTGTACAATAGAGCCTGTGACACTCATCCTCACCCACTCGCTCTCTCTCTCTCTCTCTCTCTACTTCTCTCACCTCTCTCTCTCACACTCAACCTCTGTCTGTCGCTCGTCATCTTCCTTCAGTCTCCTCATCTCTCGCTCTGGCCCCCTTTTCCCTTCTCACCATCACCCCTCTCTGTACACGTCCTTTCTTGGGCCCTCCCTCTCTCACCCCTTCTCTTCTTTCCTCTCTCCCTCTATCTTCAGTCTCTCCTCGTTACCCCCCTCCTCACCCTCTGCCTCTCCCTCCCCTCATCCTTCTTTTCCCCCACTCTCTATCTCTCATCTACCATCTCTCTCCTCTCTTACCCTCTCCTCTCTTACCTCCTTCCCTCTTTCCCTCTCCTCTACTCTACTCTACTCTACTCACCTCCCCTCCACTTCCTTCTCCTCTTCTCCCCTCTCCTCTTCTCTCCTCTCCTCCCCTCCCCTCCTTCACTCTTCTCTCCTCTCCTCCCCTCTTTCACTCTCCTCTCCTCTTCTTCTCTCCTTCCCTCTCCTCTCCTTACCCCTCCCTTCTTTTCTCCTTCCCTCACCTCTCCTCCCCTCCCCTTCTCCTTCTCTCCTCTCCTCCCCTCTTCTTCTCTCCTTCCCTCTCCTCTCTTTCCCTCTCCTCTCCCTGGGTTTTTGCAGCTCTGTCATTACAGCGGTCCACAGACATGAGAGCAGCACTTTAAACCCTGATGGAGGTAGACCAGTCAAAACAACACGTGAGATTGTGTTCAGAGTCAGGTCCAAACATGGGTGAAGGCTGAAGTCAAACCTGGGTACAGCTGCACATGTGAATGCAATGGCCAATACATAAATCACAAAGACTACTAATATTTAAGTAATAAAAGCTCAAGGTACACCTTTGTGCATTTGACCCATCCTTCAAAACTGCAGGGGGTAACGTCAGGAGAAATGAGCAGGGACTTTTAGATTTGTGATTGTTGTGATGTTTAAAAAGTTGGATTCTGTTCTGATTTCATTCTGTCTCAAATGCTCCTGGAGTTGTTTATGATGCGATCTATGAACTGATAAACTAAGACAAGCCCATGCAGTTTGTAATGATCTAAAGTGCAGGTACACAATGTCTATAAAAAGAGCATTTAATTAAATAACATTTGTGATGTGATTCCACAAACTCAAACTGCAATGATTCATCTGAGGTATATTGTGCACCTCTACATGTGATTCTAGTATTCATGGATTTTCAAGCAGAAAGAAGAAAACTGGTAGAGCATAAGGCTGGGAGAAAAAAAAAAAAACAATTAAATTGATTAATTTCATTTTAAGTTCAAAACTTGAAGAAACTCGTTTTGAAGAAAATTCAGTTTTATTTCCCCTACTTCCTTGCACTGGAAATACAGAGGATTTCCCCCGATGGCCAGTGAGTTAAATATCATCACTTCTCAAAAGAATATTGAAGTAACATCACATGTTAGTTGCTTTTAGTTAAAAGAATCTTACCATTTACTTGCACTATAACTTAAAATTAAACAATTATAAATGTTCTAGTTTTGACAATTTTCTGTAGTTTGCTTAACATTTTTATTATTTTCAAATAATTGTCACACAAGCAAAATCACCCAGCCCTAGTATAGCAACTGTACTTCATTGGCAATATCACCATTCAAACCAAAACATTATATTGCAATGTTCTGGTGTAAGCAAACACACCAAATTATTTCTGGTTGTTCATTTTCTGAACACAAAGACTACTGTAGGCTGTAACTCACGCCAAAACAAGAGTAAAACAACAATGGTCTGAATTAGAGCAGGGGTCAGGAATCTATGGCTCGCGAGCCAGGTGTGCACTCTCACTTGTAGTCCTTTAGCATCAGATGCCATCGTCACTGATAGACTCGCAGACTTTTTATTACCGTAACTCCGCAACCAATTGTGCTTCGTGTAAATTCAAACGGCGTCTCAAAGCAGAGGCACAAGGCTCTTTAGATATTTTACCGTCATTACGGTAATCTGCCTCTGTTGTCCCTCGAAGATGACGAATGAGAGCACAGGAGCTGCAGGGATCATCATCTTCAAGGGAAGCCCAACTGACCCCTGAACTAGAGCCAGTCTCCAACACAGACCAGTAACTGACGTGCAGAACCTTCACATCAACTTGTTGGCATAGCAACCAAGTGTCACATACAAAAGCAGTTATATTAACAACAACATAAGGTGCCACACTAAACACAAAATATCAGATCATTACAATATGTTTTGAATGGGGAAAGGTCCTCATTAAATCCTTCATATCAAGAAAGAATAATTTTCCAAAACACATGATTAGTCACACAACTCAATGTTCACCCAAATGTTATTCTGCTGGGTGGATCAGGAAATCCCTAAGAACATGTCTAGAAACATAGGCCCCATGGTGGTATCTTGATGACCTGGCGCCCTGTAACCTAGCATAAACACAGAGGAGGCAGTGACATCGGTGATAAGGCTGCTGTGCGCGGGCTGCTAGTGGCTACACGCACTAACAAGTCTGTGTGTGCGTTTGAATGGAGCTCAGAGAGTGAAGGGCAGAGAGGGCAGAACCTAAACAAAGGACTACAGAGCCACTTCAGCGTGACTAGGCCTCTGTGCAGGAGGAAATCCACGCTGACCTCCAACGGGATTTACTGACACCTATACGTCCTCTAGGTTCAATGTAAGATTACTCAGTCAAAAAAAAACAAACAAAAAAAAAAACAGTACTTTGTTGCAAGACAAAACATGCGTTGAAATTACTTGCAGTCAGCACACAGAGGTGTCATTTTGATGAGCTGCTTCTGTAATACATGTGTACGGTGACAAGAGCAATTTTACTCAACTACATAGACATACATAGACAAAATATATTATATAATGTATACATAATATATATATATATATATATATATATATATAAGCTGACTGGTTAGCTCAATGGTAAGTCTTATGACTTTCACATGGGGGACCCGGGTTCGAATCCCCCCCCAGGGGCGCAATGAGCAATTACCAACAACCAGTGTGGGTCCTTGGGCAAGACCCTTCAAGCTACCGCCTACCTCATACAATGATGAGTGCGAATGAAACTTACGAGATGCCGGCTCAGACGTCGCCCGGCCAAACAAGGTCTGCGTCAGGTGTTGGGGAACCAGAGCACCATGACGATAAGTGGGCTACTGGAACAAGGCGGAGATGGGCGAGATGCGATAACAAGGCTCTGTTGGAATGCTACTACTCCAGTGACCCTAGTCAGAGGGGTTACATGAACAGGATGTGGGAAAAAATGGATACTTCGAAAACCCGCAGTCCAAGCTTACGGCTAAGCAACTAGTAGCTCAGTGTTCCAACATCCACAAACGGCAACTGCTATCACAACTTGAGATTGACGAGGTACAACACAAAATATGCTACGGCAAGGGGGGAGCCAGGACGCCAGGTCAGAGGGGAGTTAACATCAACTCCCCATCCGGAGATTGGGTACGAAGCCCCAATAAGTATTACGCTGAGCGAGGCAGCGACTGACCTGAAAGATAAGATCATGGCCCGAATGAACACAAGGCAACCCCGACACCCGCCTGCAGAGACTAAGTGAAGTACCATCTGAAAGTCTCCTAGAAGATGTGAATGCAGCATTGAGAGCGATCCCTACCTCAACCATCACAGAAACCAATGAGCTGATATACACTTCAGCAGCAGTGATCCTAGAGATGCTTGGATATAAGAGCAACCATGGGAGCCATGAGAAACAATACCCACCATGGAAACGACGGTTAGAGGCTAAAATCAAGGCAGTGCGGAGAGAAGTGAGCCAACTGTCAGAGGCCCAGAGAGGTGCAATGAAAAAACAAGTACCCAGGAGGTACAGCCAGATGCCCATACCTGAAGCACTGGAAACTGCCAAACAAAGGCTCCAAGCCTTGGCCAGCCGCCTAAAGAGGTACACACGAGATAATGAATCCAGACGAATAAACCGTCTGTTCGCAACACAACCGGCGAAAGTGTACGCTCAATGGCAGGGTAATAACACCAGAGCAAACCCACCAAGGCTGGAAACCGAACAGTACTGGAAAGGTATATGGGAGAAGGAGGCATCACATAACAGCGATGCACAATGGCTGGTGGCTCTCAGAGAAGACCACAGCAACCTCCCTGAACAGAATCCAGTCACCATCACAGTGGCAGACATCCAGGAAAGAGTCTCAGGTATGAAGAACTGGACCGCACCAGGCCCTGACATGATCCACGCTTACTGGCTGAAGAAGCTCACTGCTCTCCATGAGCGCCTGGCAGCACAAATGAACCAGCTGCTAATGGATGGGACTCACCCTGAATGGCTGACCGAGGGGCGCACGATCCTGATCCAGAAGGATCCCTCAAAGGGTACAGTCCCATCCAACTATCGCCCAATAACCTGTCTCTCCACAACATGGAAGCTCATGTCAGGCATCATCGCGGCTAAGATAAGTGGGGCACATGGACCAATACATGAGCACAGCACAGAGGAGAAGGGCATCGGCAAAGACACCAGGGGAGCCAAACACCAGCTCCTGGTAGACCGAACAGTCTCCCGAGACTGCAGAACCCGTAAGACCAACCTGTGCACTGCCTGGATTGATTACAAGAAAGCCTACGACTCTATGCCACACACATGGATCACTGAATGCCTGGAGCTGTACAACATCAACAGGACTCTAAGAGCCTTCATTGCAAACTCGATGAGGTTGTGGAAAACCACCCTTGAGGCCAATGGCAAGCCACTTGCACAAGTGACCATCAAATGTGGCATATACCAAGGAGATGCACTGTCCCCACTGCTGTTCTGCATAGGTCTGAACCCCCTCAGCCAAATCATCAGCAACACTGGCTATGGATACCGACTCAGGAATGGGGCCACCGTCAGTCACCTCCTGTACATGGATGACATCAAGCTGTATGCTAAGAATGAGCGAGACATCGACTCACTGATCCACACCACTAGGATCTACAGCACAGACATTGGAATGGTCATTCGGGCTAGAGAAGTGTAGCCGGATGGTGACAAAGAGAGGGAAGGTAGTCCACACAGAAGGGGTCTCACTCCCAGAAGGGACAATAGCAGACATTGAGGACAGTTACAAGTACCTTGGTATCCCACAAGCAAATGGCAACCTTGAAGAGGAAACAAGGAAAGCAGCCACGGCCAAATACCTCAGACGAGTAAGGCAAGTCCTAAGGAGTCAGCTCAATGGCAAGAATAAGACCCAGGCAATAAACAGCTACGCCCTGCCAGTAATCAGATACCCAGCAGGAATCATAAGCTGGCCAAAGGAGGAGATACAGACCACAGATGTTAAGACACGAAAGCTCCTGACCATGCATGGCGGGTTCCACCCCAAATCCAGCACCCTGAGATTGTACGCGAGCCGTAAGGAAGGAGGCCGAGGACTAGTGAGTGTGAGAGCCACAGTCCAGGATGAAACATCCAAGATCCACAAGTACATCCAGGACAAGGCCCCAACAGATGACGTGCTCAGCGAATGTCTCAGACAGTGGAGTGCAGAGGAAGAGGAGGAGCTGGAGGAACCATCATGGAAGGACAAGCCCCTGCATGGGATGTACCACCGGAACATAACTGAAGTGGCTGATATCAAGAAATCCTATCAATGGCTTGAGAAAGCTGGACTGAAGGACAGCACAGAGGCACTCATCCTGGCTGCACAGGAGCAGGCCTTGAGCACAAGAGCAATAGAGGCCCAGATCTACCACACCAGACAAGACCCACGGTGTAGGCTGTGCAAAGAGGCCCCTGAGACAATCCAGCACATAACTGCAGGGTGTAAGATGCTGGCAGGGAAAGCATACATGGAGCGGCATAACCAAGTGGCGGGCATAGTGTACAGAAACATCTGTGCAGAGTACGGACTGGAAACCCCCAAGGTCAAGGTGGGAAATACCTCCAAAGGTAGTGGAGAATGATCGAGCCAAGATCCTGTGGGACTTCCAGATACAGACTGACAGAATGGTGATGGCGAACCAACCGGACATAGTGGTGGTGGATAAACAACAGAGCAAAGCCGTTGTGGTGGACATTGCAGTACCAAGTGATGGGAACATCAGGAAAAAGGAGCATGAGAAACTAGAGAAATACCAGGGGCTCAAAGAAGAGCTGGAGAAAGCCTGGAAGGTGAAGGCCTCAGTGGTGCCGTGGTCATCGGAGCACTAGGGGCAGTGACCCCCAAACTGGAGGAGTGGCTACAGCAGATCCCAGGAACAACATCAGACATCTCAGTCCAGAAAAGCGCAGTACTAGGAACAGCAAAGATACTGCGCGCAGAACCCTCAAGCTCCCAGGCCTCTGGTAGAGGTCCCGAGCGTGGAAAAAGAGAGGATATAAAGACCACCCGCGGAGGGTGAGGAGGAGATTTTTTACCCTTTAAAAGTGAGCTAGGTACATTGTCTGGTAGTGGGTCCCCTTGTCTCCATGGCGATTATTGTTTGCCTGTTATGAATCCACTGCATGGTATTAAACATAACAACGTGGAGACAAGCAGGTAACGCCACCAAGCCACATCTCAGATTAGATCAGCAGAGAGGTGACCTTGCTAAGAATGCATGTTTTTCAAAAAGGGTATTACTAGAAATGGTTATGGGCAGTGTCACCAAAAATGGAAAATGGGTAGATGTGATGCAAGGCATTTATATTATGGAGAAATTGACTTGTAGTTTAAGATTAGGCATAGAGAAATGTATATGAAAAGGCTGGAAGGACTTTGTAAGAACATCAAGATCTGATTTTATCTAGAAAATCTTTATTTTTTCTTCTGTTACTTATGTTATTGTTAATTTTATTTTTATTTAAAGGTTATGACAAAAAGTTCCATCTAATTGCACACAGTATGTATATATTGTCCTGCAATATATACACATATATACAGTGTAATATTCCATGCAAAGCAATAACATCTCCATGGATACAAGCAGGTAGCAGCACCCCCACCAGAAAACATAGTGCATCTTTAAATATTAGCAGAATTCTCCCCCCTCTCAATGCTGTGTGCCGGGTAGAGCTTATCCAAACAATCCCCCTCTCCACAGCTGCATCCTGCCAACTGTGTCCAGGTACAGTGCCCAGTCTGATGCAATATGAGCCAGGTATGGACTGTATAATGTTGACTGGGAGCCAGCATTCATTAGCAAGAAGCTCTGAGACCTGGTTTGGGCCCGATAGACTTGAGGTGTAACAGAAATCTGGATTTATTTAATCTTGTTTTAGTTTTAATCAGTTCATGTTGGTTTAGTTTAGGTCTTTTTAAATCATAGTTTACAAGTTCAGGTCGAGTCCGGGTCGAGTCATACTTTAGTTGTAAAACATAGGAAAAGACTGATCCAAGGTACTCCAATTAGTATGTAGAAGATGTTTAAAACACTAGCACCATGTTTTGACTCAAGGACGAACTTTAGTTGTAAGTAAGACCTAGTTTAACCCTGGCAGACCCAGTTCAGACCTGATTTATTCGTTTTTCCCTGGTAAAACCCTGGTCATGGTTTAGTCAAGGACCATGACTGGTATACTCATAGTTAAGTTTAAGATAAGTCCTGCTTTAGACCTGCTTTAGTACAATGTTTAGACAAGGTTTAGAAATGTATTTAGATCTGGATTTACCCTTATAGTCTTGGTTTAGTCCCAAATATGGTCAGTACCAAATAGTCCGCCCCTCACCCCAGCAGGCTCTCAGGTGTTGTCCTGTCTGGAGCCGTGTCAGCCAGGTTCAGAATGTGGGATAAGGCTGGACCAGAGCCAGCAGTCATTACCAAGCTCTGTCTGACTAAACATGACATTTTCAAAGGCGTGGAAGGACTTAACGGAGACGCGCAGAAGAGGACCCAGCATCTGTTTCATTCAGGCCTCTGCGATAACAAGCCCCTGTCCAGAGCGGCTCGAGCAAAGAGGGGACGGCTGGCCAGCGAATACAAATCACCTCCTCAAAACACGACAGCGAGCTGAGAGCGTAAACTGCAGGACATGCTCCCCTTTATCAGGACTCACTGTGTACGGTGTACTGGGTCTAACCTAGTTTAGTCCCGAAGAACGTCAAAATGCGTTTTCATCCCACGTTTTGTAATAAAGGACAATCTATTTGTGTACAGACTTGATTGGGCAGTTTTAGTTAGTTCTGGTTTTAAACCTGGTTTTAAACCTGGTTTTAAACCTGGTTTTAAACCTGATTTTAAACCTGATTTTAAACCTGATTTTAAACCTGATTTTAAACCTGATTTTAAACCTGGTTTTAAACCTGGTTTTAAACCTGGTTTTAAACCTGGTTTTAAACCTGGTTTTAAACCTGGTTTAGTAGCAGTTTAGGTCTAGGTAGTTAGCAAAAACTGCCATGGGAGATCTGGATTATCCCTGTTAGCCCTATGATTATTTGTGTCTTAATTTATTTAGATTAACTTTTAAGCTTATAAACTGCCACATATTTTAGTCCTGCATTGCTCAATTTTAAGTTGAACCCATTATTTAGAGCAGAAACAATATTGCAGATTATATTGAAAAGTTTAGTAAGATATTCAATTGTTGAAAAACAGGATTATTCAAGGATTAAACATGACCAAACTTAACTTAACCAAGTCTTAGCTGTGCCTAGACCGTGACCAAGGCGAGGCAAAACAAGTACAAATCCCATTCTCAACAGACTCCACAAAGCTAAGCAAAAATCAACATTCTGGCTGCACTCTTTAGCTGATCCAGCCTGTGTATAGCGCTGTGTACTGTCGGAAAGAATTTCAATGTAGCTCTATGCATTCAGAGTAATGTGCTTCTCCACAAAGGCCATATGACAGGACGGTAATAAGCAGAAAACACTTAGCTAGCTTAGCAGACAGCGCCAGAGTGGAGTAGTTCAGATCTGCTGTATCATTCAGTAGAGGGCCGGAACAGGGGTGGAGTGAATAAGGAAGAAAGAAACTATAACATAATTAGTTTAGATACTATTGTTACAGTGAGAAACAAGAAAGCTCCAATTATCAAAACATCATCTATTTTATGGCTTTACAACAAAACACAGCAGGTTATAGGGCCTATATGACTGAGGAATATAGTTAAGTTATTCAAGGACACAAAATATTCCACAATAGTTATACAATTGCAATGTTAACAGTTTCTAAAGTCCTGGTCTGGTCCTCGTCTGGGCCCTGGTTCCGGTCCTGGTACAGTCCTGGTCAACCTCATGAAGAGCCAGAGAATGGACCAGCTCAGATCTGCTTTATCATTCACTAGAGGGCTGGAACAGGAGCAGAGGTCGAATGAGGAAGAGAAGTACTTTCTAAGCTACTATCCAGAGATTATTACAGCAAAAAACAACAAAGTTCCAATTATAAAATCTTTTATTTTCCTGCTACACAACAAAACAGTAGGTTAAAGGGTGTATATGACTGTGGAATATGTTATAAAGTTATTCAAGGATACAACAACTTCCACAATAGCTATCCAAATGCAATGTTAACCGTTTCTAAGGTGGCAGAGAAACGTCCCTGGTCCCGTCCCTGGTCCCGTCCCTGGTCCCGTCCCTGGTCCCGTCCCTGGTCCCGTCCCTGGTCCCGTCCCTGGTCCCGTCCCTGGTCCCGTCCCTGGTCCCGTCCCTGGTCCCGTCCCTGCTTTGATCCTAGTTAGCTATGTAGAGAGCCACAGAGTTGACTAGCTCAGATCCGCTGTATCATTCGCTACAGGGCTGTAGCAGGAGTGGGGTGAATAAGAAAGAGAAGACCAAAGCATATTGATTTACTTCAGATAGTAATTAACTGAGATTATTACAGTGAGAAACAACAGTCCCAGTTTCAGTTTCAGACCTGGGTTACTCCTTCCTTTGTCCTACTTTAGTCTTCTGTTTAACCCTGAATCACTAAACTTAGGTTAAAACTGTATGCAGCCCACCAACCAAAAGAGCGCCAGACCACCTTTAGTGTTTCATTTTACCTTGGCAACGTTAACCTAATTTAAATGAACAGGACAAATGGAAACAGACTTTTGAATAATTATCCGAATTACTCTGAAATCAAGTGGCCTCCGTGTTACTGGCCCATAAACAGAAGAGTGACCAGAGCAATCACCAAAACCAACACATTTCCACATCTGTGTCTCTGGCCTTGTCCCATTAAAAACACATCACACGCACTAAAGCTACGCTACTCTAACAAAGCACAAAAAGCCATTGGTTTTAATTGGGTCCACTGCACCCTTTAGCCTCTCAGAATGGGCCAGCAGGCTAATGCAAACAACTGTGCATTGACTGGAACCAAACCAGAATGTATAAAGGAGTTTGGAGGACAATCAAGAGACAAATTGTTAAAACATCACATTTGTAGTAAGTATGCCGACTTCATGCAGTCACTTTTCCCTTCAATCTGAGTTTTTGATGTATAAATGTGTAATATAGTATTATACACAAGGCCAAAACCAGGACAACAATATCTAAACTTTGTGTGTAAATATTGTTTGACAACACTGAGGAAAAAGGACTACAGATGAGAAGTTACACCAAAGAAGAACAATTATATTATTATATTACTTGTATTACGAAAGTGGCTGATTTTTTCCAATACACTTCTCTCTGCCAAATAAACTAATAATAATGCTATTATAAATGCTATTATAGTGTAAACTAATAATCTTGTATAGTGCTTTGTATAGTCACTTTACAATTTCATGCATTATTAACTCATCCCATACTCAATGGTGGTACTCCAGCCACAGCTGCTCTGGGGCAGACTGGTGGTAGTGAGGTTACCAATCTGTGCCATCGGCTGCTCCAACACTCATACACTATATTCATATTCGGCAAAGTGGTGAAGTTGCACAGTGATTCATTTGACTCATTTTCATGTGCATTAAAATGTTTAACTAGAATAGCTTGTACTTGGAACTTGCAGTGTAACATGATAAAATTTAAACAGATATTCAAACCTTCAAACTCGTAAGCCAAATGTAGGCATGGTGCATCTTTAAGCAGTGAGAAATATCTGGAAGTTTTCATAGAGCCACAAAAGCCTAACACTTCTCTGACCCAATAACCATTTCCTCCACACCTGTCTAATATTTTACACACTGCACTATATTGTATATGGGTCACATAGAGGTGCAATGGTGCAGCGGGTCTATGTTTTACACAGGGCTCAGTGCAAACCTCAAACCATATCATTACCCCAGCAGTGAGAAGGAAGAAAGGGAGAGAGAGGGAGAGAGAGGGAGGGAGAGGGAGAGACAGAGAGAGAGGGAGGAGAGAGAAGGAAGAGATGGGAAGAAAGAGTGAGAGTGAGGGAGGGAGAGAGAGGAAAAAGAGAGAGGGGAAGAGGGACAGACAGACAGACTCAGAAGCAGAGGCAGGAGGGGAGGAGGAGGAAAGAGACAGAAGCGGGACAGGGGAGAGAGAATTGGAGAGAATAAAGAGAGGATAAAGGGAGAGGGAAGAGGGGGAGAGAGAGAGAGAGAGAGAGAGAGAGAGAGAAGGGAGAGAGGGGAGAGAGGCAGGAGAGGAGTGTTATCTGGGGCTGCTACAGAGAGTGGAGTGTTTGACAATGAGTGTAGATAAACAGCAAAGAAAGGGGAGTGAGCGAGGAAAAAGCAAGTGAGGAGGAGGAGAGAAGGCAAGGAGACAAGGTGGAATAGACTCGTACTGAAGTGTGACTGAATCAAGTATGCATGAAAAGGTGATAGCAAAGTTTGTGGATGTAAGCAAATGGAGGTGTATTACAGATATTAATACAGTGGTAGTGGTAGTAGTAGTAGTGTTGGTGGAAGTAGTAGTAGTGTTGGTAAAGTAGTAGTAGTAGTAGTGTTGGTAGTAGTAGTAGTAGTAGTAGTGTGTGGTAGTAGTAGTGTTGGTGGTGTAGTAGTAGTGGTAGTAGTAGTAGTAGTGGTAGTAGTAGTAGTAGTGGTAGTAGTAGTAGTAGTAGTAGTGTTGATGGTAGTAGTAGTGGTAGTAGTAGTAGTAGTAGTAGTAGTAGTAGTAGTAGTGTTTGTGTAGTAGTAGTATGTAGTAGTGGTAGTAGTAGTAGTGGTAGTAGTAGTAGTAGTAGTTGTATAGTAGTAGTAGTAGTGGTAGTAGTAGTAGTATTAGTAGTGGTAGTAGTAGTAGTAGTGGTAGTAGTAGTAGTAGTGTTTGTTGTAGTAGTAATAGTGTAGTAGTAGTAGTAGTAATAGTGTAGTAGTAGTAGTAATAGTGCAGTAGTAGTAGTAATAGTGTAGTAGTAGTAGTAAATAGTGTAGTAGTAGTAGTAGTAGTAGTAGTAATAGTGTAGTAGTAGTAGTAGTAATAGTGTAGTAGTAGTAGTAATAGTGTGGTAGTAGTAGTAATAGTGTGGGTAGTAGTAGTAGTAATAGTGTAGTAGTAGTAGTAGTAGTAGTAGTAGTAGTAGTAGTAGTAGTAGTAGTAATAATAGCAGCTGTACTAGTAGAACCCACGGCAGTAGTAATAGCGGTAGTAGTAGTAGTACTGAAGTAATGGTGGTTAGTGCTTAGCAGTAGCAGAAGAACAACGGTAGTAATGCTGGAAATAGTACTAGAAGAAATAGCACCGGTAGTAGCAGTAGTAATAGCACCGGTAGTAGCAGTAGTAATAGCACCGGTAGTAGCAGTAGTAATAGCGGTAGTAGCAGTATTAACAGCACTGGTAGCAGCAGTAGTCATGTTGTATACACATCCCTCGGGCCCCGCACTTAAGGTAAATAGCCTCATGTCTCTTTTTACAACTACACATACACACACTTACTAAAAGAAATGAATTATACAAGTCATAGACAAAACAGTGGCCCATTAGTACACTACTAATATAAGTTGTGGCCATAATGTGTTTGATTACTTGTTGTTAATCATGTAGCTGTAGTTCTACTACAAGATTCACTACACATTCAGTTTTGATTGAAGTTAATGACAAGAACAGCTTTAGACTGAGTTTGTAGACACATTGACAAGTGACTGACAATACGATAAACAAAGCAAGGAAGCAAGGGAGCAAGGAAGCAAGGAGACAAGGAAGCGAGGAGACAAGGAGGCAAGCAGAGGAGTGATAAAAGACTTGTGAGTGCGCACTGAAGTGTGACTCAAGGTGATAGGGAAGCTTAGTTCTAGCTGGAGCAGGTGTAAGGATGCTTGTCATACCAGAGCAGGGGGCATGTCCGGACTGGAGTGAGATTGAGAAACGCTACTTTAGTCTCCAGGCTGTGAAAAAAAACTACAGTACTCTATTTTCCCTTCAAAAACACTGACTCAAAAGATTATTTTAAAAAAGAAGTATGCGCTCCAAGTGGTCATTATAGATGTGTTTGCACTTGCCTTTGGTTTGGGATTTTGAAGATTCTAAAGATTTTGTTTGGCTCTGTTCTAGTCCTGGTTTAGTTCTGGTCGAGTCCAGGTTTATTTCCAGTAGTCCAGTTTTTGTCCCAATTTGATATTGTGTGATTATGCACTCAAATCTATGGAATTAAAAAAGGAAATATTGCAGTGGTTGGAAAAGTATGCAAAGTATTGAAAAAAAAAATGTTTGCAGATGTTCATAGATTGTTTCGTGAATCTGAGGTTTTTAGTCAGATGCCCTGTATGTGTGCCCATCTATGTAATGGGTACAATAGTAACTACAAACTACAAATATGTTTACACATTTACCTCAATTAGACTTGACTTAAACCCACCACTGAAAGTAGCCTAAGACAACTGCTATTGCTACAGCGATCACTTCTGATACTACAAAAGAGATCATTTAGATTGAAAGTTTAGCAAAGAAACATTTTTTGGAAATTGTAAACCTGAAGGTCAAACAAAGACTTAAATTATTTTAATTATTATCAAAATGTTTTAAGTCTGGATAAAACTACAAACCCAAAATCATCCATTAATCCACCCACCCTGGCAGACTATGGAGAAATGCCATTGATATTCAAACCGCAGTGCCATTAATTAAAATGTTGATTAACTTTGCTAAACAGACTTTGACGACCCAGCTGCCCTTTGCAAAGACACTTACAAAGCGCTATGCTAGCTCCTCCGAGGCCTGTGCGGAGATGAGGACGTCCCGCGGTATGTAAACAAGCTAAAAGAGGAGAAGGGTTAGCGGAGACAATCCACCAACCAACAGCGACGTTCGCAGCCATAAATGTCAAGTTTTATTAACGAACAGGCTCAGCAAGGGGTGTGATAATAATCTGTGTTTTCAAAGGTGTCCACAAAGAAAAAAGAAATAAACATTGAGAGACATCGGCCCAAAATGTAACCAATTAAAAACCAAGTGGCAGATGAATCATAATTGGCATTTTTCAATTCAACATCAGTATCAACTAGAAATGCAAGAGTATTAAAATCTAAAATTTTAATGGTAATTAATCTTTTTTATCACTTCTGCACCCGTTTAGAATTTAAATTTTGAACAGAACCATATTATTAAAACATAAATCGCAAATCTAATGCAATCACAATGCTTGTCAGAAAAAACGCAACCAAAAATGTTCCTGAATCATTCAGGCCTAGCCTCAATCATAGTCCGATCATGATACATTTTGAAGTAAATATGGACGATAAATGATATTGACCCCCAAAAATGACGTTCTATCGTCATGTGTTGAATGATAAGTTGAGTAATTATTGTGACAGGTCTACATAATCTGATTTGATACTTTTGACAGCCCTAATTCCACTATTGTCTCACACACACACACACACACACACACACACCACCACCACCACCACCACCACCACACTGATGAAGAGGAAAGGAGGAGGGCGAGGAGTAGAGCTATGTGCCAGAGCCCACTTTCAGATAGCGTGGTTATCAGCTTCAAACCAAAGCCTAGAAACAAAGAGGAAGTTTACTGCGGCCCTGTTATCGGTACAAGTGCTGGTGAGTTGCACAGGGAGAGACAGCAGTGGATAAAAGCTTTCAGACAAATGAGAGAAATAGACCAAAGAGGGGAAAACCTTCAGAGGACTACGTATGGGTCCAAACTGATACAGAGGAGCAGACTTTGTCCCATTGACCGTGACCTGAGGCAGTCTCTGTGCCAGATAGGAGCAGTGCCCAGAAATCAGCGCAGACCAACAAGAAAGCAAAGCAAGTAAAAAGAACTGAAGACACACAAAATGAAATGGTACACAGACTTTGATAAGTGTCCAGAGGAGATAGAGTAAAAAGTATTCAACTTTTTTAATGGCAATGCTGGGGCCATAGGGACACATTGGTCAAGTTCATTTTGAGTTGTATCGGTGGCACGGTGACAGAATGTCTAGCGCACTCGCCCCTTAACAAGAGGGTTCAATGTTTTGATTCCCGGTGTGCATGTTCCCATTGCTCCTGACAGGAATTGAAGGATGGGCCAAATGCAGAGGAAACATTTCAACTATAGGTGCTATAATGAAACCTTAACTTTATATGCTGGTTTGTTTTTATTGCAAAAAAACAAGCGGCCTTACATTGAACGGGCTTGCATGGAGGAGGGCCCCTTCCTGCTTGTCTCATGCCTATATTATTCCACAGTATGGCATAAAATGTATCCATCTCCATGAAGAATGTTAAATAAGTATGGGTTTTAACTTTCTATTTCCATAGACAGAGATGAAGTGATAGGAGGTTTTTCATGGCCAATACTGAAACCCATCGTTTTACAATCCAGAGGAAGAGCTCTGCCGATTTTTTTAGGTCAATACGTAGGGCTGATTTTGATAATTTTCCAAATATATGATTTGAAAATGAATACTAAGCTAAATACTGTTTATACTTATTTGCTGCTCTGCATAAATAAATTATAATAAAAGAAAAATATCTCAATAGAAATAAATTTTTAGACATCCACAACACTGTTTTTTACAACTAACCCATAACAGAGCTCTATAATCTCATTTTATGAACACCAGCACTTAAGTGTTAACTCTACTGCTGCATGAAGCTTTATTTTAAGACCAAGAGCCGATACGCAAAAAAGTAACAAATATCAGCCTGATATATTCAAGGAACCGTTATATTGGTCCATCTCTAGGTGTGACATGCCACTTCCAGAAAGTTACAGTGTTGCTTAAACCCACTTCTAAATATACATCTTAAAGTCCTGTATTCATTAAAATTCTTGTGTATGAGCCGTTATAATGTTGATCCTCACCTTTGTTGTTTGAAGAATCTCTACACCATATACTTAAATGTATTTCACTGACAAAACAAAGGACTTTACCTAAAATCTAAAGTCATGTTAGTCATTCTGCTGTACTACGGGGACATTAGAAAATCTTGTACTTGCGATGACTTTGACAAAACATTCAAGATGACACTAAAGAATGTGTAAAAAAAAAAATGGTCCTAATCTGAGCAGCGCTGATGCCAATGAGCTACATGAAGTCTGTGAATATGTTCTGTTCCTTGACGCCCATCAAAGCTCTGCCTGCGAGAGGGTGAGACGGAGCAGGGTGTGGAAAACAGCAGGGGAGAGAGGAGAGGGGGAGGGAGGTGACGTAGAGCGAGAGACGAGACAGGGGAGAGGAGAGTAAAAAGAGAGGGGAGTTGAGAGATCTGAGAGGAGGATAGAAAGGAGGGGGGAGAGGGGGAAAAAGAGGAGAGAGTGGGAGAGAAGAGGGAGGGGAGAGGGGAGAGATAGGACGGATAGGAGGGGAGAGAGGCGAGGGCGGGGGAGGGAGGAGTGGGGGGAAGAGGAGAGAAAGGACGGGAAAGAGAGAGAGGGAGGACCAGAAGAGAGGGGTATAGGGGGGGGGGGGGGGGGGGTGAAGAGGAGGGACAAAAGTGGGAGAAGGAGCGAAAAGAGAGGGGGGAGTGGGGGAAAGAGAGCAGGGGAAAGAGTTATGAGGGGGGAAAGTAGGAGATGGGGAAGAGGAGATAAGAGGAGAGAGGAGTGGAGATATGGCAGGAGGGATGAAAGAGAGGAGAAAGGAGAGAGAAAGTGGGAGGGGTGAGGAGGGAAGGGAAAGGAGAGAGCACAGTCACCCAATGGCACCCTACAGCACCCCAGTGTCACTCGGCAGCCGGCTCGACCCACTAATCAGGAGACTTAGCCAATGACCTCGCTCCATGGGACTCCCATACCCTCTAATGAGATCTATTTCTTTGATTCAGAGCGATCTGCCTGGAGAGAAAGCGAAAAGGGGAGGGAGCAGGAAAGTGATAGAGAGAGAAAGGCATGAAGGAGGATTAACGAAGAGTGAGGAAGAGAGAGCGAGAAGGGAGGAAGAAGAAAAAACAGGAAGGATAGAGGCGGAGTTAAAGTAGTCACACGGGAAAAAGTGAAGGAGAGATGTGGGTGTGGGGGAGCACACGCAAGCTAGAGATAGAGAGAGATAGGGAGTTTAGATAGATGAGAGAAATGAGACAGACAGAATAAGTAGAAAGAAAAACAGAAAACCGAGAGAGAGCAAGAGAGAGAGAGAGAGAGAAAGAGCAAGACATCAGACATGTAGCTGCCTGAAAATAATGAATGATTCAGTTATGCTCTATGGCAGAGGTGCTCTTCATAAGTGAACACCCGCGCACTACGGGACTAGGAGGCTACAGAACAAGAGGAGAACCTACAACAAGAGGGAAGAGAGGGAGAGCGGAGGAGAGAGAGGAAAGAGACGAAGGGAGACAGAGGAAAGAGTGGAAAGAGGAGAATGGAAAATTGAGAGGGAGAACGAGGGAGGTCAGGGGGAGAAGAGAGAGAGAGAGGAGAGGGAGAAAGAGAACTCCACAAGCTTCTACAAACCCACCCCAGCTAATCAACAAGCCACAGTCAAAGATGCGACACCCACACTTGTTAGGAGTCAGCAGGCAATGAAACAAGGAGAAGAGAGTAAGGAGAAAAGAGAAAAGTGAGAAGAAAAAAGTGGAGGGGAAGAAGGGAGAGAGAGGGTGGGAGAGAGAGAGGGAGAAACACACGCAACACACAGCAGCCAGAGTCAAGGACGCAACACCCACCCTTGTTAGGACTCAAGAAAGCGAGGAGGAGGAGGAGAGGAGGAGGAGGAGGAGTAGGTGAGATTGGACAACGCTCGCTCAGTTTGAATTGAATTATTGATCAGCCCGACATATTGTGTTATGAGGAATTCATGGATCTATGTGTGTGGTGTCTAACATCCCCTGAGGCCTGGACAAACCATGGATCACTGTACATGTGTGGAGATGCGTACTACTGTGTGTACTACTGTGCGTACTACTGTGTGTACTACTGTGTGTACTACTGTGTGTACTACTGTGTTGTACTACTGTGTGTACTACTGTTTGTACTGCTGGGTGTACTGCTGGGTGTACTGCGGGTGTACTACTGTGTACTACTGCTGGGTGTACTACGGTGTGACTGTTTTATCCATACACCTCAGGAGAGCCTGGAGAGTCAAGAAAGTAATTACAATGTTCCCCCTCGCTATATTGCGGTGTCACTTTTCATGGTCCCTGGGTTATTTTGCGGATTTTGCGGATTTTTGTTTTTTTTTACCAAATGTTCGATGCCGCTAGCAATGTGACTCTGAAAACCCGGGGGCGTCAAATGAACTTGTCGTTGGAGCACTTTTCCACTTTGAGGACAAATGCAGAGTTGTGGTCCTGTGCGAGTGCCTTTGGATATTTATTAGTTTTCTCTGTGTCTTTGTGGAACACTGGGGGGGGTGTGAGGGAGGCAGGTGTGCCTATCCCTCCGAGTGACTTAGGATCGTATTTTATTTCACATACCGCCACCTATCAACGGAAGTGATCGTTCTGCCGCATCTCTGCCCTTGAAAAAGAAACGCAGCGCGCAGGTGTCCACACTTTACGTGGGTCCCCAGACCAACTTGAACACCTGACCTCACGTCAACGAAGGGACGAAAATAACTATGAGGACGGCAGCAGCCCGTAAGTTTGTTAAGACAACAAGGATTTGGCAAAAACAACTGGTAACCCATCATGGTGAAAAAACCTTTTTGTCCCTGCTTTTAGTTTGTGTATCATGAAACTGCAGGACAAAAGAACAAGGTCACGAGACTTACAGCGGAGCGGGCGCACCACGGAAAACGGAGAACACGAAGAGCGAAGCGGATCCAGAGGAAACTGAAGAAATATACAATGAATCTACAAAGGTTTTGAAACTTGGGAGTGTTTAAAACAAGAGAGAAATCTGAGAAAATGTTAATGTCTGTCTGAGAAAAGTGTAATACAAGGGGAGTGTGTGGTGAGGGGGTTTTAACAGCCGGGCAAAACATATAGAATAATTATATAAAAAATAAAGTTTTTTTTCGTTTATCACGGGTTATTTTTGGAATGTAAACTTCCCCGCGATAATGACGGGAACATGTCATGCAATACAAAAAGTAAGAAAAACTACAACAAAAATAAAAACATCTTTTTAATGCACTGAAAAATATTCTCTTGTACAATCCCTGGCTGGGAGGGTATGGGCATCTCCTGCTTCGTCTCCCATGAAAATTCCTTTGTTTGGACTAACATGGGTTGATAATGTAGGTAATTGCAAGTGTCTTTCTGACTGCCATGCTAGGTTATATAACTCGGCCCAGTGTCTCTGTTTTCAGCAAAACCACATAATTACTCAGTACAGGGCGTTGTTATTAAAAACTTGGTACTTCGACTTCGGACACCATTTTTATTTTTGATTACATTTAAATTTCTTGAAAAAAAAAGCTCTTTCTACTGTTTGGTTCTATTTGGACCATTTTATTGTCAAGCTCTATCAGACTACACCCATACACAGGATCCATCTGTTCATTTCTGACGTCGGTCTCTGAGTAGAGTAGCCATACTCTGCTTCTTGACTTATGACAAGTGGTCAATTTAGCTACTGGTTCCATCTTACAATTAACTAGGTGATTTTACACCTGCGAAAAAAACACTATTATGGGGAAACATACTCCAAGAGACAAGAGATTTTTTTTTTTCTTTTGATAGCTCGTGGATACCTTGCACTGTAAATCTTCTTCCATAGCTCTTTGTTCGAAATGGAAAAGGTGTTTTGGCTCTGACTGATGGCACCGTACGCTGCCCTGGTTAAACCGATGTACAAACAAGCGCCCACAAACTCCTTTTTGTTATCTACTACCTATAATAACTCTGTTATTCTAACAAAGTTTTGCACAAGTACAGAAACTCTTGAGATTAAGAAGTGCAGTAAGGGCTGTGAAACAGTTTGCGTTGTAAAAATAAAAAAAAAACATAGGCAGAACACATTTGGAGTAAAGACACTTGTGGTGTGTGCGTGGCCGACCCTCTCTGTGCAAGCGAAGGTAATTTATACTTTTATATGACAAAAGAGTTTTTGGGTAATTTCGGACAATACCGTCACCAGGGTTGCCATAAATGGATACCCCATGATCACACATCAATACTCAAACTATGTATGGAAACGTAGATGTCTCATCCTGAGACAGTAAAAATATGACTTTGTGCTCACTGCAAAGAAGACATTAAAGGGACACAAACGTCATCACAGCAACGAGGCCTGTCAGCTGTGTCCGAGGGGGGCCCCCTATGCATAGCGCCAGATCACCCTAGCAAAATTGTGGCTGTTTCGTTCATTTGTACTAAAATGTGCAACACCAACACGGACTGACCGAATCTGTGACGTCTAACCATCAATTAAGACAATTAACTGAACTGAAGAAAAAGTACATCCATCAAAGTGGTGTGTATTGCCAAAATTCCTGGTGGAAAAAAAGTGATTGATCGGTCAATATCCTTCGTCTTGAAAATAAGGCGACTCACGCATTCGAACAAACGTGCACAAATCAGCCCAAAAACAAGCTTTTGAGAAAGTAAATGGGGAAGGGGAAACCAAACTACAAACAGTGGTTAAAATCTCGAAGAACAAGTAAGTCGATTTTGGCAGAACAGGTATTGCTTTAACTTATGGATTTCAGTTTTTTAGCTGTGACAGTAAAGCTAACAGCACTTAACGTGGCCTAAATGCTAAAACACACTCGGCACCGTGATCCAGAGCCAACAATAAGTCACGTTGCGTTTTGCTCACTTGGATGAAGAAACAGAATGGCAGAGGACATATTTTGCACCTTCAGAGGAGATGCTAACAACATATCGGTAATCTGGAGGCTAGAGACAACCAATCGAATGTGGTCCGAAACAAGCCGGTTAATTAGAGTGTCGCGGCGGAGTGAGTGTGGATGGGCGTCGGACAGAATTGGATACGCGTGCGGTGGGATCCGGGGGGACACATAGAATAATACTCTACATTGTTACTATTAAGAAACTACAATTTTGTGTTGGTTCTAGTTCTCTAAAAAGGTTTTGTTTTGTTGTTTTCTAATTGTGATAGAATGTGGAAATTTCTATCAGGTAATCCAGCCTTTTCCTTAGTTTTAAACATTTGTTTCTTAGTCCCAACATCTCATTAGAGCCTTTACATCATAACATTGGGATACTGTACATTTTTTTCCTGCAAACGGTTTTCCAGTTATTTTTTCCTCTTGTTTATCGTCATTTCCATAACTGTGAAAACATTTATTATCACCGTTCAAATGCAGTGTCTAATATCTCTGGTTTTAATATTTAAATTGGAGAATGAAGCAGGTGCACACAAATATTGGTTTTCAATTCTGAACGTGTGCGACACCCAGTGACCCGATGGACCAAGACTCACTTTAACACAAACTCCGTATGACTGTGTACCAAACAGAAAGAGCGCCGTGCGATGACAAGAAGGAAAAATAAAATGTGAAACTGTAACTATTTAGTTAGAAATAAACAAGGAGCCAAGGAAGGAACCGCAATGCATACACAACAATACATACCTAGACAAGCAAAGTAACAGCAGGAGCAAGGAAGGAACAATTGTTATATTTTAACTAAAAGGTAAACTAAAAGCCAGATTAAAGTTGACTGCAATAACCATTCAAGATGACTAGATTAGTATAATTTCCTCTGTAAACACACAAGTTTTTCTAAAATGGAAGTCATTCCTCTAACCTCTGTAGTTTAGACTTCTGCAAACATGTTTCTGAAATGCCATGAGATTCTTGTATTTGTTTTATCAGTCACGTCCTTTTTCAAACTGAAAACTGTTAACGGTTCTGGACGCATTTCAAATGTGTACTTTGGACTAAATCCTACTATTACACATAATTTAGATTCAACGTTACCAGTTTTGTTGTACTGTGTCGTACTACTGTAAGTATCAGTAGCATTAGCACTACGTAAGGGTTAACACTAGTCCCTGTAGGATGTTTATCCTCTGCGTTGACCCATCTTTCAGTGTCGCTGGAGCAACCTGACAGGAGCAGTGGAGGACCCATCTCCAGATATCGACCTTGCTCTCGATACCCTTCGCTGAGAAATTTTACCTATTGGTGTAGGTTTTTTGTTGTGTAGCCAACTTTCAAGCACGACCTACTATGCAAAAAATCAACGTTTCAGAGCTTTATGTGTTATAGTGATTAAGGTTTCCCCTTATCATCATTTCCTCTCCTGAAGTGTGTACATTTGGAGTGTTCGTGCATGTTTGAGTAATCTTTAATGTTCTTATTATCAAGATGTCTATTAACTGACTTATTTAATTGATTATATACATAGGGATTTTGGCACTGTTGTGTACAATTATTTTTTTTAATCTACTCTTCTTAGCGTGATCTGCAGCTATCTCTAGCAGGGGCCGATAGCTACACAGCTCTTATTTAAGGCAACGTCAGCTCCACCGCACCACAGTTTTCTATATGTGGACAGTCAGAGAAATTGTTTTCTTTTATCAAGTTGTTTTAGAGAATAATGAGACATGGGTGTTTATAGATTATCACTAAAACATATAGCCCAACAATATATCTTCTTTAAAACTTACTTAAAATAAACCCCAAGACTGAACTTCAAAATACTTTAACACACTCATAAAACAGATATACTACTACTTTTATTTTCACTTCCTTTAGCAACTCTTATTCAACTATACGACCAAAGAAGGGCACTGTGGTCTGTTGTGGTTAATCTAAACTGGAAAAAACAAAAAAAAAAAAGCGCGATGACAATCAAAACTAGACAGACAGGAGCATGCAGTTTATGGGGTCTCCGTTAGTGTTAATTCTCTATGTGATGTCTGTCTGTGTAGTGACTCAGGATAGCAGCAGTGCACAATAACCACAGCGATATACACGGCCCCTTTTGTAACCATACCCCTCAATCTACTGCCAGAATACCCTTGTCCCCACTGTAAAATACAAGCGCAGAGAGGGGAGAGGAGGGTTACCCTGGTGTGAGCCTTGAGAGCAGCAATTTGGCACCAGAAATATTCTCTTCTGTCACTGTGAAAAGCTCAGTCCGCTAAACGTTTGGCGGTTGGGTCAAAGGGACGAACAGGGGATAAAGTTAGCCAAACCCAGGGCTGGGAAAGGGAGGTGGATCTTCTCTGATATGGGAGACTATACAGTTATTTAAAGGGCAACAAATACCCCCTCTTTAATTAAGTGTTACTAGGCCTGACTCATTCTAATAACTAATATGTGTTCAGTATGAACTAAATGTCTTGTTTAGTGTTCTAGCGGGTAATTTAAGTACCCTGTTAAAACAAAAATCTATGGTACCACTTTAATATTATCTCACACGAGAAGAACCCATTTATAAAACCTCACAAAAAGGCTCACTAAATATTTATGTATGATTTCTTTGTACTATTATTGTAGGTGAAGATAAAAATCTACACATAAAATATCTACACAAAAAAACCTACGAATTTGGTCATGTCAACATAAGAAACATTAAAGCCTGTGATGGGAATATATACAATTGACCAGCTGACATGATGCTCGAGCTGCATTGGATTGATGGGTCAAATGCAGAGCACTTTAAGTCTATACCATAATGACCTTGACTTCACAGATGCGAAAAGCTATGTAACAGCCCTCTAAACATTGCCGTTTTGGAACATTTTGGCGCTGAGCTCTATGGGAGGAATAGTCAACAGTAATAAAGTGGCTAACCCCAGGTCCACTCCGCACTGCACTAACGATTGTTTAAAAATGCCCTGCCCAAAACACCGATCAATGACGTTAGAGTCAACAGCCCTGACGGGTCAGTAAGACATTATGTGAAGACAGTCAGATTAGTCCCAGTCTATCTCCCGTGCTAGTCCCTTCTAGTCCCGGTCTCGTCCCGTCTAGTCCCCGCGTCTAGGTCCCTGTCTAGTCCCCGGTCTAGTCCCGTCCATTCCCGGTCTATTCTCGGTCTAGTGCTTTCTTAAAAAGAGCCCAACGCGGATCAGTGGTGAATTAGAATCTTGATTAAAATACAATACACTGCACTTTCCCGAGATGCACCATTCAACCGATTTAAGGCCTAACACAGCTGAGAACCCGGCACACGTCTTTGCGTGTGTGGTGGGGATTAGACTTTGGGTGTGTTACAAGTGCTGTAAAATGTTTTGCATGTGTCACATGTGGCATGTGGCTTTGACTGTGAGATGTCATAGGATCTCAGTTTTCTCCGCTCATTAGTAAAACATAAAACCCACAGTGAAAAACTGTAACGGTCGAGCCGCTGCACGGAGCAACAAAAGGAACTTTGCTTGGGGTCCTGTGCTAAGAGCCCTGGTTCACTACCCGGCTAAGGCCTGTTCATACACCCGGCTAAAGGCCTGTTGTCAGACCCAGCTCAGGCCTGGTTCAGACCCGGTTTTAGAACTCGGTTAGTTTGCGCTTGGTATAGCACTGTTTAGTCTGCTGGTTTAGAGCCCCTAGTTTTTGGCTCCGTCCCTGGTTTACCCCTTCGTGGATTGTGGCTGAGTTGGCAAAAGGCAAACACTGACCCTAGCTAACATAGCATACAATAGGTTTAGTCCAATGGTCTAGTCCTGGTCTAGTCCTGGTCTATGTCCTGGTCTTGTCCTGGCGTCTTGGCCTGCGTCTGGTCCGGGTCTGGTCCTGGTCTTGTCTCGGTTCCTGTGATCCTGGTCTTAGTCCTGGTTCTTGTCCTGGTCTTGTCCTGTGTCCTTGTCCTGGTCTGGTCCTGGTTCTTGTTCCTGGTCTTGTCCTGGTCTTGTCCTGGTCTTGCCTGGTCGTTGTCCTGGTTGAGCACCAGTTTGACACCAGTTGAGCACCAGTTGAGCACCATTTTAGCATTGGTTTTTGAAAAAGATAACAGAAGTAACCTGCCACAATGCCGATCTAAGCAGGGCTAGACCGCTTCTATCTTGTGGTGGGTCACATGGATGGGACATGACTGACCCTGTAACCACATTAACTCAAGAGAAGACATGTTGAAGTGTAAAGCCCAATGAATAAGTCTGTTCTTATAGAGTCATCCATATTAATCTACTCTGACAATCGCTCAATAACACAATGTTCTATACATTCCATATTAGTACCACCATTTTACCACTGTCAACATAACTTCAGTCCATGGTTTCACAATGATGAAAAATTAGTACCATTTCCATAGAAATCAACTCAATTCAAAACAAATCTTTTGACATTGTGAAAGCCCTCAATATGTCGCCAGAAAGAAGCTGCTGAAGCCTCTTTAATATTATCACGTAATCTGTCAAAACATGTATTCAGAAAACACACGGGGCGGAAAGGTGGAAGTGAAAGTTAGAATGAACAAACAGATTTCTGTCTACAATGCAGTGTTCAGGTCTCTGTTCTTTGCCTTACACAAGCCGGGCTAACTTTTAGCTCGGCTTATGAAAAATTTTGAAACCAAAAGTGGCAGGACGTTTCGGCCGCTGTCCAGATGACTCACACAGGAATATTCACGCGTTTTGAGCGGTGAAGAAAAGTACGACTTCAGGGCACCGCATAGACACAAGAGAAGTAACCCTACAAAAACAATACAGCCTGAAGCAACGAGCCAGATCGGAAGATGAGAGAAACGGGTGGACCTACAGAGAAGGAGGATAGAGGATAGAGAATGTAGAGGGACAGAGACAGAGAGAGACAGCAATAGAAGAGAGAGCACAGAGAAACAGAACAGAAGACCTCTCTAGAGAATGATAGCGATAGAGAAGGAGAGAGACGTGGGGGGGTTGGAGTGTTTTCCATCTAATTGTTTTAGAATATCAAATTGAATTTTAGAGATTTGTTTATCCTTTTTGTGCAAGCAGTATAAACTAGTTTTAACAGACAGGGTGTCCAGGAATCCCCATGTAGACCGAGTCTTGGCCCAGAATGGCCGACAGTGAGATGATGAGTCGCAGAGAGCAATGACATTCACTTCAGAAGTCATTGTTGTTTCTAAATGGGTCAGGACACTAAAGCAGTCATCAAGAAGTTAACATGTACGGTCGTCGTCAGTAACTTAGGCAACTTGAAAAACCTGTCTTTTCAGGATGACGTTTGTAATGATGGCAGTGATATTGAAACAAATAACAGGGTAACCATTTTTGTGTTGAAAGCATTGTGTACATGTGTATTCATTATTGATGCCAAATTCATTGTGTGTTTATCAAACATTGGCCCTAAACACCACTGCTTATTCTGTTCAATAGTCTACCAAATTCACATTCCCAGTGATCTAAAAGGGCTGTACCTGATCTTTTTCATATACTAAAGTAAATCTCATGTTGTTGCAGTACAGATAATTATATAAGCACTCCTTAGGGGCAACGATAGAACGTGTGTGTGCTGTTTGCATCTAAGTATAAAGAATATTTATGCACTATGTTTTGTGAACCAGAAAGTCAGGCTGGTGCTGTGTTTAGCATGCAGGGTGGTTGTGTTGTGCTTTACCATGATGGCAAACACCGTCGCCCTGTCTCTGAAAGGGAGAGGAGCGCTTATAACTCATCAAGTTCAACAATGTGGATCTAGGAAGGCCAACATTAGGAACTGTTTTATATATATATATATATAATAATCTATTTATTGCTATATATAGATAGTATATACATCACACACACCTATATATACTACACATACATATATATATATAAACTCCATACATCTATATATATATACACCACCTATATATATTCACACATATATGAGTATATCTATATATATATATATATATATATATATATCTCTACCTATTATATCATATATTCTATACATATGGAATGATGCCCAACCATTTAAAATGAAAGTAGTTAGTGAATATAATAATAAGCGTTCCACCCTACCACTGCCTACGGTCCTCGACCATAACATTGGTCTACCCAGCACTTGCTGTGAAGACTTCCAAAACTATCACAGAAGAGCTGGTAAAAACTAGTAAAAGCCCGTATGTATACAACACAGCTAATAGCGTTAGTCCATCGATGTTGTAGATGTTACTCTGTCCCCAACCTCCCCTCAATTTAGTACTTGGCCATTTGTTCCATATTGCATTCCGTATCCCCTATGGACAATCATATAATTCATTGTTTTGCACTAAAGCCCCATTTGTAGATCCACACAGATCCTATACCCCACACAAATGTCAGTATATGAAGGGAAGGTCAAACTTTATGGGAATGGAAT
>JAIEZT010001390.1:10021748-10088970 GCA_019594935.1 Periophthalmus modestus | reverse complement strand
CTCATAGTTAAGTTTAAGATAAGTCCTGCTTTAGACCTGCTTTAGTACAATGTTTAGACAAGGTTTAGAAATGTATTTAGATCTGGATTTACCCTTATAGTCTTGGTTTAGTCCCAAATATGGTCAGTACAAATAGTCCGCCCCTCACCCCAGCAGGCTCTCAGGTGTTGTCCTGTCTGGAGCCGTGTCAGCCAGGTTCAGAATGTGGGATAAGGCTGGACCAGAGCCAGCAGTCATTACCAAGCTCTGTCTGACTAAACATGACATTTTCAAAGGCGTGGAAGGACTTAACGGAGACGCGCAGAAGAGGACCCAGCATCTGTTTCATTCAGGCCTCTGCGATAACAAGCCCCTGTCCAGAGCGGCTCGAGCAAAGAGGGGACGGCTGGCCAGCGAATACAAATCACCTCCTCAAAACACGACAGCGAGCTGAGAGCGTAAACTGCAGGACATGCTCCCCTTTATCAGGACTCACTGTGTACGGTGTGTACTGGGTCTAACCTAGTTTAGTCCCGAAGAACGTCAAAATGCGTTTTCATCCCACGTTTTGTAATAAAGGACAATCTATTTGTGTACAGACTTGATTGGGCAGTTTTAGTTAGTTCTGGTTTTAAACCTGGTTTTAAACCTGGTTTTAAACCTGGTTTTAAACCTGATTTTAAACTGATTTTAAACCTGATTTTAAAACCTGATTTTAAACCTGATTTTAAACCTGGGTTTTAAACCTGGTTTTAAACCTGGTTTAGTAGCAGTTTTAGGTAGGTCTAGGTAGTTAGCAAAAACTGCCATGGGAGATCTGGATTATCCCTGTTAGCCCTATGATTATTTGTGTCTTAATTTATTTAGATTTACTTTTAAGCTTATAAACTGCCACATATTTTTTAGTCCTGCATTGCTCAATTTTAAGTTGAACCCATTATTTAGAGCAGAAACAATATTGCAGATTATATTGAAAAGTTTAGTAAGATATTCAATGTTTGAAAACAGGATTATTCAAGGATTAAACATGACCAAACTTAACTTAACCAAGTCTTAGCTGTGCCTAGACCGTGACCAAGGCGAGGCAAAACAAGTACAAATCCCATTCTCAACAGACTCCACAAAGCTAAGCAAAAATCAACATTCTGGCTGCACTCTTTAGCTGATCCAGCCTGTTGTATAGCGCTGTGTACTGTCGGAAAGAATTTCAATGTAGCTCTATGCATTCAGAGTAATGTGCTTCTCCACAAAGGCCATATGACAGGACGGTAATAAGCAGAAAACACTTAGCTAGCTTAGCAGACAGCGCCAGAGTGGAGTAGTTCAGATCTGCTGTATCATTCAGTAGAGGGCCGGAACAGGGGTGGAGTGAATAAGGAAGAAAGAAACTATAACATAATTAGTTTAAGATACTATTGTTACAGTGAGAAACAAGAAAGCTCCAATTATCAAAACATCATCTATTTTATGGCTTTACAACAAAACAGCAGGTTATAGGGCCTATATGACTGAGGAATATAGTTAAGTTATTCAAGGACACAAAATATTCCACAATAGTTATACAATTGCAATGTTAACAGTTTCTAAAGTCCTGGTCTGGTCCTCGTCTGGGCCTGGTTCCGGTCCTGGTACAGTCCTGGTCAACCTCATGAAGAGCCAGAGAATGGACCAGCTCAGATCTGCTTTATCATTCACTAGAGGGCTGGAACAGGAGCAGAGGTCGAATGAGGAAGAGAAGTACTTTCTAAGCTACTATCCAGAGATTATTACAGCAAAAAACAACAAAGTTCCAATTATAAAATCTTTTATTTTCCTGCTACACAACAAAACAGTAGGTTAAAGGGTGTATATGACTGTGGAATATGTTATAAAGTTATTCAAGGATATAACAACTTCCACAATAGCTATCCAAATGCAATGTTAACCGTTTCTAAGGTGGCAGAGAAACGTTCCTGGTCCCGTCCCTGGTCCCGTCCCTGGTCCCGTCCCTGGTCCCCGTCCCTGGTCCCGTCCCTGGTCCCGTCCCTGGTCCCGTCCCCTGGTCCGTCCCTGGTCCCGTCCCTGGTCCCGTCCCTGGTCCCGTCCCTGGTCCCGTCCATGGTGGTCCCGTCCCTTTGATCCTAGTTAGCTATGTAGAGAGCCACAGAGTTGACTAGCTCAGATCCGCTGTATCATTCGCTACAGGGCTGGAGCAGGAGTGGGGTGAATAAGAAAGAGAAGACCAAAGCATATTGATTTACTTCAGATAGTAATTAACTGAGATTATTACAGTGAGAAACAACAGTCCCAGTTTCAGTTTCAGACCTGGGTTACTCCTTCCTTTGTCCTACTTTAGTCTTCTGTTTAACCCTGAATCACTAAACTTAGGTTAAAACTGTATGCAGCCACACCACCAAAAAGAGCGCCAGACCACCTTTAGTGTTTCATTTTACCTTGGCAACGTTAAAACCTAATTAAATGAACAGGACAAATGGAAACAGACTTTTGAATAATTATCCGAATTACTCTGAAATCAAGTGGCCTCCGTGTTACTGGCCCATAAAAACAGAAGAGTGACCAGAGCAATCACCAAAACCAACACATTTCCACATCTGTGTCTCTGGCCTTGTCCCATTAAAAACACATCACACGCACTAAAGCTACGCTACTCTAACAAAGCACAAAAAAGCCATTGGTTTTAATTGGGTCCACTGCACCCTTAGCCTCTCAGAATGGGCCAGCAGGCTAATGCAAACAACTGTGCATTGACTGGAACCAAACCAGAATGTATAAAGGAGTTTGGAGGACAATCAAGAGACAAATTGTTAAAACATCACATTTGTAGTAAGTATGCCGACTTCATGCAGTCACTTTTCCCTTCAATCTGAGTTTTTGATGTATAAATGTGTAATATAGTATTATACACAAGGCCAAAACCAGGACAACAATATCTAAACTTTGTGTGTAAATATTGTTTGACAACACTGAGGAAAAAGGACTACAGATGAGAAGTTACACCAAAGAAGAACCATTATATTATTATATTACTTGTATTACGAAAGTGGCTGATTTTTTCCAATACACTTCTCTCTGCCAAATAAACTAATAATAATGCTATTATAAATGCTATTATAGTGTAAACTAATAATCTTGTATAGTGCTTTCCCAGACACTCAAAGTCACTTTACAATTTCATGCATTATTAACTCACCCCATACTCAATGGTGGTACTCCAGCCACAGCTGCTCTGGGGCAGACTGGTGGTAGTGAGGTTACCAATCTGTGCCATCGGCTGCTCCAACCACCACCAACACTCATACTATATTCATATTCGGCAAAGTGGTTGAAGTTGCACAGTGATTCATTTGACTCATTTTCATGTGCACTAAAATGTTTAACTAGAATAGCTTGTACTTGGAACTTGCAGTGTAACATGATAAAATTAAACAGATATTCAACCTTCAAACTCGTAAGCCAAATGTAGGCATGGTGCATCTTTAAGCAGTGAGAAATATCTGGAAGTTTTCATAGAGCCACAAAAGCCTAACACTTCTCTGACCCAATAACCATTTCCTCCACACCTGTCTAATATTTTACACACTGCACTATATTGTATATGGGTCACATAGAGGTGCAATGGTGCAGCAGGTCTATTGTTTTACACAGGGCTCAGTGCAAACCTCAAACCATATCATTACCCCAGCAGTGAGAAGGAAGAAAGGGAGAGAGGGGAGAGGAGGGAGGGAGAGAGAGACAGAGAGAGGGATGAGAGAGAAGGAAGAGATGGGAAGAAAGAGTGAGAGTGAGGGAGGGAGAGAGAAAAAGAGAGGGGAAGAGGGACAGACAGACAGACTCAGAAGCAGAGGCAGGAGGGAGGAGGAGGAAAGAGACAGAAGCGGGACAGGGGAGAGAGAATGGAGAGAATAAAGAGAGGATAAAGGGAGAGGGAAGAGGGGGAGAGAGAGAGAGAGAGAGAGAGAGAGAGGGAGAGAGGGGAGAGAGGCAGGAGAGGAACGAGGAGTGTTATTCTGGGGCTGCTACAGAGTGGAGTGTTTGACAATGAGTGTAGATAAACAGAAAGCAAGGGAGCGAGGAAACAAGTGAGGAGGAGGAGAGAAGGCAAGGAGACAAGGTGGAATAGACTCGTACTGAAGTGTGACTGAATCAAGTATGCATGAAAAGGTGATAGCAAAGTTTGTGGATGTAAGCAAATGGAGGTGTATTACAGATATTAATACAGTGGTAGTGGTAGTAGTAGTAGTAGTGTTGGTGGAAGTAGTAGTAGTGTTGGTAATAGTAGTAGTAGTAGTGGTAGTAGTAGTGTTGGTAGTAGTAGTAGTAGTAGTAGTAGTGTTGGTAGTAGTAGTAGTGTTGGTAGTAGTGGTAGTAGTAGTAGTAGTGTTGATGCTAGTAGTAGTGGTAGTAGTAGTAGTAGTGGTAGTAGTAGTAGTGTTTGTTGTAGTAGTAGTGTTGATGGTAGTAGTAGTGGTAGGAGTAGTGGTAGTAGTAGTGGTAGTAGTAGTAGTAGTAGTAGTAGTAGTAGTAGTAGTAGTAGTAGTAGTAGTAGTAGTAGTAGTAGTAGTAGTGTTGATGGTAGTAGTAGTGGTAGTAGTAGTAGTAGTGGTAGTAGTAGTAGTGTTTGTTGTAGTAGTAGTGTTGATGGTAGTAGTAGTGGTAGTAGTAGTGGTAGTAGTAGTAGTAGTAGTGGTAGTAGTAGTGGTAGTAGTAGTGGTAGTAGTAGTGGTAGTAGTAGTATTAGTAGTGGTAGTAGTAGTAGTAGTGGTAGTAGTAGTAGTGTTTGTTGTAGTAGTGTAGTAGTAGTAGTATAGTGTAGTAGTAGTAGTAGTAATAGTGTAGTAGTAGTAGTAGTAATAGTGTAGTAGTAGTAGTAGTAATAGTGTAGTAGTAGTAGTAGTAATAGTGTAGTAGTAGTAGTAGTAATAGTGTAGTAGTAGTAGTAGTAATAGTGTAGTAGTAGTAGTAGTAATAGTGTAGTAGTAGTAGTAGTGGTAGTAGTAGTAGTAGTAGTAGTAGTAGTAGTAGTAGTAGTAGTAGTAGTAGTAGTAATAATAGCAGCTGTACTAGTAGAACCCACGGCAGTAGTAATAGCGGTAGTAGTAGTTACTGAAGTAATGGTGGTTAGTGCTTAGCAGTAGCAGAAACAACGGTAGTAATGCTGGAAATAGTACTAGAAGAAATAGCACCGGTAGTAGCAGTAGTAATAGCACCGGTAGTAGCAGTAGTAATAGCACCGGTAGTAGCAGTAGTAATAGCACCGGTAGTAGCAGTTTTAACAGCACTGGTAGCAGGAGTAGTCATGTTGTATACACGCCCCTCGGGCCCCGCACTTAAGGTAAATAGCCTCATGTCTCTTTTTACAACTACACATACACACACTTACTAAAAGAAATGAATTATACAAGTCATAGACAAAACAGTGGCCCATTAGTACACTACTAATATAAGTTGTGGCCATAATGTGTTTGATTACTTGTTGTTAATCAAGTAGCTGTAGTTCTACTACAAGATTCACTACACATTCAGTTTTGATTGAAGTTAATGACAAGAACAGCTTTAGACTGAGTTTGTAGACACATTGACAAGTGACTGACAATACGATAAACAAAGCAAGGAAGCAAGGGAGCAAGGAAGCAAGGAGACAAGGAAGCGAGGAGACAAGGAGGCAAGCAGAGGAGTGATAAAAGACTTGTGAGTGCGCACTGAAGTGTGACTCAAGGTGATAGGGAAGCTTAGTTCTAGCTGGAGCAGGTGTAAGGATGCTTGTCATACCAGAGCAGGGGGCATGTCCGGACTGGAGTGAGATTGAGAAACGCTACTTTAGTCTCCAGGCTGTGAAAAACTACAGTACTCTATTTTCCCTTCAAAAACACTGACTCAAAAGATTATTTTAAAAAAGAAGTATGCGCTCCAGAGTGGTCATTATAGATGTGTTTGCACTTGCCTTTGGTTTGGGATTTTGAAGATTCTAAAGATTTTGTTTGGCTCTGTTCTAGTCCTGGTTTAGTTCTGGTCGAGTCCAGGTTTATTTCCAGTAGTCCCAGTTTTGTCCCAATTTTGATTGTGTGATTATGCACTCAAATCTATGGAAGTGGTGGAAAAAAAAGGAAATATTGCAGTGGTTGGAAAAGTATGCACTGTGAACTACAACTATGTTTACAACATTTACCTCAATTAGACTTGACTTTAACAACCCACCACTGAAAGTAGCCTAAGACAACTGCTATTGCTACAGCGATCACTTCTGATACTACAAAAGAGATCATTTAGATTGAAAGTTTAGCAAAGAAAACATTTTTTGGAAATTGTAAACCTGAAGGTCAAACAAAGACTTAATTTATTTTAATTATTATCAAAATGTTTTAAGTCTGGATAAAACTACAACCCAAAATCATCCATTATCCACCCACCCTGGCAGACTATGGAGAAATGCCATTGATATTCAAAACCGAGTGCCATTAATTAAAATGTTGATTACTTTGCTAAACAGACTTTGACGACCAGCTGCCCTTTGCAAAGACACTTACAAAGCGCTATGCTAGCTCCTCCGAGGCCTGTGCGGAGATGAGGACGTCCCGCGGTATGTAAACAAGCTAAAAGAGGAGAAGGGTTAGCGGAGACAATCCACCAACCAAACAGCGACGTTCGCACCATAAATGTCAAGTTTTATTAACGAACAGGCTCAGCAAGGGGTGATATAATCTGTGTTTTCAAAGGTGTCCACAAAGAAAAAAGAAATAAACATTGAGAGACATCGGCCAAAATGTAACCAATTAAAAACAAGTGGCAGATGAATCATAATTGGCATTTTCAATTCAACATCAGTATCAACTAGAAATGCAAGAGTATTAAAATCTAAAATTTTAATGGACACACTTAGCACATCACAAAGGCTGCAATTATTTACATAAAATATTTTTTCCACAAAAAAACAAAAAAAAAACATCTCAAAAACTGCTCAAAACTCAAAATTACAAAAGCTGACTGAAATGTGATTCTTGTATTATCTTTTTATCACTTCTGCACCCGTTTAGAATTTAAATTTTGAACAGAACCATATTATTAAAACATAAATCGCAAATCTAATTGCAATCACAATGCTTGTCAGAAAAACCGCAACCAAAAATGTTCCTGAATCATTCAGGCCTAGCCTCAATCATAGTCCGATCATGATACATTTTGAAGTAAATATGGACGATAAATGATATTGACCCCCAAAAATGACGTTCTATCGTCATGTGTTGAATGATAAGTTGAGTAATTATTGTGACAGGTCTACATAATCTGATTTGATACTTTTGACAGCCCTAATTCCACTATTGTCTCTCACACACACACACACACCACCACCACCACCACCACCACCACCACCACCACACTGATGAAGAGGAAAGGAGGAGGGCGAGGAGTAGAGCTATGTGCCAGAGCCCACTTTCAGATAGCGTGGTTATCAGCTTCAAACCAAAGCCTAGAAACAAAGAGGAAGTTTACTGCGGCCCTGTTATCGGTACAAAAGTGCTGGTGAGTTGCACAGGGAGAGACAGCAGTGGATAAAAGCTTTCAGACAAATGAGAGAAATAGACCAAAGAGGGGAAACCTTCAGAGGACTACGTATGGTCCAAACTGATACAGAGGAGCAGACTTTGTCCCATTGACCGTGACCTGAGGCAGTCTCTGTGCCAGATAGGAGCAGTGCCCAGAAATCAGCGCAGACCAACCAAGAAAGCAAAGCAAGTAAAAGAACTGAAGACACACAAAATGAAATGGTACACAGACTTTGATAAGTGTCCAGAGGAGATAGAGTAAAAAGTATTCAACTTTTTTAATGGCAATGCTGGGGCCATAGGGATGCATTGGTCAAGTTCATTTTGAGTTGTATCGGTGGCACGGTGACAGAATGTCTAGCGCACTCGCCCCTTAACAAGAGGGTTCAATGTTTGATTCCCGGTGTGCATGTTCCCATTGCTCCTGACAGGAATTAAAGGATGTGCCAAATGCAGAGGAAACATTTCACTATAGGTGCTATAAATGAAACCTTAACTTTATGCTGGTTTGTTTTTATTGCAAAAAACAAGCAGCCTTACATTGAACGGGCTTGCATGGAGGAGGGCCCCTTCCTGCTTGTCTCATGCCTATATTATTCCACAGTATGGCATAAAATGTATCCATCTCCATGAAGAATGTTACTAAGTATGGTTTTAACTTTCTATTTCCATAGACAGAGATGAAGTGATAGGAGGTTTTTCATGGCCAATACTGAAACCCATTGTTTACAATCCAGAGGATGAGCTCTGCCGATTTTTTTAGGTCAATACGTAGGGCTGATTTTGATAATTTTCCAAATATATGATTTGAAATGAATACTAACCTAAATACTGTTTATACTTTTTTGCTGCTCTGCATAAATAAATTATAATAAAGAAAAAATATCTCAATAGAAATAAATTTTAGACATCCACAACACTGTTTTTACAACTAACCCATAACAGAGCTGTATAATCTCATTTTATGAACACCAGCACTTAAGTGTTAACTCTACTGCTGCATGAAGCTTTATTTTAAGACCAAGAGCCGATACGCAAAAAAGTACAAATATCAGCCTGATATATTCGAGGAACCGTTATATTGGTCCATCTCTAAGGTGACATGCCACTTCCAGAAAGTTAGTGTTGCTTTAAACCCACTTCTAAATATGCATCTTAAAGTCCTGTATTCATTAAAATTCTCGTGTATGAGCCGTTATAATGTTGTATCCTCACCTTTGTTGTTTGAGAATCTCTACACCATATACCTTAAATGTATTTCACTGACAAAACAAAGGACTTTACCTAAAATCTAAAGTCATGTTAGTCATTCTGCTGTACTACGGGGACATTAGAAATCTTGTACTTGGCGATGACTTTGACAAAACATTCAAAGATGAACTAAAGATGTGTAAAAAAAATGGATCCTAATGAGCAGCGCTGATGCCAAATGAGCTACATGAAGTCTGTGAATATGTTCTGTCCTTGACCCCATCAAAGCTCTGCCTGCGGAGGGGAGACGGAGCAGGTGTGGAAAGCAGGGGGAGAGAGGAGAGGGGAGGGAGGTGAGAGCGAGAGACGAGACAGGGGAGAGGAGAGTAAAAGAGAGGGGAGAGAGAGGAGAGGAGGATAGAAAGGAGGGGAGAGGGGGGAAAGAGGAGAGAGTGGAGAGAAGAGGGAGGGGAGGGGAGAGAGGAGGATAGGAGGGGAGAGAGGCGAGGGGGAGGGAGGAGATGGGGAAGAGGAGAGAAAGGAGGAAAGACAGAGAGAGACAGACAGAGAGAGTAAGGGGGGGGGGGGGGGGGGTGTGAGAAGGAGGGACATGGGGAGAGGAGCGAAAGGAGGGGGGAGAGTGGGGGGAAAGAGAGCAGGGGAAAGAGGTGAGGGGGAAGTAGGAGATGGGGAAGAGGAGATAAAGGAGAGTGGAGATATGGAGGAGGGATGAGAGAGCGAGAAAGGAGAGAGAAAGGGGAGGGGTGAGAGGAGGGAAAGGAGAGAGGCACAGCACCCAATGGCACCCTACAGCACCCAGTGTCACTCGGCAGCCGGCTCTGACCCACTAATCAGGAGACTTAGCCAATGACCTCTCCATCCCATACCCTCTAATGAGATCTATGTCTTTGATTCAGCGAGCTGCCTGGAGAGAAAGCGAAAAGGGAGGGAGAGAGGGAAAGTGATAGAGAGAGAAAGGCATAAAGGCAGGATTAACGAAGAGTGAGGAAGAGAGAGCGAGAAGGGAGTGAAGAAAACAGGAAGGATAGAGGCGGAGTTAAAGTAGTCACACGGGGAAAAGTGAAGGAGAGAGGGTGTGGGGGAGACAGCAAGCTAGAGATAGAGAGAGATAGGGAGTTAGATAGATGAAGAGAAATGAGACAGACTAATAAGTGAGAAAGAAAAACACAGAGAGAGAGCAAGAGAGAGAGAGAGAGAGAAAGAGCAGACAGCAGACATGTAGCTGCTGAAATAATGAATGTTCAGTAATGCTCTATGGCAGAGGGCTCTCATAAGTGAACACCCGCGCACTACGGGACTAGGAGCTACAGAACAAGAGAGAACTACAACAAGAGGGAAGAGAGGGAGAGAGGAGGAGAGAGGAAAGAGACAGAAGGGAGACAGAGGAAAGAGTGGAAAGAGGAGATGGAAAATTGAGAGGGGAGAACGAGGGAGGTCAGGGGGAGAAGAGGAGAGAGAGAGGAGAGGGGAGAAAGAGAACTCCAACAAGCTTCTACAAACCCACCCCAGCTAATCAGACAGCCACAGTCAAAGATGCGACACCCACCTTGTTAGGAGTCAAGCAGGCAAGGAAACAAGGAGAAGAGGTAAGGAGAAAAGAGAAAAGTGAGAAGAAAAGTGGAGGGGAAGAAGGGCGAGAGAGGGTGGGAGAGAGAGAGGGAGAACACACAGCACAAACAGGCAGCCAGAGTCAAGGACGCAACACCCACCTTGTTAGGACTCAAGGAAGCGAGGAGGAGGAGGAGAGGAGGAGGCTGTAGGTGAGATTGGACACGCTCGCTCACAGTTTGAATTGAATTATTGATCAGCCGACAGATTGTGTTATGAGGAATTCATGGATCTATGTGTGTGGTGTCTAACATCCCTGAGGCCTGGACAAACCATGGATCACTGTACATGTGTGGAGATGCGTACTACTGTGTGTACTTCTGTGTGTACTACTGTGTGTACTGCTGTGTGTACTGCTGTGTGTACTGCTGTGTGTACTGCTGTGTGTACTGCTGGGTGTGTACTGCTGGGTGTACTGCTGGGTGTACTACTGGGTGTACTGCTGGGTGTACTACGGTGTGACTGTTTATCCATACACATCAGGAGAGCCTGGAGAGTCAAGAAAGTAATTACAATGTTCCCTCGCTATATTGCGGTTCACTTTTCATGGTCTGGCTATTTTGCAGATTTTTTTTGTTTTTTACCAAAATGTTCGATGCTAGCAATGTGACTCTGAAACACCGGGGCGTCAAGAACGCGTTGGACACTTTTCCATTTGAGGACAAACGTTGTGGTCTGCGAGTGCCTTTGGATATTTAGTTTTCCCTGTGTCTTTGTGAACACTGCAGACCAGGTTGAGAGAGTGACTTTAGTGTATTTATTACATAAAACCTATCAACGGAAGTGATCGGTTCTGCAGCGTCTCTGACGCTTGAAAAAGAAACGCAGCGCAGCCACAACGCGTGTCCACAGACACTTTACATGTGACTCAACGTAAAGAAGGACGAAAATAACATGAGGACGGCAGCAGCAGTAAGTTTTAACAAGGATGCAAAAACAACTGTAACCATCATGGTGAAAGTGTCTGCTTTAGTTTGTGGATCAATGACTGCAGGAAAAAGAACATTACGAGACATTACAGCGGAGCTGCACCAAAACGAAGAGGCGCGGTCAGAGGAACTGAGAAATATACATGAATCTACAAAGGTTTGAACTTTGAGAGTGTTTAAACAAGAGAGAAATCTGAGAAAATGTTAATGTCTGTCTGAGAAAAGTGTATAAAGTGTGTGGTGAGCGGTTTTACAGCCGCAAAACATATAGAATAATTATAAAAAATAAAGTTTTTCGTTTATCACGGGTTATTTTTGGAATGTAACTTCCGCGATAAATGAGGGAACACTGTACATGAATACAAAAAGTAAGAAAAACTACAACAAAAATAAAAACATCTTTTTAATGCACTGAAAAATATTTTCAAAACCCTGGCCTGGAGGAGGGCCTCTTCCTGCTCGTCTCCATGACAATTCCTTTGTTTTGACGTAACATTTGGTTTATAATGTAGGTAATGCAAGTTTTCTGACTGCCATACTATGGTATATTACAGCCAGTGTATCTGTTTCAGCAAATACACATAATTACTCAGTAAAGGGCGTGTTATCACAACTTTGTACTTCGACTTCACTCATTTTTATTAACATTAAATTCAGAAAAAAAGTCTCTTCTAATGTTTGGTTCTATTTGACCATTTTATTTCAAGCTCTATCATACTACACCTAAACACAGGATCATCTGTTCATTTTGATGTCTCTGAGTAGCAGTGCCTCCTCTTTTCTTAGACTTAGGATGGAATAAAATGGGTTAAATTAACTATTGATTTTACACTGGAAAAAACATTATTATGGCAAAATAATACAAGAGACAAGTGATTTTTTTTTTTTTACAAAGACTCACTTAAATCTTCTTCCATAGTTCTTTGGTGAAATGAAAAGGTGTTTGGCTCTGACTGATGCCACCTCCTGGAGCTACAGTGCTACAAACAAGCGCCAAGTACAGAACTTTGATGATTAAAAAGTGCAGTAAGGGCTGTGAAAAATTTGCGTTTGTAAAAATAAAAAAAAACATTAGCAGACACATTTGGATTAAAGACACTTGTTTTGCTTGTATACAATGAATTTAATTTATAATTTTATATGACAAACGAGTTGGGGTATTTCGACAATACAGTCAGGGTTGCCATAAATGGATACCCAGACACACATCAATACTAAAACTAGTATTGAAACTAGATACTCATCTGAGAAAGTAAAAATATGACTATTTCTCACTTAAAGAAGACATTAAAGACACAAACGTCATCACAGCAAAGAGCCCTGTAGCTGTCCGAGCCCCCTATGGATAGCTGCAGATCACACTAGCAAATAGTGGCTTTTTCGTTCATTTGTACTAAAATGGCAACACAACACGGCCGAATCTTACGTCTACCATCAATTAAGAAAATTAACTGAACTGAAGAACAAAGCACGTACATCAAAGTGGGTGTATGCCGGTGGTGTGAAAAAAGGGATTGATGGGCAATATGGCGTCTTGAAAATAAGCGACTAACCATTACTCAAACATGCACAAATCAGCCCAAAAACGGCTTCGAGAAGGTAAATGGGAAGGGGAAACAACTACAACATGGTTAAAACCTCAGAAAAGTCAATTTTGCATAACAGGTATGCTTTAACTTATGTATTCCGTTTTGCTTTGACAGTAAAGCTAACAGCAATTAACTGCTAAATGCTAACACACTCCGTGATTATGAGACAATAAAATGCTTTCTAATTGGATGCAGACAGCAGGCAGAGGACATATTTTGACCTCAAGAGATGCTTATACAACATATCTGTACTGAGGCAAGACAACAATTTTGGAACAAGCCCGTTTAATTAGATTGGGCTAGTGAGTGCATGTTTAGAACGGTCTTGATCAACTAATAATACTACATTGTACTATTAAAGAAACTACAATTTTGTGTTGATTCTATTTCTCTAAAAAGGTTTTGTTTTTGTTTTTTTCTCATTGTGATAGAATGTGGAAATTTTTATCAGGTATCCAGCCTTTTCCTTAGTTTAAAATTGTTCTAGTCCAACATCTCATTAGAGCCTTTACATCATAACATTTGGATACTGTACATTTTTTTCCTGCAACGGTTTTCCAGTATTTTTTCCCTCTTGTTTATCGTCATTTCCATAACTGTGAAAACATTTTATCACTGTTCAAATGCAGTGTCTAATAATCTCTGGTTTTATATTTAAATTGGAGCATGAAGCAGCTGTGCACACAATATTTTGTTTTCAAGTCTGAACGTGCCGACACACAGGGACCCGATGGGACCAAGACCTCACTTTAACACAACTCCGTATGACTGTGTACCAAACAGAAAGAGCGCGTGATGACAAGAAGGAAAAATAAAATGTGAAACTGTAACTAGTTAGTTAGAAATAAAACAAGGAGCCAAGGAAAGGAACCGCAATGCATACACAAAATACATACTAGACAAGCAAAGTAACAGCAAGGAGCAAGGAAGGAACAATTTGTATATTTTAATAAAAAGGTAAACTAACTCTGCAAGATTAAAGTTGACTGCAATAACCATTCAAGATGACTAGATTAGTATAATTTCCTCTGTAAACAACACAAAGGTTTTCTAAATGAAAGTCATTTCCTCTAACTCTGTAGTTTAGACTTCTGCAAACATGTTCTGAAATGCATGAGATTCTTGTATTTGTTTATCAGTCACAGTCTTTCAAACTGAAACTGTTAACGGTTCTGGATGCATTTCAAATTTGTACTTTGGACGAAATCCTACTATTACAACATAATTTAGATTCAAGTTAACAGTTTTGTTGTACTGTAGTACTACTGTAGTAGCAGTAGCAGTAGCACTAGCTTAAGGTTAACACTAGTCCCTGTAGGTATGTTTATCCTCTGCGTTGGACCCATCTTTCAGTGTCGCTGGAGCAACCTGACAGGAGCAGTGGACCCATCTCCAGATATCGAGCTTGCTCTCGACTACCTTAGCTGGAGAATTTTACCTATTGTGTATGTTTTTTGTTGTGTTAGCAACTTTAAAGCAGACCTACTATGCAAAAATCAACGTTTCAGAGCTTTTATTGTGTTATAGTTGTTTCCCCTTCTCATTTCCTCTCTGAAGTTGTATTTGGAGTGATTCGTGCATGTTTGAGTAATCTTTAATCTCTTATTATCAAGATGTCATATTACTGACTTATTTAATTGATTATATACATAGGATTTGGCACTGTTGTGTACTAATTTTTTTTTTTTAATCTACTACTTCTTAGCGTGATCTGCAGCTATCTATAGCAGGGGCCGATAGCTACACAGCTCTTATTTAAGGCAACGTCAGCTTCCACCGCACCACAGTTTTCTAATGTGGAAGTCAGAGAAATTGTTTCTTTTATCAAGTTGTTTTAGAGGAATAATGATACATGGGTGTTATAGATTATAACTATAGCACAATATATCTTCTTTAAAACTTACTTAAAATAAACCCAAGACTGAACTTCAAAATACTTTAACATCACTAAAACAGATATACTAATTACTTTTATTTTCACTTTCCTTTTAGCAACTCTTATTCAACTATAAGACCAAAGAAGGGCAACTGTTCTTGTTGTGGTTAAATCTAAACTTGAAAGCGAGAGGACATCAAAACTAGACAGACAGGAGCATGCAGTTAATGGGGGTCTCCGGTAGTGTTAAATTCTCTATGTGATGTCTGTCTGTGTAGTGACTCTAGGCTAGCAGCAGTGCACAAATAACCACAGCGGATACACGGCCCTTTGTAACCCATTCACCTCAATCTACTGCCAGAATACACTTGTCCCACTGTTAAAAATACAAGCGCAGAGAGGGGAGAGGAGGGTTACCTGGTGTGAGCCTTTGAGAGCAGCAATTTGGCACCAAGAATATTCTCTTTCACTGTGAAAATGCACCGCTAACGTTTGGCGGTTTGGTCAAAGGGAGAAGGGGATAAAGTTAGCCAAACCCAGGGCTGGGGAAGGGAGGGGGATCTTTCTCTGATATGGGAGACTATACAGTTATTTAAAGGGCACATAATACCCCCTCTTTAATTAAGTAGTTACTAGCCTGACTCATTCTTAATAAACTATTTGTTCATTATGAATAAAGTCTTGTTTATGTATAATGGGTAATTAAGTACCTGTTAAAACAAAAATATATGGTACCACTTTATATTATCTCAACTAGAAGCACCCATTTATAAAACCTCACAAAAAGGCTCACTTAAATATTTACTGATTTCTTTGTAATATTATTTGCAGGTGAAGATAAAAATCTACACATATAAAATATACACACAAAAAGAACTAAGAATTTTGGTCATGTCAACATAAGAAACATTAAAGCCTGTGATGGGAATATATACAATTTGACAGCTGACATGCTGCTCGAGCTGCATTGGATGATGGGTCAAATGCAGAGCACGTTAAAGTCTATACCATAATGACCTTGACTTCACAGATGCGAAAAGCCTATTAACAGCCCTCTAAACATTGCCTTTTGGAACATTTGGCGCTGAGCTCTATGGGAGGAATAGGTCAACAGTAATAAAGTGGCTAACCCCAGGTCCACTCCACTGCACTAACGACTGTTTTAAAATGCCCTGCCCAAAACACCGATCAATGACGTTAGAGACATTATGTAGAAGACAGCCTGGACTGGTCAGGAAGACATTATGTAGAAGAGTAGATTAGTCCCAGTCTAGTCCCGGTCTAGTCCCGGTCTAGGTCTCCCGGTCTAGTCCCGGTCTAGTCTTGATTAAAAAGAGCCCAAGCTGATCAGTGGTGATTAGAATCTTGATTAAAATACAATACACTGCACTGCCCTGAGATGCACCATTCAACCGATTATAGGCCTAACACAGCTGAGACCCAGCACAAGCTTGCGTGTGGTGGTGGGGAGTAGACTTTGGTGTGTTACAAGTGCTTGTAAATGTTTGAATGTTTCACAGTGGCATGTGGCTTTGACTGTGATGTCATAGGAGCTCAGTCTCTCATTTAGAAAAACAGAAAACCCAAAGTGGAAAAAAAACTGTAAAGGTCGAGCCGTGAACGGAGCAACAAAAGGAAACTTTGCTTTGGTCCTGGCTAAGGCCTGGTTCATACCCGGCTAAGGCCTGGTTCATACCCGGCTAAGCCCTGGTTCAGACCCAGCTAAGGCCTGGTTCAGACCCGGTTAAGATCTGGTTTATGCGCTTTGGTATATAGCACTGGTTTAGCTGTGGTTTAGCCCTAGTTTTGGCTCCGTCCTGGTTTACTTCTTGATTGGTCTGAGTTGGCAAAAGCACACAAACCTAGCTAAATATAGCATACAATAGGTTTAGTCCTGGTCTAGTCCTGGTCTAGTCCTGGTCTAATCCTGGTCTAGTCCTGGTCTAGTCCTGGTCTAGTCCTGGTCTAGTCCTGGTCTAGTCCTGGTCTTGTCCTGGTCTTGTCCTGGTCTTGTCCTGGTCTTGTCCTGGTCTTGTCCTGGTCTTGTCCTGGTTGAGCACCAGTTGAGCACCAGTTGAGCACCAGTTGAGCACCAGTTGAGCACCAGTTTAGCATTGGTTTTGAAAAAGAGGAACAGAAGTAAACCTGCCACATGACCGGATGAAGCAGGGAGAAGCGATTTATCTGTGGTGGGTCACATGGATGGGACATGACTGACCAGTGTAACCACATTAACCAAGAGAAGACATGTTTAAGTGTAAAGCCCAATGAATAAGTCTGTTCTTATAGAGTCACCATATAATCTACTCTGACACGCTCAATAACACAAATGGTTCTATACATTCACTATTAGTACAACCATTTTACCACTGTCAAAATAACTTCAGTCCATGGGTTTCACAATGATGAAAAATTAGTACCATTTCCATAGAAATCAACTCAATTCAAAACAAATCTTTTGAATGGTGAAAAGCCCTCAATATGTCGCCAAGAAAGAAAGCTGAAGCCTCTTTAATAATTATAAGTAATCTGTCAAACATGTATTCAGAAAACACACGGGGAAAGGTGGAAGTGAAAGTTAGAATGACAAACAGATTTCTGTATAAAATGCAGTGTTCATGTCTCTGTTCTGCCTACACAAGCACTGGCTAACTTTAGATCTGCTTATGAGAAGTTGTGAAACCAAAAGTGGGCAGGACGTTTCGCCGCTGTCCAGATGACTCACACAGGAATATTCAACGCGTTTGAGCGCGTGAAGAAAAAGTACGACTTCAGGGCACCGCATAGACACAAGAGAAATGTACCTACAAAAGACAAGACAGCCTGAAGCAACGAACATGGAGCGGAGAGAGGGAGAGAGACGGGGGGGACAGACAGAGAAGGAGGGAGAGAGGGGAGAGAGAAGAGAGAGGGACAGAGACAGAGAGAGACAGCAAGAGAGAGAGAGAGAAACAGACAGAGAGACAGACAGAGAATGAGAGCGATAGAGAAAGAGAGAGAGAGACAGTGGGGGAGGGGGGAGTGTTTCAATCTTAATTGTTTTAGATATAAAATTGAATTTAGAGATTTGTTTATCCTGTTTGTGTCAAGCAAGTATAAACTAATTTTAAACAGACAGGGTGTGTCCCAGGAAGTCCCATGTAGACCGAGTCTTTAGCCAAGGGGCAACAGTGAGTGAATGAGTCTCAAGAGAGCAATGACATTCACTTCAGAAAGTATTAGTGTTTCCTAAATGGGGGTCAGGACCCTAAAGCAGGTCATCAAGAGGTTAAACATGGTAATGTAGTGATCAGTAACTTTAGCAGACTTGAAAAACCTTTTTAAGTATGACTTTTGTATTGATGGCATTGATATTGAAATCAAAATTACAGGGTAACCATTTTGTGTTGAAAGCATTGCTGTACAATGTGTATTCATTTATTGATGCAAAATGTGCATTGTTTTATCATAACATTGGCCTAAACACCACTGCTTATGTTTCAATAGTCTACCAAATTCACAATCCCAGTGATTAAAAGGGCTGTACCTGATCTTTTTCATATACTAATGTAAAATCTATGTTGTTGCAGTACAGATAAATTATATAAGGCAGCTCTTAGGGTCAAGATGAGACTGTTGTGTGCTGTTTGCATCTCTATTATAAAGAATATTTACTATTTTTTGTGAACCAGAAAGTAAGGCTGGTGTACTGTTAGCATGCTAGGTTGTTGTTGTTGGCTTTACCATGATGGCAAAACACCGCCCTGGTTTCTGAAAGGTGAGAGGAGCGCTTATAAACTCATCACAGTTAATAATGTGGATGCTAGGAAGGAAAGCATTAGGATAATGTTATATATATATATATATATATATATATATATATATATATATATATATATATACACATATATATATATATATATATATATATACATATTATATATATATATATATATACATATGGAATGATGCAAACCATTTAAAATGAAGTAGTTATGTAATAATAATAATAAGCGTTCCACACTACCACATGACTACTGTCTCTACCATAACATTTACCCAGCATCTTGCTGTGAAGACTTCCAAAATATCACAGAAGAGCTGTAAAACTAGATCAAAGCCCCTTATTTTATACAACACAGCTAATATTCGCTATTCACATCGATTTTTAGATTTACTCTGTCCCAACTCTCCCACTCAATTTATTACTTTGCCATTTTTCCATTATTGCATTCCGTATCCCTATGGACAATCAATAGAATATCATTGTTTTTCAACTAAGCCCCATTTTAGATCCTACAGACAGATCCTATACCACCACAAAATGTCAGTATATGAAGGGAAGGTCCAACCTTTATGGAATTGAATGGAAAATGTATTTTTTCATTATGCTCAAGGGCATTTAAAAACATTAAAAACTGCTAAACAAATACAAGTATCCCATGTATTTCATAGTTTATATAGGGCTAAATTACCGGTTAGCACGTTTTATAAGGCCCAATGGAGACACGAGAATATAAGTTAGAGGACACGGGATGTCAGTAGTAATCAATACTTGTGATTAGACAGGTAAAAAAAAAACAGTGATTTTTATTACATGTGGCATTCATTTTATTTTTCAGAAAGTTCAGTTTTATAATGCTGGTCACATAGAGCAGTGGTCATCTTTGCATGCTGTGAATGAAAGACTTTACTGGTGCTTTGACATAGTGTTTGTGAGAAGAAACACAACAATTCTACCATTATGTATGATTACAATCATTGTAACACTTAAATTTGATATTGTGAAAGCCCCACAGATCATATTACCCAATTTTCCATCAGCAAAACTGCGACCATATTTAAACGAGCACTATGAAACTTTTATGTCGGTGGGCATGTCACTTGTTTGTGCCCATGAAGATATTACTCCTCCCTGGAATATTCCCCAATATGTCATTAAACCTAAAGTGTTTATTACAATATGGGTTCCAAAATACTTTGAAAAACATGTATTTAAGATTAGAGTTAGGTTTAGGAACAGTTAATCTGGTTAAAAATTAGGGATTTGGGACATGTAATGCTAGTCTGGATTAATGGAAAGAAAGAAAAAACATCTCAATGGAGACTCTCAACTAGAAAAGTTCCACAATGCACCTTTACATTTTGATTCCTCATTCATGCTGCTAGTCTGAAAGGTTAAATCAGTTCCCCCTCGCTGTAATTTCACACCACTATTGTCTATGTAGTAAAATGCTCGGTTGGTTTACAGATGAGAGGAACACAGTCGGTGGCATTTAGTCTGAATCTTTACAATGGCGGTTGAACAGGTTTTAATAGGTCCCTGTTGGATCGTGGAGGAGCTAAAGGCCAGACTGCCCACCTCATTTACCACACACAAGGACGACTACGCACTGACGGAAATGCACTGCTTTCATAAGCATTTAGACTAAACAACGGGTGGGGATGGTGGGAGTGCTTGCAGGGTAAATGGGCACATATAAAGGGGTACTATGTAACTTTTCTGAGTGAATCAGATTTGCCTTTATGTAGATGTTGCCGTTTGCCTGTGAACTTAAACAGAATGACGCAACCAGACCAGACTACAGGTCAGGTCTGTGGAGAGGCAACCGTGCTCACATAAGAATGCATGTACTGATACTTTACAGCTGATGTCGTCAATATTCTTTGGGGGTGTAATGCTAACTGTAGGCACTGCTCTGTCTGTCTGTCTGTCTCCGTCGCCATGGTAACTGATGAAAATTTTGCCATATAGGTGGCATGACTGCAAAGTATGAATTAAGGTATTTAAAACACTGGTAATTGCATAAATACAAGTTAAAAGGTTTATTGCTGAACTGAATTCAACACAGAGCAGTCATATTTCCATGAAGTCAAGCAAGTGCCATAAGTTACATAGTGCACAACAAGCATTGCTATTAGTTTTCCCAAGATTAAAATATGATCTCTTAAATTAATACAACAATTCCAAACATTTATCAACATGTGGTCTATACAGGGTAATCATTTCTTTTAGTTAAATCAAAAGATATTTTATTGTTTGCAGAAGATAGTAACACTTAGCCAACTCAAATTGTGTTTTCAATTAAATTTTTAGATTATGAAATTTGCCAACTTCACCATTTCACCAGCTACAAACACTGAATTACATGTGACCCTTTTATGGGTTTAGCAAGTCACTGTTCCACACCCTCTACTCCCATTGGTCAGTTCCATCATTCAGTGAGTGTTAGGCTTGTTGGACCAATCACAATTAAGTATGAAATCTTACAAGAAAATACAACTAATATGAAGCTTAAGATGGCTGACTAAATTAAAATGGCCTATAAGAAGATTGTTATATGATTGTCAAGTTTAACAAGCTCTAAATGATTTCTGGTAGTGTAACTAGACCATGTAGTAAAAGTCCCACAGTAAAACTTTGCATGGACATTAGCTAACCTTGAGTGGCTTTATTGGATGAATTTTGTGATCGAAACAGACAGAGAGAAAAAGAGAGATAGATAGAAAGAGAGATGGAGAGAGTCATGCGCGTCCAGATGCCAGCAGATTTCGGCAGATGCCACCGATAATAAGAACAGCATATGTTTCAGGCTCTTCTAATGCTCTATTTTGGACCACATTCTGCCCACAATATGTCACTTCTCTTCACTGGATGGGAGCAGGATAATGCTATAAAAACGCTAGCCATCATTACTTTATATAGCATTGAAGGTTTATGACAGGTTTAGCAGGTGGCTTACTTTATTCATAGATTCTTCTTAGACTTCTTGTACATTGGAAATTATTTGAAAACTTATTACTTTTCCAAATTATTTCCAGTGCACATTTGCCAAATTAACATTAAAAATATGAACTTATATTAACAGAATACAAGACTTGCATTTCATAGAGACGAAGAGTTTGTAAAGGTTAGCAATTTCTTTGTGTGTTCTTTACACAAAGGCACAATGGGGACAAGATATTTATAGTACGTGTTATGACCCAGGTGGACCAAACAAGAGGCCACATTTTGTAAGACACAAACAGGTTACAAAAAGTTAAATCATTTTTATTGTAAGTTCATTTTAATTTACTTTAAAATGCCAAAAACCCTCCTGTGCCCAAAACAAAGTAATACCAGAAATGTGAACCTGATGAGACGGCTAAACAGAACTAAAGAATGCGGCACAGAGCCAATCCCATACAGGGCTGTAAACCCCATACTGACATCACTAACCTAAAAACAAAAATGTCCCCAACCTATCAAACAAGAAGCAAAGACAGGTCCCACCAGGTCAAATACAAATGGCTAACTGCAGCAAACAAGCATGATGCAGCCTGCACCGAGCAGCAGCCTGAGCCTTGGAGCACGCAAGACCATGGCTATGACGTGTCATGGATAGGCAGCCTATTTATACTGTAACCAGCCATGCCACAAAAGCAGCATAAATATTCCCAATTTTGTCCATTCGTATTTTTTATTCATGACCATTCATCTTCTGAGGTGATGGCAGATTATATAAAACTGCAAAGGGATACATTACTTTGAGCATTCAGTAACAGGACAAATTTTGATACATATAAACAGAAAAGGTTGGTATGCCTAATTTTGATTCAGATCTCACGGCACAAACGCATTGAGAGGGTTTTTTATTGTTTAAGTTAGTGCAAAATATAAATCATATTCAAAGCTTGATTTCCAAATTAGAGTGCACTGCCAGTTCCAAACAAAGAGTAACTGGGATCATAAATCCTATAGTGTTGCAATGTGAGGAGCTGCTGTATACAAGTGCTGCAGTGAAACGTTAGCTGTGAAATTTTCATTTTCAATAAATTAAACTGGAAACACAATACATGTACAATGCAAATGTACATGCTAATGCTAAAACTAGAACCTAATGCTAATCCTCCAGCTAAGTACTTTTGACTGGATCCCGGTTCAGATGTAACTCTATAGCTCTACATTGCCAGTGTCCATCACTCTTGACCTGACGAGTTGCTCTGAGATGTTGAGTGCGACTTTCGATGCTGGGACATTGAATAATAACTTCAAATTACAATTACAAAAATAACCAACTATCTGAATGTAGTAACAGTAAAATTCCAAGTATTTGCAGATAATTAATGCAGCATCATATGGACCTATTGTATAACCCAAAGTTCAGAGTCAACAAAACAAAGTTCCCAGCAACATAAAAAATGCATTCCAATGACAACATCAATGAACTCCCACCCACTTATTTGGTCACTGAGGGCAATGTGTGTAAGGTGCCTTGGCCATGGGACACAACAATAGTAGTACGCACTGATGGGAGCTGGGATTGAACCCACAACCTTTTGAGTTACGTAAAAACTCAACAAATCTAACCTACTACTGCCAGCTTTTAAGCGCTTGGAGTTTATGCCGGACAACGTTAAAGTCCACTGCATTAAGTTGCCCATTGCTCTTTCACACATTGACCTTGATCTCCAGCTGCTATCAGTGCGTGCCGACCCACAATGCATCTGTCACCCTCTCCATCCCCGCTCATCCTCTCACTAAGTACCTCATAATTAATCGCTCCACATGCTAAAAATATATATAAATATAATAGAGAGAGAGGGAACCGATCCTTCGTCAATGACTGTACCAACCCATTACCATAAAGCAGCTGTGCGTCATATTAGTGAAGGTGATAATTAAAAATGATCTTGCTGGAAGTATAAATTGGCAGTTTGAGGATTAGCTCCAAAATGACGAGGATAAAAATGAATTGCGCACTTAGCGGGGGATTAAACGACACTCGACTTTCAGTCAGGAACAAAAAGTGCACTGAAAAATGCATTACAGGTGGGAATAAGTGGCTCTATGCGGTTTCCATTATTTCACAGCACAAGTTTGAAAGCCTAAGTCTGCCTGACGGAGATAGATGACCCGCTTGCCAAATTCGTCAAAAAGCACTGGTAATTTAGTTCGAAATGAAGCGTAGGCGTCAAGAGTTTGAAAGATCTGGGAGTGGTGCTCTTTTCATTACAAAGCAGTGTTTCACAAACTGTGGGACAGGAGTAGCTATGGGCATTTGTCTTAATTGTTCGAAAGAGTTTTTGCTGTGGGATGGATACAGATACAGCTTCCCAGTGTCGAGCTGGGAACCCAGTCTTAGGCCCTGAGTTTTGGGCTGTTTTTTATTTATTCTCATTGTGTATCACCTCTTGCAGTTTTCAACACTGTTCCATCCTTGGACCACTTCTGAAAGATACTGACCCCTTAAAATGAGGAACACAACACAGGAGCTGAACTAAACCAGGATTCAACCACCTCTGACCACTGCAGATTGGAAATACCTAACAAGAGCTGCAGTTTTGTAGACAGCGCCATTTCTAAAACAGGTTTGAGGACATTCACTTACTCCTTTCCAACCCCCTAACCATGATAAGATGCTCAATTCACCAGTTTTTTGTTCGCATTGCAGTCTTTTTGCCATAAGAAGTCACTAAGTTATAGTTGACAAGATAAAGCTGCTGTTGTATTTTAGACATATTGCACAGTAATAAATAAATCACACATATCTTGATAGCATGTCAGCTGTTGCCGGCACATTGGGAGAAACAGGAAGTCATAGTGAAGGAAATACAATAGACATGTCGGTATCGGCTCTGCTCTTGACAACTGATCTGACAGCTCGCTGCAGCCACAGGAGCAGAGTCTGATACCTGTGTGAGCCGCTGTCATCAAAGACCACCACAGTGAAAACTACAGGGCTGCAACCAATCATTCTGGTACAGCTCCCTTTTGAATATCTACCATTTCAATTTATTTAGTATTTATTATTTATTTTTGTATCAGTATCATTTCATTGTCTTTATTTTTTTTGTTGCTGAATAAATATTGAATAATGAAATGTATTTATACCCTCCCTCTCTCGTCTCCCTCTCTCGTCTCCCTCTCTCGTCTCCCTCTCTCGTCTCCCTCTCTCGTCTCCCTCTCTCGTCTCCCTCTCTCGTCTCCCTCTCTCGTCTCCCTCTCGTCGTCCCTCTCTCGTCTCCCTCTCTCGTCTCCCTCTCTCGTCTCCCTTTACCAGGCCCTTCACCTCACCTGGCCTTTGCTTTCTGGTCTTCTTCTGACAGGCCAAAGCTGGCAATAGTAGACTAGTCTAGTAAACTAGACTATTTTTTTTGTTTGTTTTTTTCTAATGTATATTTTGAATATTTTAAGCAAATAAAAAAAAAAAAAAAAAAAAAAAAGATGCGTGAAGGTGTCTACACAGAGACCCATTTCCAAAAAAAAATTGTGCCTAAAATTCAAAAAAATCACAAATGTATTCTCTGCTGGAGCTCTACTTAACCCTGGAGAACCCCCAAACCCCTTTTCTTCTTTGGAAGATTATGAACATTGCATTAAATTACTGCTATAAGTTCAGTGAACACTGAAATATCCCTTTTTCAATTTAACCCTTTATTTCCAGGGCCAAATTTGACCCATTGGGCTCATTAATTTATCAAAAAAATATATATATAAAACATGCTTCTAGACATACATGTATACATATATATATACATGTATATATATATATATATATATATATATATATATATATAAAATATATGCTATATATATATAAATAAATATATATATATATATTATATATATATATATATATATATAAATAAATATATATATATAAAATAAATAAATATATATAAATAAATAAATATATATATAAATAAATAAAATAAATATATATAATAAAATAAAATATATATATATAAATAAATAAATATATATAAATAAATAAATAAATAAATATATATAAATAAATATATATATATAAATAAATAAATAAATAAATATATAAATAAATATATATATAAATAAATAAATAAATATATAAATAAATAAATAATATATAAAATAAATAAATAAATATATAAATAAATAAATAAATATATATATAAATGAATAAATATATATATAAATAAATAAATATATATATAAATAAATAAATATATATATAAATAAATAAATAAAAAAAATATATATATATATATATATATATATATATCTATATATATATATATATATATATATATATATATAAATAAATATATATATATATATTATATATATATACTATATATATTATATTATACATAGATAGAGATATAGGTAGAGATATAGATAGATATAGATTTATATGTCTATGGGTAGCGGCAATTAACTGCGGCCAAACTTGAGTTGTTCTCCGGAATTAAAATGAATATAGTTAAATTGCTACCAAACTCCAAAGCCCTTATAGCCATCTTGCCATGACGGACTACATACTTAAATTTTTACTTTGGCTGGCATGCGTTAATGGGACTTTTATTCAATTGTTCACTTTCAGTTTATTTATAAAGCTTTCTAAAGCATCTAAACTTTGCATTTGGAGGAGAGACGCTAAAATGGTGGATTAAGTAAAGATCTACAGGAGGAAGGAAACCCAACATAGGAATTGTGGATGGAAAGGTATGCCACAAGTGCTCCGTGTGGTCAGTGCAGAAGGCGTAGAAGGCTTGTGGTGGTTGAGATAGAAATAATAGAAAAATATACTTCGCTAAAGAGGATCTGAGAGCTACACACACAACCCAACACTAGGAAAAAAACACTTAATAGTCGAGGATGGGACTAGGATTTCAAAGATGTCGCAGATTATATTGATACTAAAACTGGTATTGAAACTAGATGCTCACCTTTACCTTTCCTGAATGACTTTAGAATGATTCTGAGCTGTATCAGAACAAGTACAATACCACATAGACTAGAATACACCAATGGACCACTATGGAACCTACCTGGACGACAGAGGGCTTACACAGATATAAGCACACATGGGAATATAGAGTGTTTTTAATTATCCATGTGGTATCAGAATCAGTATTGAGCCTATTCCTTCTATCGAAATCGAGCTTGAAAGTTTAGTATCCTGACGACACTAGATGAGACAAGATCTCATTTTGCAAGAATTGTGCACACATGTTGAAAATGATCTCATGAGATTTTCCCCTCATGTCTACATTTAGCTCAGGCAAGAAAGAACTAAGTGCTGGTTAGTTGCGTTTTCAAAAGCTGTAGTTAAAGACAGTACCACAATGACTGCAAAAATATAAAATGCACATTTAAAAACTGAAGCCAAAATTGTAAAACTGGCTTAAAATGTATCATGTGGATTGCGGAGTACTACCATTCCTCCTCTGTACCATATATTCACTCTCCCTCCTGTACCATATATTTTTGGGATCAATATTTATCGTGTGTACATTTTCTTTTCACTACTGGGAATTTTTGGGTTATTTTTGGCTGTGCGATAAGATTTAAGCCATAAAAGGTTGAATGAATTACTTCTATTGTTACAGATGCAAACTAAGTACTTAAGTGTTTTAACAACTGTTTTAACAATATTGTAGATTACGTGTTTTATGGGTTATTGCATCAGTGGCATAAATTAGTTTCAAATATTATCAGTTATATTTACCTCAGCAATATATGGCACTTCAAAATGTGTTATTGTGACAGAGCTACTCCTCCATATTAAGCCATCTCAATCTCCAAAACGTCAACTTTCTTCTGATTAATAAAAATAGTTCATTGTATTTGTATTCTTTTTATTGAGTGAGCAATCGGGGCCAGCAGTTGCCTTCTTTCTCCTTGTGTTATAAGGTTGTTTTGTTTTGTGCCGTTGAGGGACTTAAGATGAGAATTAGCGTGATCGCACCTCACAGTTCCATACATCAGCTCCAGGAGAGACAGGAAATATGTGTCGGATGTGTTATTGGCACTAGAATAGAGGTGGTAACAACTAGTACTCAAGTAACCATTATTGTACTTTAAAATACTTAAACTGAAGTACTCACTGAACTTCAAGATGTGCTCCAGGACCATGTGTTTAATGAAATATGGTGATTTAGGTAGTTTTGTATATTCGATTTGGAGACAATGACCCCAAGATCCAATCACAAACATGTCCAGTCTTCAGCAGTACACAATGAAACTTTTCTGGTGGTCCACCACCTGCTTGTCTCCATGGAGATGTTACCGCTTTACATAGAATGTTCTTCAGTATGGCAATGAATCCCACTTTTTTCATGAATACAAGCAAGGGATGCCACCAGGTCAAGTTACAGGTCAGATCTGTGGAGACGCGTCCCAGCTCACAATAAGAATGCATACTATTCAAGGCATTTCTGTAAAGCACCTGACTGATTGAATAAAAGTGAGACAGATATGTGATGCCGTCAAACTCAATTTGATCTTCCTTCATCTGACTGAAAACAGACAGGCATAAAGAGCAGGGGGGTGAAAGTCACTAGTTTTTATTTTATGTTGATAGGACCCATAATTCCAGAGAAATGGACATTTAAAGTTTGGAATGAGTCTGTACAATATATAAAGCCTAAAAGCATGTGCACTTTACCACTGTCTGCAGAAACGCAAGCATGTGTGCGCTACATTAGGTCTTTCATGAGTTTCACTCATAAATGGTGAGCAATAGACGTTTACTTTCCCTAACTTGGATTTTAATGACGAGAAGAACCAGAAGAGAGAAAGAGGGGAGAAAAAGTAGAAAAAGTAAAAAGTTGATAAACCTGAGGACACGCGAGGAGACATAAAGTGATCCTGACTCAGAGCTTTAACCTAAACGTGAGAGCTGTGACTCCTCTTCAGCACCACACCTCTCTCACTGCCACACGATTGGCTGTAGACCTGTCCATTAAAATACACGTGCCTTATCAGAGATTGACCAAAGTCTAGATCATGATCTATCGATCTAACAATTTTTGGCACAGCCCTACTGTGGAACATTCCAGGTAACGCAATGACCTGCATGGAGACAAGCAGGTGGTAGACCTTTTACCAGAAAAAGTTGCACAGTGTGCCCTTAATTCTCGAAAGTGTACTTAGAATAATATACATACTATATTTTGTGTATTGCAGAACATTAATAAGATTAATTTGTACTACCTTTTCCCACTACTCTACAGGATATATGGAAAAAGTAAATGTAACTTATCACTATCCATTATTGCATTGGGGACATTCTGAACCAGTAGGAGGTGTAATTTTGGCTCATAAAGTGACACGGCGAAGGGCAGAGGTGGCAGCAGCTGTACAATTCAAACAAGATAAGATCGGAAACCCGCGCAGTGTGACGTCCCTTCATCACGGATAATCCTGAACTTAAAGAAACCCACTAAAATCAGGTGTCGGATCTGTTTTCCTGGGTCTTAGTGCCAGAGTTCTGTTCGCTTCACCCCACACGCTGTCAGCTCATGTGTGCCTAAGATAAGAGCAGGATCAAGTCCACCATTAAGCTATAGTTACTATTTGAGCTGCACCTGAGGAATATTGAGTTCACAAATTTCATATGAAAACAGAAGTGCTACTTGTTTTATTGAATAGATTAACAAGATTGCATAATTACTAGCTTATCACCACATATCTCCACTTGTACTTGAGCAATATTACTTTGATTGTTTATAAATTACTAAAATCCAGTCCACCGACTGATAGAACTTTTGGAATAATTTGTATTTCTCAAAGTAGCTTATTAAAAAAGGTACTAACTTTTCAGGTGGATAGTCTGCCACTTGCTTGTCTCCATAAAGATATTATAATTTTACCTAAAATATTCCATAGTATGGCATTAACCTTATCTAGAAGATGAGGAGATGATGCCACTAGGTGAAGTTGCAAGTCACATCTGTGGAGAGATGACCCTGCTCAAAGTAAGAATACATGTTTTTAAGGCATTTAAAAAAACAAAACAAAACAAAAAAAAAACTATACAACATTGGTGATTGATTAAATGAAAGATACAAGTTTAATGCCACACTGAGCATTCCAGGCAAAGCCATCTCCACAGAGAGAAGCTAACAGATCCTCCCCATCAGAAAAGTTACATAGTGTACCTTTAGGGAAAGAATTTGGTGTTTATCATTATCAGCACCAAAAAAAAAAAACAAAAAAAAATCAAATTATTCAAATTACATTTTTTTCCTACTTCACCCCGTTAAAATCACACTTGACTACTTTTAATATGTTACACATTGGCCTATTGGGAAATCTGGGTTGAAGCATGAGACACTAAAGTGGAAGTAGGTCTGCCAGTTACTATGATTTGGGTTACGGCCCGTTTAGTCGGAACATGGAAAAAAGGAGATTAAGTTGTAATTTCAAAAATAAGCTTTCGGCATCAGCAGCCCAGAAAATGTACTATTTGTGTTAGTTTGCATCCCATTGCTGTGTCTATTTGAGGCAGGCAGACAGGAGGCAGGGGATTGCTGTTTGCTTATGGAGGATTAAGGCTTTACATTTGAATTGAAAATGACAGAAATCCAAAAGCGAAGAAAACAAAGGGGGAACTACAAAGAGGAGTTTGAACAGAGGTGGCACAAGTATTTAAAATGTGTAACTCGGGCTAACAAGCTGATACTGCAAAATGGAACAAGTGAAAGTGAAAATGAAATACTTTTGGCATAAGGACAGAAGGAAAATCAATGACATTATACAATTTAATAAAGTGGAAATTTGAAGTGTTCAAAACAAATATACATTTTGACGTGGTCGCGTTTGGTTTGGGCAGTTAAATAGTGATATGATTCCTATGATCATTAGTTATTTTGGTAAATCACTGTCCCCCTTTCCGCATATTGATTGATCTTAGATTAAATCAAAAAATTTATTTTCAAAAACAAACTAAAATGGCTTTCAGTAGTGACTTCATGAACTCAGACAAAAAAAGACTTTTTTATATCCATGCCATTTAACACAGAAAATATGCACATTTTTCTTCCTCAAAGCCTGAACCTTGCTCCAAACCACAAGCTTTTACTGTGCACTGCTGTGAACCTTGATTAAAAACTTAAGATGATCATTGATGATTATTAGAAATGACTCTAGTTCAAATGAACTGCCCAGCCTGAATGCCAGTAGCGTAAGTCCACAGTAGGCTATTCTTTCCTGTTTACAGATGATGTGTTGATATTGACAAGACTTTAAATCCTTTGTTTGTGTTTATTAGACACAGTAATTGCACTGATATTAACTACAGCCAAATATATATGTACTTTTCAGCTACCGTCCATCTTAATCTCACTATATAGGCCAGTACAATACTGTTATGATGTGAACACAACTCATCACTGGGTGTGTCCATGTGTCCAGATGGTGTGTAAGAAATGCATTGAGCGGGATAGAGCCTGATGTTGATCTCTTTCTCTCCCCATCTTTCCTTCTCTCCCCATCTTTCCTTCTTTCTCCCCCATCTTTCCTTCTCTCCCTCTTTTTTTCCCCTCTGCCTCCCCATCTCTTTCCGTCCCTCTCTCTCTCCAACTTTCTTTCTCCCCCTTACTCTCTCTCTCCCCCTCACTCTCTCTCTCCCCTTCACTCTCCTCTCTCTCTCTCTCTCTCTCACTATTCCTGTCCCCAGCTCTTTTTCTCTGCCTCACCCTCCCTCTCCACCTCACTCTCTCTCTCTATCCTCACTCTCCCCCTCACTTTCCCCCTTACCCTCAATCTCCCCCTCACTCTTTCTCCCCCTCACTCTCTTTCTCATCCTCACTCTCTTTCTCTCTCTCCCCCTCACTCTCCTCTGTCTGTCCCTCCCCCTCTTCTTGCCACTGTCCACTGGGTTAATCCATAGAGTTTTTGTATAGTGTTATTTAATAGCTGTAATAGCAGTAGTAATCTCCTGGAGACATGATTATGGAATATGGGAAATATAACAGTGTCAAATGTTTAGTTTGTCAGAAATTTGAGCTGAATTAGTATTAAGTATTCTTCGCCAATATATCCATCCAGACAACGGAGAACTTGGCAAACTAAAACGGCTTGTGTCTGCAGCTCAAAAGTAACATTTGCTCCAAAATCAACTCCAAATCTGGTCTGATATTTAAAGATATCTGACAATCTTTTGCATGTTTCACCAATATCGTTTTGCTCTATAAAAAAAAAAAAAAAAGAAAACAAAAGAAACAGCCCATGGCCTCCTCAAGTCTGTTCCAACACAAGCCATCTGCTCACATTGTCACACAAGCTACATCCTCATGGTTCTTCTCTCTGCTCTGCTCTTCTCTCCCTTCTCTCATTCTCCCTTTCTACCTACTCAACTTTTCTTTCTACCTCTCTGGCCCACTCTCCCTCCTTTTCTCTCCACTCCTCTGTTCCCCTCTCCCCATTTATCTCTCTTTTGCTCTCCCTCACTGCCCGTTTATCTCTCGCCCACTTTCCCTCACTTCTCTCCTCTTCTCGCTTCTCTTTTTCTCTGACATGCTCTCTTCTCCTTCATCTCCCCATTTCTCTACCCTCTCGCGCCCTCGCTCTCATCCCCCTGCTATCGCCCGCCCTCTCTCTCTCTCATCCTGCTCTTGCTCTCATCCTCTCGCTCTGCTCTCTCTCTCACCCTCTTACTCTCTCTCGCCCTGCTCTCGCCCTGCTCTCGCCCTGCTCTCGCCCTGCTCTCGCCCTGCTCTGCTCTCGATTGCTCTCTCGCCCTCTTGCTTTCTCTCTCGCCCTCTTGCTTTCTCTCTCGCCCTCTTGCTTTCTCTCACCCTGTCGCTCTCTCAGCCTTTTGCTTTCTCTCGCCCTCTCATTCGCCCTCTTGCTTTCCCTCTCGCTCTCTCTCTCATTCGCCCTCTCCCTTCCTCTCTCTACCCCTGTCCTTCCCTCCCTCCCTCCCTGCCCCCCTCTCCTCCATTTCTCTCTTCTCCCTCTCCTCGCCCTTCCATGCTTCATTCACTTTTTATCTGCTCTGCGCTGAATAAATAGAGTCGCCTTATCTTTGCACAGGAGAGTGTTGATAAATGTTTTCTGCAGTTCGCCACAAAGGTGAAACAGACAAGCACACACTACCTCTCCTCTCTATCATAGTTCAACCCTTTTCCTATATTCTTTTCAGGCCCGTCAATAGCAGCTTTTTTTCATTCAACTCGCGTTTCCAACACAAAACAATCCCAAAAGCCGAATGCAAAGTCTGTGTGTTACAAGTGGAACATGAGTAAGAAACAAAGCAGGCATTTCAATGTGCTTTTCCACTGCTGGTAATAGGCCCCAGGCTCCAAATCAAACTACTTGCTCTTGTTGTTGTGGTGAATCACTATTTTTGGACCGAGACAAATGTAGCCTCGGACCAATATCAAATCAGAGAAGCAACAGTGGAAAAGTTGAACGCCGTCACAAACATTTCACTAGGACGAATCCCAAAGATAAGCTAACAACACATTTCAGACTACTCCTGACTGCTATAGAAAATATTGTATTAAAAAGATAATGTCATAAAGTTATCTTAATTATGTTTAAGACTAACTTCAAATCAGAATCTCCAATTTTCTGAAAAATTATTGTAAAATAAATCTGTAATGATCTGCAATAAATACACAGCACTTATAAGGGTGTGCAAACAATAGACAGCTGATGTTTTAATCATTCAGGAATATGACAAAATGTGCTTGTAAATATCTTGGCTGTATTCATTTTAGAAAAGTTCTATTAATACATGTAATTTTGCATATCTCCAGAACAACAATTGTGACATTAACGTGTTTTATACATCCCCACGTGTAAGCACTGTGTAATGCTTTCAACCCTCCATACAGTTCACAATAATGATGCACAGCAAAAAATAAGAAAATGTTCTCTATTGCGCAAAGTCTATACAAAAAATATTTAACTGAAAATATCATAGAATGCCATAGAAATCGACAACCCTTGTGACAGGTATAAAGCCACACAAGGAGCAACAATAGTTTTTAAGGTACAGTAATACAAATTAGCCTACTATCTATAACTCCATAACACATTTTTATTATTTAAAACTCAATTATACAAAAAAAGTAATAACAGACTAAATAACAGGCTTGTGGAAAGAAATTCGGCTGGGGAAAAAAAGAACACGAGTCCCCTATAAAATGTTATAATTTAATAATGCTTCTATTAAAGATTATACTACACAATACTACCACAACCTGGTCGTCTGTAAGTTTGTCTAATGTGGTGCATGCTCTTTCTTTCTCAATTATATATATATATATATATATATATATATATATATATATATATATATATATATATATATATATATATATATATATATATATATATATATATATATATATATATATATATCACATTTGTATGAACATGTTACATGGTTTGCATAAATTGTCACAATTGCAAACGGGTTAGTTTAACAATGACAACAAGCTGAAACAGGCACATTGAAATATAATATAATAAGGTTATAATTCATAGACAATGCAGCACAAATCCAGATGCAAATGTATAAACAAAACACGTTCAAAGAAAATGAGACAACAAGCGCCACCCATGTTTACAGTGGTGCGTTCAGGGGCTGAGCGAGGGACTGACACATCCACACTGTCCACACGAGACACGAGACATTGAAAAGAGGACATCAATGACCCTACTGTCCCTTAATTGGCGCACGATTGGCACAACATACTATGCCACTTCTGTCGCGTTATCTTTGCCTCACACTGCCCATTATAACGACCGCCGCGACACAGGCCAACTTTAAACTAAAAATGACTGTACACACGAGACACAGACTCCAAAGACAGAAGAGTCCCAAACAATTGCTGCCGCTGGGGCTACTAGAAATTCAGAATTCAAACTTGTTTGCAGAAAATGATGCTCCCTTTTCGCTCACCTCCTCCCACAACACAGCTGTTGAGCAGAAGTTTACGCACAGGAATGACACCTTGAATGTGTTGGATGAGTTGGCTTAAAACTGCGCCACAAAATAGAAACATGTGTGTACTTGTCATATTAAGTGCGCGTGGCAATTCCGTGCAGCTCTTGTACTACTACAGAGTTTCAGCTGCTAGAGGCACTATGAATTTGACAGGCAGCGTAGAGCACAGCGCAGCGGGGCTACTCCACAACACAACGTTACTGTAAGCAAAATCCCACATGTGCGCTATTCAAGAGGGCGTGGGGAATGTCCTAATACCATTCCCGATTAAAGTAAGTGGTTACATGCACATTACGCAGTAGTAGTGTTTTCGCATTTCCACACACTTCCCAGCTCCCAGCGGTTTTCCTGGAACTTACCTTGGAGAGGGAAGAAGCGATCAAACGAGTTGGAAAGGCGATCAGTCCACAAACCGAGACAAGAAGTTCTCCAAATATAACGTCCAAACGTTAAAGTCCGTCCGCAGTTTACGTTTCATTCACGTGGTAACAGGAGAGGAACCCGGGAAGGCACTGGACCGAGTCAAAACGAGCTGCGTGCGGTTTGAAACGGCACACAAGCAAGACGCGCAACTCCTCCAACAAAAGAGTCCGTGGCGCTGGTTAGACTATCTATCAAGGACTTTCTCCACGCCCAGGTGCCTGGCGAGTCACATGGTCCAAAAAAAATCCAGGTGTGTGTGTGCGCGTGCGTCTCCGGGAAGCAGTTGGCCGTAAGAACACACCTGTGGATCCGCTCGTTCACGCGCTCACCTCCTCCACTCGGCTGTCATCGCGATTTGTAACGAGAGAGAGAGAGAGAGAGAGAGAGAGAGGAGGAGCGTAAATGCACTCACAGCTCGGGAAGGAAGAGAAGAGAGAGGGATGGGAGAGAGAGGAGGAGCGTAAATGCACTCACAGAGAGGAGGGAGGCTGCGCCGCTGCTGCTGTGAGCTCGAGCCGGAGAATACAGACGCGAGACCGGCTGCCTGCTGTCCAAGGAACACACGCCACGCCTACCTCTATTATGCACAAGGCGGCGCTAGAGAGCACATAGGACAGGCAGGGTGGGCAGTACTCAGTTACATTTAGGCCACTTAGTTATATTTACTCAAGTCACTTTATGAAGAATTTGTATTTTTCAGAGTACATTACTTCTACTTAAAGTTATAGTATGTAAGTCAAATAAGAGTCAGGTTTTTGGAGATGCAGTCTGGCTCCAGAGCGAGGACATGCAATAAACAGCCAACATGAAAAAACATGCTTTTATTTTAGTCTTTTTCTCTTCAAAAACGTTACAGTGGTTTTAAAAGGCATTATGTTGGCTAACTTTTGTAGTGGAGGTTCTACTGTCTGTCTCATGGATTACATGATTTGAACCTTTGCACTTAACTTTAGACATTAACTTATCATAAATCAAATTTGAATTAGATTTTAGGCTGTGTCGAAACTGTTACTCAGTACTGCACTTTTTAAACTTTTGTGTTTACTTTCACTTCAGCACTATTTTTCTTTCTAATCAATTGCGTATCCCTCTGACAAAAGGATACTTGTGGAGAGGAAAGAAAGCAAGATGTGTCAGAATCAGAATCAGAATCAGAAGAAGTTTTATTGCCATTGTCCGTGAGCAGAGCTCACAGACTAGGAACTTACTTCGGTGATAAAGTGCGACATACAACAACACACACGCAAAAAAAACACACATGTGATTTAGCCCACATTTCAAAATAGGATCATACAGAGATCAGACAGAGATCATACAGAGATCATACACAGACCATACAGAGACCTTACAGAGACCATGCAGAAGTAATACAGAGGTCATACACAGATAATACAGAGACCATATAGAGGTTATACAGAGATCATGCACAGATCATACTGAGATTATACAGAGACCATGCCAAGATCATACAGAGATTGTACAGAGATCACACAGAGACCATACAGAGGTCATACAGAGATCATACAGAGACCATACAGAGACCATACAGAGACCATACAGAGATTATACAGAGACCATACAGAGACCATACAGAGACCCATACAGAGATTATACAGAGACCATACAGAGACCATACAAAGATCATACAGAAATCATACAGAGATCATACAGAGAGAAAGAGAGGGAAGGAGAGTGGAAGAGAGATGGTGAGAGAGAGGCCGGGGGAGGTAGCAGCGGTTCCCGAACTGTGGTTCAGAATCCACAGGGAATTTTGGAAGAGGTTTTGGGTCACCACTAAAGTAAACAAACCAGCGTTTTTATATAGTGAAGATATGGTTAAGTGTGTTAGGCCTATAGGCTAAATCTTTCAGAGAGATTTGCCAAAGAGATATGTCTTGTTTTATTTGGTTAATTGGAAAGAAAAACTGCTTACGTAACCTACAGTTTGTGTTTAATATTTAAAATGTGCATTGTGTAATTTTTTTGGTGGGGAATCCGATTTTGTCTGTTTTTTGTCCATTTGGAGTTTTCCACAGTATGGCATTTAACATGGACTTATTTCACATAGCCATATTCACCTCTTTGCCTTAAGGGGCATAGATACATTTAATTCCATACTGTAAAACATTCCAGGCAATGCAAAGACATCTCTTTGGAGAAAATCAGAATAGTTACATTTGTCCATCTGAGTATATTTAATTATTGATACTTATAATAATTTTAGCTGTGTTTTTCAACGTATAAATAAAAACAGTAATTGGATAAATGTAAGATATGTAAGACAAGTTTAATGTCATATTCTAGGCAAAGCAATGATATTGGCATGAAGACAAGCAGCTGGCAGACTCCCCTTCTTAAAAACGTAACATATTGGAGGAACAGTATATAGAGAAAAAAAGTACACCATACTTAAATAGGTTGATAATTTCTTGCCTAGAAGGACAAATGTCTACCCATATCGTACATTTTGTTTTATAAGATAACACTCCCCTCAGGATGCTAATTGGAAAATGTCTCCTATTCTGAGCAGCACATCTATTACATTTAGTGTGAATAGCAGGGAATATCGCTTAATTGCTGTATTCCTTTCAAAGAAAATGATACAGAAATAAACCAGGGCATTTTAGGCAAATGAATACAGAGCATTCCTTCAAAGGGATGTGAGGGACAGTGGCTCATTTAAAAATAGCTTACATGAAAAAGAGTCTGTTGTATGTATATGGATGGCTTTTGTCTTGACGGTATTCCAATAGAAAGTAGTATTGGCACAATACTAAAATTTCAAACTTGATTTTGATACTAAGAACGATAGAAAGTGATTTTCAACATTAAATCATTGTACTTTCTTTACTATTCCCATGTGGCCTTATATCTGTGTAATCCCTCAGTCGTCCAGGTAGGTTCCATAGTTGTCCATGGGCGTATACTAGTCTATGTGTCTTATAGTTTTTCTGATACAGCTCAAGATCATTCTAAAGATATTCAGGAAAGGTTCATTTTTGTCCTGTGAATTTGACTTTTTTAGTATCAATACCTGCTTAAATGAGTATCTAGTTTTGATACTAGTTTTAGTTTTGATTAGTATCTGGTTTTTGATATTTTTGACAACCCTATTGGGGACAGTGGCTGATTTAAAAATAGTTTACATGAAAAGTCCCCCTGCTGTATGTGTCTGTCATGTAAATTCTGCCCCTGTGAGGATCATTTCAACAAGTGTAGCAATTCTTCTGCATTTTGAATACATGGTTCAATCAGACACATTCAGCACTGGGAAGAGGCACTGATTTTATAATACATGCAAAAAAGGCTTATATGGTAACTTTGATTACAAGTCAAATATAAGGTTAATTTTATGGTACACTTTAGGTCCCCATAGGGAAATTGCCTTCTGCATTTGACCCATCCTTTGATGTCGCTGGCACTACCTGTTAGGCGATGCACCCGGGGAGCTTATTTCCAGATCTTGACTATCTTAACATGCAAGTGTAAATCATTTGGTTTTAATGTGACAGGTACTGGATAGTCCCTCCAGTATGTCCCAGGGGAGACCCAGGAATATGCTGGAGGGGCTCTCTTTTGGCTGGCCTGGGAGCGCCTTGGGGTCCCACCGGAGCATTAGGAAGTTTCTGGGGTGAGGGAAGTCTGGGAGTCTCTATTTAGACTGCTGTCCCTGCAATAAGTGGAAAAAAATGTATGGATGGTGGTAGCAATAACTCCAACAACATAATATGATTTTCAGCTTTTATCATAACACACAGAGATGAAATGAATACATATTTAAAAATCAGGCAGTGTTAGGAAGATATGGTTAGACAGTGGGCAGGGACATGCGGGTGGATTTGGGATCAGGGGTTAGGGGGTTAATGTGAGACAGTGGAGCTGCAGGTGAATGTCACTGACAACATGTTAAACACTACACAAATAAAACGAATACTTCACCAGCTGACATTTCTGCCTTTAGAAAGGCGTCAATGCTAATGCTAATGCTAATTTTGAACCATAATAAATATTAAAACAACACCACAAACTGAAGTATTCTTCATATAAACAAAAAATGGGTTGGGTAGTCTTTATTTTAATTCATTTGAATTTTAAAAGGTTGTTTATTTTACATTTTCCGGTTCAAATAAAAGTGACTGTTAGTTTTCAGACACAGTGAGCTAGCTAGTGTTCTGCTGTGCACAAAGCCTATTTCAGTTTTAAATCTAAAACAGAACAATTTATTATTCATTCTATTATTTTGCAAGGGACATGCTGAATTCATTCTGATCTGCTCATTGAGGACAGGGCAGTGTTTGTCCATAGACGTATAAATGCTAATAGGACGTTAGCATGGGCGTGCTTCCAGCTCCATCCACTCTGGTTGTGAGCCTCGTCATTTTGGTCATAAAATGTTCGTATTAACCCGCTCTACATGATCCCACAGTGTTTTTATTTTGCTATTTTGTTGTTCCCAGTAGCGTTAGCAACGGGCTTGATTGACAACCTTGCCAAGTGTCCACTCCCTGCTAAACCAGCTGAGCATAACCTTCAACAGCCTCGCTCCAGATTGGCTCTTTGGTTGCTATGATTCTCCCAGTCGGAATTCCAAATATGGAACTCGGCTCCAAATTCACTCCTATAACTTTTAGCCTCGATGAGCTTCATTTGACTGGAGTCGAGCGCTGTGGGTGTATGGGTGCTATAGTGTCCCTTTTATGTTGAACTATTGTAAAGCAATCATCAGGCTGTATTGTTTTTAATATGGAGTACATAGGTAGAGCATATTTTGGTTATCTGAGAAACACATTGGACTTGACAACAGGTCATCACTTGGAGGTGGTCATCAGATGGACTCAAGGAGAAAGTGGACCACAACAAAAAAGGTAAACAGAAGGGGAAAGCGACATTAGCACATATTGAGGGGGAGAGGAGAGACAGGGTGTCATGATCTGTCATCCCTGCCTGTTCCTGTGTTCTCCTCCCCCTCCTGCACCTGCTGACCCCGGAACTGGGCGGAGCCTCCAGCCACTCCCACGCGCACCTGCCTCTCATCAGGCTGATTGCCATCACCTGCCGTGGGGGGGATAAAGAGGGCTGGAGAGTGCTACCCGGTGCCAGAACGTCCGTGTACCAAACGTGACTACCTAGCTCCTGTTACTTATGCTCCCTGGTGTTTTTTTTGTACCACACTCACGCTGGATATCTTTGTCTCCAGACTCCTGCCTCCGGTTTCGCCTGTCAGCCTGTCTTCGCCTCATCCCGACCCTGACCCTGCTCCTCACCTGGTATCGTACTGTGCTTTCACTTTGTCTGTCTACGTGCACTGGATCCTGTTCTACTCACCACTCCCTGCTCGTCGTCTCGTTCCCCGACCCAAGAGAGAGAGACTCTGCCCCCCTGCACTGTATATATACTCACCACAGAGAAAGAGACTCAATTGCATTGCACCTTGTATATATATACTTGCCACTTTGTGAATAAACACTGTTAAACTGCCTTCTGAGTCGTGCGTGTTGGCCCGCCCCACCAGACACTATCACAGTACGTTCTGGCCAACATGGACCAAGCCGACTCAGGGGTAGACCCGGCCTGGCGCCAGGCCTACTCACACCACGGCGTAATGATCGGGCAGCACGAACAATCGATCAAGGACCTGTTAGAGCACAACCAGGCGCTCACGCAGCAGGTGAATCAACTTACTAATCAGCTGTCTACTCTGCTCGCTCCGGCCCCGCCCGCACCTGTTCCTGGTCCTGCCGTCGTCGCGGTGAGGACTCCGTCTCCTCCGCGCCCCCCGGAGTCCAGGGGCACGGATCCGGATCCGTATGCTGGGCAGCCCAGCCTCTGCCGTGGATTTTTATTTCAGTGCACTTCCATGTTTCGACAGTGTCCCGCCCGTTTCACCTCGGATGCCGCCAAGATCCGCTATGTTTGTGGGTTGCTCGGGGTAAGGCGCTTCAGTGGGCCGAGGCGCGCTTTGCCAATGTGGTACTCGATACTGTGATTACAATGACTTTGTTGCCGCTTTTAGACTGGTGTTCGACCACCACCCGCACTATCGCGCGGACGCCGCATCCCGCCTACTCAGCCTGACCCAGGGATCCCGTTCAGTGGCCGACTACACCATTGAATTTTGGACTAACGCCGCGGAACTAGACTGGACGGATAGCGCTTTGCGGGCCGTGTTCGTGCGGGGGCTTAACGACCAATTGAGAGACGAACTAGTTTCACGAGATGAGCCTCCGGACCTGCAGACTTTGGTTTCCCTAGCTAACCGCATAGATAATAGGCTCCAGACTCGTCGGAGAGAGAGAAGCGGCGCTCACCAGCGCGAGCCGCCGCTCGCCCCCCGCCGCCGCAGCCTCCGCTCCTCCAGGAGGCCCCGCCTCCCGGGGAACCCATGCAGGTGGGCCGGACCATCCTTTCCCCGGAGGAACGCATGCAGCGCCGCCGCCTGGCCGGGGAGTGCCTCTACTGCGGCACCCGGGGGCACTACATTGCCACATGCCCCGTGCGGCCAAAAGGGGGCGCCCACCAGTAGAGATGGGAGTACTGGTGGGTCAGTCACGTGTCCCATTCCCGTCTAGCCGGATTTTATTGGATGCTACACTCTGTTATAACCTGGACTCGTTCCCCGTCTCGGCCCTGGTGGACTCAGGGGCCGAGGAGGACTTCCTGGACCCCCGCGTGGCAGAGCAACTCGGGGTCAAGCTCGAGCCTTTGGACTCCCCTCTCACTGCCCTCGGACTTAATGGACAGCCCCTGGCCCAAGTCACCCACCGCACCGAGCCCATCACTCTGGTCCTCTCTGGCAATCACCGTGAACAGCGGAGATTCCACGTGGCCTCCACCGTCTCGGCGCCCCTCGTGCTCGGTTTCCCCTGGCTCCGGTCACATAACCCGACCATCGACTGGGTCCAGGGGCGGGTGTCGGGGTGGAGCTCCTCCTGCCACGCCCTCTGCCTCCGGTCCGCCCTGTCTCCTGCTGGGGGCGCCAGCGTCTGCTCACCTCCGGAGATCCCCAGCTTGGACTCAGTCCCCGAGGAGTACCATGACCTCCAGGAGGTGTTCAGCAAAAGCCGGGCCATGTCTCTTCCCCCGCACCGGCCCTACGACTGCGCCATTGACCTGCTCCCGGGCGCTCCACTTCCCTCCAGTAGACTGTACAACCTCTCCAAACCAGAGAGAGAGACTATGGAAAACTACATTAAGGACTCATTAGCCGCTGGAATTATTCGCCCGTCCTCGTCACCCGTCGGGGCTGGCTTTTTCTTTGTGGCCAAGAAGGACAAGACCCTCCGCCCCGTGCATCGATTACCGTGGATTAAATCAAATCACCGTTAAGAACAAGTATCCTCTACCACTCTGGACTCTGCTTTCACACCCCGCTCCATGGCGCCACCGTCTTCTCTAAGCTGGACCTCCGGAACGCATACCACCTTGTCCGCATCCGGGAGGGAGACGAGTGGAAGACCGCCTTCAAGACCCCCCTTGGACATTTTGAATACCTTGTCATGCCTTTTGGACTCACTAATGCTCCTGCTGTTTTTCAGGCTCTCATCAACGACGTTCTTAGAGACTTCCTCAACCACTTCGTCTTCGTCTACTTGGACGACATACTGATCTTCTCCCGAGACATCCACGAACATCAACGCCACGTCCGCCAGGTCCTGCAACGCCTTCTGGAAAACAAGCTATTCGTAAAACCAGAGAAGTGCGAGTTCCACGCCAGCCAGGTCAGCTTCCTCGGGTTCATCGTGGGGCAGGGTCAGGTGAAAGCTGACCCCGAGAAGATCAAAGCCGTCCTGGAGTGGCCAGCCCCGGTGAATCGCAAACAGCTCCAGCGATTCATCGGGTTCGCCAATTTCTACCGCCGCTTCATCCGAGACTTCAGCCGGGTCATCGCTCCACTCACCAAACTCACGTCCCCCGCCTCGCCGTTCGTCTGGTCACCCGAAGCCCAGGCCGCCTTCATGAAACTCAAGGACTGTTCACATCTGCTCCCATCCTGCACCAACCCGATCCATCCCGCCAGTTCGTCGTGGAGGTCGACGCCTCGGATACCGGAGTTGGGGCCGTCCTGTCACAACGCTTCGCTCCCCAGAACCGCCTCCATCCCTGCGCCTTCTTCTCCCGCCGCCTGTCGTCTGCTCTGGCTAATTACGACGTGGGAGATCGGGAGCTGCTGGCCGTGAAGCTGGCACTAGAGGAGTGGCGCCACTGGCTTGAAGGGGCGGAGCAACCTTTCCTCGTCTGGACCGATCATAAGAATCTCTCTTACATCCAGTCCGCCAAACGCCTGAATCCCCGCCAAGCCCGCTGGTCCCTGTTCTTCAGCCGCTTTAATTTCACCCTCACCTACCGTCCCGGTTCCCGCAACGTCAAACCTGACGCCCTGTCCCGCCAATTCAGCCAAGAAGACCCGTCAGTTCCTGAACCCATCCTCGCTCCGTCCCGCATTGTGGCCGCGGTCCACTGGGAGATAGAGGACCTCGTCCAGAGAGCCCAGACCGACCAGCCCGACCCAGGTAATGGGCCTCCTGGCAAATTATTTGTACCTGACTCTGTCCGTTCCCAGGTCCTAGAATTCATCCACGCCTCGAAATTCGCCTGCCATCCTGGTGTCAACCGTTCCCTGTCGCTCCTGAAAAGACACTTTTGGTGGCCCACCATGGACAGTGACACCCGGCAGTATGTCTCCGCCTGCCAGGTATGTGCTAGGGCCAAGGCCTCACACTCACCTCCCTCTGGTCTGCTTCTTCCGCTCCCAGTTCCCCGACGACCCTGGTCCCACATAGCAGTAGACTTTGTGACCGGCCTGCCCCCGTCCCAAGGTAACACCACCATACTCACCGTCGTTGACCGTTTCTCCAAGGCCGCCCACTTCATTCCACTTCCCAAACTCCCGACCGCCAAAGAAACCGCCGATCAACTCACCTCTCACGTCTTCCGCCTCCACGGTATCCCCTGCGACATCGTCTCCGACCGTGGCACCCAGTTCACGTCGCAGGTGTGGAAAGACTTCTGCCGAGGGTTGGGGTGCCACGGTCAGCCTCACCTCCGGATTCCACCCCCAGACCAACGGGCAGACCGAGCGCGCCAACCAAGACCTGGAATCCGCCCTCCGCTGTGTCGTCTCTGCCAACCCATCATCCTGGAGCTCCTTCCTCCCCTGGATAGAGTACGCCCACAACTCACTTGTCAGCTCGGCATCCGGCATCTCCCCGTTCCAGGCATCCCTGGGATACCAGCCGCCGCTCTTCCCCTCTGAAGAGGAGGACCTGGCAGTCCCCTCCGTCCAGCACCACCTCCAGCGTTGTCGCCGCGTCTGGAGGAAGACCCGCACTGCTCTGCTCCAGGCTGGGGTCCGCACGAAGAGGGCGGCAGATCGGCACCGTGTCCCGGCACCCGAGTACCAGCCCGGCAAGAGGTCTGGCTCTCCGCCAAGACCATCCCGCTTAAAACTGAGTCTCTCGCAAACTCTCTCCTCGCTTCCTGGGGCCCTTCAAGATCTCCAAGATCATCAACCCTGCTGCAGTCCAGCTAGAACTTCCACCTGCTCTCCGGATCCATCCCACATTCCACGTCTCGCAGTTGAAGCCAGTCAGAACCAGCGACCTATGCCCTCCGGCCGAGCCCCCTCCTCCCGCCCGACTCATCGACGGACATCCCGCCTTCACGGTTCGCCGCCTCATCGATGTCCGCCGTCGTGGCCGGGGGCTCCAGTATCTCGTCGACTGGGAAGGCTACGGTCCTGAGGAGCGTTCCTGGGTCCCGAGGGCGCGAATCTTGGACCCTGAAATGGTCCGAGAATTCCACCGCGCCCATCCTGACAGGCCTGGGGGTCCACCAGGAGGTGGCCCTTAGGGGGGGGGTACTGTCATGATCTGTCATCCCTGCCTGTTCCTGTGTTCTCCTCCCCCCTCCTGCACCTGCTGACCCCGGAACTGGGCGGAGCCTCCAGCCACTCCCACGCGCACCTGCCTCTCATCAGGCTGATTGCCATCACCTGCCGTGGGGGGGATAAAGAGGGCTGGAGAGTGCTACCCGGTGCCAGAACGTCCGTGTACCAAACGTGACTACCTAGCTCCTGTTACTTATGCTCCCTGGTGTTTTTTTTGTACCACACTCACGCTGGATATCTTTGTCTCCAGACTCCTGCCTCCGGTTTCGCCTGTCAGCCTGTCTTCGCCTCATCCCGACCCTGCTCCTCACCTGGTATCGTACTGTGCTTCACTTGTCTGTCTACGTGCACTGGATCCTGTTCTACTCACCACTCCCTGCTCGTCGTCTCGTTCCCCGACCCAAGAGAGAGAGACTCTGCCCTCCTGCACTGTATATATACTCACCACAGAGAAAGAGACTCAATTGCATTGCACCTTGTATATATATACTTGCCACTTTGTGAATAAACACTGTTAAACTGCCTTCTGAGTCGTGCGTGTTGGCCCGCCCCACCAGACACTATCACACAGGGAGACAGAGAAGGAGAACATAGGAGAGGCACAGAGACGGGTAAAAAAGGATAGAAAGAAGAGAGGGGGTGAGTGAAGAGAGAGAGAAATGTTGAAGAGAGAGAGAGACAAAAAGAGGGACAAGATGAGAGAAGAGGTGAGAGAGAGGAATTGTGTGAAGAGAGATAGAATTAGAGTGGACGAAACAAAAAAGAGAGAGGAGTGAGTGAGTGGAGAGAGCGAGTGAGGGCAAAAGTGACAAGGGAGACTTAGCGAAAAAGATTGAAATGAAACAGAGGAGGAGCGAGTGAGACTTGTTTAGACTTCAACAATACATTTATTGTATGTGACAAAGAGAGAGCTAGTGAGTACAAAGAAAGAAAGAGAGGGAGAGAGAAGAAGATGGAGAGGAAGAGAGAGAGAGGGAAAGAGAGACAAAGACAGAATGAGAAGTGAAACTGTGTGCAGAGCGAGAAAGAGAGAAGGGGAGAGGAAATGAGAGAGAGGAGAAAGAAGTTCACGAAGAGAGAGCAGTTGAGAAGACAGAGAGAGATGAAGAGAAAGGAGGAAAAGAGAGAGGGAGAGAAAAAAAGTGAGAGGGCTGAAGGGGCAGACAGACAGAGAGGTTAAGGAAATGTTCTGAGTTGTTTAGCTGAGAGTTGAATGTGTGTGCGTGTGTGTGTGTGTGTGTGTGTGTGCGTGCGTATGTGTGTACATGCATGCGTGTGTGTTTGCGTGCATGCGTGTGTGTGCGTGCATGCGTGCATGTGTGTGTGGGTGTGTGTTTGTGTGTATGTGTGTGTATGTATGTGTGTGTGTGTGTCTGTGCGTGCGTGTGTGTGTGTGTCTGTGTGTCTGTGCGTGTGTGCGTTTGTGTGTGTCTGTGTGTGTGCGTGTCTGTGTGTGTGTGTCTGTGCGTGTGTGCGCGTGTGTGTGTGTGTCTGTGTGTGTCTGTGTGTGTCTGTGCGTATGTGTGTCTGTGCGTGTGTGTGTCTGTGTCTGTGCGTGTGTGCGTGTCTGTGTGTGTGTGTGTGTGTGTCTGTGTGTGTGTGTGTGTGTGTGTGTGTGTTGTGTGTGTGTGTGTGTCTGTGTGTGTGTGTGTGTGTGTGTGTGTGTGTGTGTGTGTGTGTGTGTGAGTGTGTGTGCGTGTCTGTCTGTGTGTGTGTGTGTGTGTGTGTGTGTGTGTGTGTGTGTGTGTGTGTGTGTGTGTGTGTGTGTGTGTGTGTGTGTGTGTGTGTGTGTGTGTGTGTGGTGTGTGTGTGTGTGTGTGTGTGTGTGTCATGAGAATGGTGCATTCTGACCGAGGGGAAGCAGTCTCCAGGAGAGGCCGGAACTCACGATTACAACGCAGGGAGCAAGGCAAAGTATCCTAAGGGGCACTATGGAACTTTCTTAAGAAACCATCTTGTCACAGTATGACAGTATTTATCTCTCATTGGATCTCTCTAGGTGGACACAAGCAAGGGATCCCCCAGGCCAAGTATTTTCTAGAATTAAAAAAAAAGCAGCACCAGGTCAAGTTACATCTGTGGAAAGGCGATTTCTACTTTGTATAACCTCCTGTATTTTGTAGTATTCCCAAGTAATAAAATAATCTTTGCAGTTATAACTATAGATAATTTTAAAGCCATCTGTTTCAAGAAAAGCAATACCATCTCTATGGAAACAATGTGGCGCCCGAAAAGTTCCATAGTGCATATTCAGTGTGGCGTTAAACATTACTTTGCATAACTTCTTCTCTCTCGACTTATTTAATATTATTCCCAAGTCATAAAACTATCTCCGCGTGCGCCTCGCCCTGTAGAAAGTGCACTTTGTTCAGGCAGTCTGCGCTGACATTTTGATCAATGCGCTGTACCTTCTGTGCGCTGCGTTTATGTGTCTCGAATAGTGATTATCTCTTATCACACGGGTGTCAAACTCTCCCATTACTCATCCCGGGTCCTGCGCTGGTCCGCGCTCAAAATGTCCCACTATCAAAGCAGCGAATGCCTTAATGTATGATAGATCACTGCTGCAAAGTTGTCCATGATGTACCAAGCCTGTGTCTGATTCAATACCGCTATGGTCAATGGGCACGCGCCAGGCATGGGGGTGGGCTGCCCTCTGCTGGTCCCTCCTGGGAATGGATCATCTCAGTAGTTCAGGTTTGGCTCTTTTTTGAGTACACACTTCTTCAGTCCTTCACCATGATGTAGATATGAGTCTGGTCACCGGTAAATCTCGACGTTTTCAAATGGGCGTGATTGACAGGTGGATTAGCCAATCAGAGACATGTGTGGTCTGTCTGTATGAGAATCAACATGATCCACGTTTACTGGCTAAAGAAACTCACTGCTCTTCATGAGCATCTGGCAACATAAATGAACCAGCTGCTAAGTGATGGGACTCACCCTGAATGGCTATCCGAAGGGCGTACAATCCTCATCCAGAAAGATCCCTCAAAGGGTACAGTCCCATCCAACTATTGGCTTATAACCTGCCTCTCCACAACATGGAAGCTCATGTCAGGCATCATCGTGGCTAAGATAAATGGGCACATGGATCAATACATGAGCACAGCACAGAAGGGCATCAGCAAATACCAGGGGAGCCAAACACCAGCTCCTGGTAGACTGAACAGTCACCCGAGACTACAGGACCCATAAGACCAACCTGTGTACTGCCTGGATTGAAGTCCACACAGAAGGGGGTCTCACTCCCAGAAGGGACAATAGCAGACATTGAGGACAGTTACAAGTACCTTGGTATCCTACAAGCAAATGGCAACTTTGAAGAGGAAACAAGGAGAGCAGCCACAGCTAAATACCTCTGACGAGTAAAGCAAGTCCTAAGGAGTCAGCTCAATGGTAAGAACAAGACCCATTGCCAGTAATCAGACACCCAGCAGGAATCACAAGCTGGCCAAAGGAGGAGATACAGATCATAGACGTTAAGACCCGAAAGCTTCTGACCTAACATGTTGCATCCCAAATCCAGCACCATGAGACTGTATGCGAGCCGTAAGGAAGGAGGCCGAGGACTAATGAGTGTGAGAACCACAGTCCAGGATGAAACATCCAAGGTCCATAAGTGTATCAAGAACAAGGCCCCATGCTCAGTGAATGTCTCAGACAGTGAGCACGTAGCCACTGCTTTTGATTATCTGATCTCTTTTGTGCATGTAAAAACACACCAGAATCTCATTTGATTACAGGGTTATTTGATTGTTATAATGGCCATATTAATATGCCCCAGTGATACTAGAATGTTATTGAAGTCCCCAGCTCTCTCCACAGTCTAAGTGTCTTTTGTGTGAAATGGAGACATCAGGTTTGGCAGTGTGATGCAGACAGCCAGATCATATGGTGCAGTGAATCAGACTGAAGCAGACGGGAGTGGGCTGTGTAATCGTCTGCGGATCCAAAGTGCCTGCTGCTCTGAGAGGGCCAAGAGACTGAGGCCATTCATGTCTGTAACACTTTATAATAACTACACCTTCATTAGTTTTTAGAAAGCATGAAGAATGATTTGAATAATAATGACCAAACAGTTTATCAATAAGCTTAGGAACTACTTAAAGGTGTGCTGTGTAACTTTTCTGGAGGAGGGTATGCTACCCTCTTGTCTCTTTCGAGATGTAATTGCTTTGCCTGGAATAATCCTCTGTATGGTATTAAACTATATATTGCCCCAGAATGTAAACTCCAAATTAGCATTAAAATTATTCAACACAAGTCAAGGGCAAGTCAAATAAAGTAGCAAATGTGTGCAAACAGTGGAGGGATTGTGGGAAGAATAAACTATCAATATAACATATCTGTCTAATCCCTCAGTCGTCTCCGTCTAATCCATAGCAAAAGAAAAATACAATCTGTCAACTAGAGAAAAAGTTGTAGGAGAGAAGATGTTTGGCTGCTCATCCAAGTGGCTTCTTCAGTTTTGGTCAGATTACTGGTGGACACTGCCTTATATCTATCTAAAAGTGGGCCCTCAATATATCCAAAAAACTGGACAGCAGGGAATCTGAACCTAGAAGGAAAGATGTAACTATTCCTTACACAGCTGGTGTGTCTGAATAGCTTCAGAGAATTTTCTGACAGTATGAAATCCTGGTCTGTTTCAAAACACTTTAAGACAGCAACTGGCTCACCCAAAGAACAAAACCCCGAGCCATAAACAAAGTAATGTGGTCTACTCCAATCAGTGTAGTGAAGAGTGCAGTGAGAGCGGTACATTGGAGAAACTAAACAGCCACTTCATAAGAGAATGTACCAACACCGTTGCGTCCTCGAACAGGAATATGGGTGTCAGACATCATATACCTCCCATCCATAACTCCATCCTCAGATCCAAAGAAAAACAAAGATAACAAAGAAAACAATAGGGCTAGCCAGGATGCCAATAGGAGTGAAATCTCATCAGGGGCTTGAATGACTATGCTAAGTATGTCTCAGGCAAAGTGGGTAGGGTAGCACAATCAGACTTAGCCTACAAACAGAAACTGTAAACAATGGCTGTTTTCAGTTTCAGTGTAGTTAGTTCTTCCCTTCAGATCAATATAAGGCAATGTCCGCCAGCAATCTGACCAGAAGTGAAGAAGTGGCTTGGATGAGCAGCCAAATGTCTTTGGCTCCTATAACTTTTTGTCCAGTTGACAGATTTAATTTTTCTTTATATATTAATTCAACAGAAAATAAGGTAAAATTCATAATATTCGGTGAATTATGATTCATATTATGCCTTTTTTCTTTGAGCAGTCTATCGTTGTAAAGCATAGACCGTATTTTGCAAAGTGATTGTAAAGTAAATGTTTCATTCATTTTCAGACTTCTCGAAAAATTCAAATATCCTATCAAGCCTTCAAAGGCACCGCGGAGTATAACCACCCACCTGCTCACTAATGTCCACAACGAGGTGGTTTTATAAGTCCAAAAAACATGTTTAAAACACCAGATTCGGCGAAATGTTTTAGTCACTTGGCGGTTTATAAAGTTTCAGAAACAGATTTTAAATATAATGATATTTACCCACCCCCGCAAAGTCTATAGAAAAAATGAATAAGAAATATATCTGTGTAATCGGTCAGTGGTCCAGGTTTGGTAAAAGAAAAAAAGAAAAAAAGAAAAAATGCAAAACAGACATCTCTCACGCCCTCTTGTGGCGAGTCCGTCAAATTGCAAATCCCCCTCGCGTGGCATGCTGGGTAGAAGCTTCACTCATAACCACGAGAACTGCAGGCGGAGCTACAATCCAAATAAAGCATATCATTTCAGCATTTGGTTTAAAATATCAACACACGAGCAAACAATATGTATCAATTTTAATCAGCGTAAGTTTGTTAAATCGTTAATACTTTCACGGATATGAGAGGGAAAGATTTTACCCATAATGCATTGCGACAAAATAATTGAATATATATATCATACGATTTTTACAGATTTTGTTATTTTTTTTTATAGAACTAGTTGAAATCAGCATGTTTCGTAAATTGGCGAAATATTATTTTTAACTTGACGCAGTTGTTTAAAAAGTAGCACGTACACAACCGTGAGCGAACCTTGTAGGTCGGATGACCAGCTCCACCACTTACACAAATTTTCTTCAGCTTTGCGCAGTGGCAGTATCGTAGCCTATGAGGTTTATCCGAGCGCGATTATTGCTAGTTGAAAACTTTACCCAATACCCCGCCTTGACGACTTGAAATATAGTCGGCAATGGCAATTTTTGACGGTCTCTACGGAGACTGAAGTGTTGTCAAAAACAAAGTCGACACTACCCAGAATGTCGGAACTAACCAAATGATGATCATGTAAGATTCGAATATTTAAAGTATCCGATTCCCCATCAATATGTATCCGTTATCTGACACATGAGGTATATATATATATATATATATATATATATATATATATATATATATATATATATATTATATATATATATATCAGCAAATATGTCTTGACAGTTCAAGGAATTAGTGTTTTTCATGAAATGGCGAAGATCATTGAATAATTGAAGCGTTCTGTGTGATATGCAATAAACTGACTGAGAAAGACCTCCGTGCACAACGGAAGTCGACTAGTTCCAAGTTCTGAGTTACAAATCCGAGTGAGTCCCAACGCGAACTGGTATACTTTTAAACTTAAGGGGCCTGAACATAGACTATAAATTCTGTTATTGTCGATGAAACCTGGTTTTGAACCATGAGGCAGACACATGTGTTAATTTGAACTCTTAGCCCCGCCCCCTGTGTCCTCTCAGCCAATCAAACTTCAATCATACCGAGAAACAGTATTTGCCCATCTTGCGCTATTATTCAACCTTTATGATGAAACACGAGGGTGATCAGTGGTCTTGCTTGGTCTAGTGTCAAACTGTCATCTAGTTATCTCTGATTTATAGTAAGTTAAGTGCAATATTGACTGAGTTTGTTGACCACCTGAGCAATTGGGGGCACCATTACCTAACTTGACCCTCACTTGGACTGAAGAAGAAGAAGAACCTACCCCTCTGTTTACGGAAGTGAATCAAACAGCAGTGCTTCAGCTGGTGAAATTCTTCCACTTTTTGACATAACACATTCCCTGTTAATGCAACATTTTCGTATAAATTAGCATCTTAAGTGCCTTGAAACTGGTATTCATGTATGAATATTATCACGATGTAACTAAATTACTTTGAAGTAGATTAAGTTTTTGCAGTTTTTGCTCTTCTGTAAAAAAAAAATATAAAAACAAAAACGTCACAAATGATGAGTCCGCGCAGTGAATTCAGCTGGACTGTGGTGGTGCTCACTTGTCAACACAAAGACAGCGTTTACTCATTTCAAAGAGGTGAGTTTTATCTTGTCAGTTATTTCTTGTGCCATTTTTTTTCTATGAAATTAAATCTTGCAGTTGTGGAGAGCAGTGATTAAATACACTCACTCACTCTAGATCTATTTCCAGTAAGTAACTTCCAGTTTCTTATAAAAATGGATCAGTGTGTGCTTCAAACAATATAAAAACTCTACTGTAACTGTATTTGTTCATTTGATAAAATACAATCAATTGCATTCATCTGGAAAAGCCTATAATCCCTTCCTTAATTGCGTTCAGATTTGGCACACTCATATTGTTTTCTGAACATATTCTACAATTCTAAATGTCTCACAATGATTAAATAAATAAATAAAACTAGGAAGAAAAACTACAATGTTAGAATTTATGTTGCAGTAAGTGTGGAAAAGACTACTTCTTAAGCATCCTGGGAACAAAATGGAGAAATATATTTTGCTGCACTTGTTGGCCAGCATTTTTTATTCATTCTTAAAATATGCTATGCTAATACTTCACAGATTCATTAAAACGTTTTTGACCAAATTGTATAAATCTTTGTTTGTCTTTGTGCAGAGCTGGAGTTGCGGCAGCAGCGTGGTTCCTTGTCTCCTGGAGCTTTGGTTTTGACGGTTCGAGATCGTCAAGAGCCCTTGGGCAGCGGAGGAGCCACTCTCAATGCTCTTCTGGTGGCAGCTGAACATCTGAGTAACAGGGCTGGACACACGGTTAGTAACACCAATACCAATACACCAGGCATGAACAAGTATGGGGAAATATTTAATTGCTGTTCTTCTAACTTGCATGGTCATTATAATTGTATTTGAAATGTATTTTTTTTTTCATATCCAGATTCTGTTCACACCTGCACACATTTTACTCAGGTCCAAGAGCATACACATTTGAGAGACGACTGAAATATGAATTGCTAATATGAAGAAACAGTATTACTAGGTTGCACATAATTTGGGAAAGGTGTTTTGTTTTTTTACAGAGATACTATTGCTTGAATTGTTGACAGAAATGTGGTACTTGTAATGTTATGTTTCAAACAGCAAATTGAAAGGTCTAGACTAAAACTAAAACCTAATTTATCCAGGTCTTAATAAATAGACACCCTTAAAAACCTTTTAAGCCATGGTAAGAAAAAGGCTGAGGTCAGACACAAAGAAGACCAAAGAAAAAATGTATTAAGTGTTTTGTTTGTTTCAGGTGGTGACAGCTGACGTCCTGGATGATGCTCACATTCTCATCCTCCACACAGTGAGTCCAGATTCCATCTGATTTAAAAACCTTCTATGTTTTGTTTCTATGTTTCTCCAGTTTCCAGAACACTCAGTTTCTTTGGTTAAACAATACAAATCAATTAATAATAATAGTGCATTTGATTTATATATTTGCCATTTGGACACTCAAAACATTGCATTATTCATTCACTCCATTCTAGGGTAGACTGATGAAAGTGAGGCTACTAATAGTCTTGTTTCCACTGCTTTGCTTTGGAGTGGATTGGTAAGGGCCACAAGTGTCTCCACTTTCTAAAGTGAACCATACGGCCCTGTTTGAGAGGTCTGAAGCAAACCCTGCAGGGTGCTAGCTCCTAGTGGGGTCTGATGCCAGTGTAGTGCGGCTTCAGGCATGGTCAATTATAGCTTAAATTCTAAATACTATTTGTCTATGTCACAATTTAAACTATAGGATATTACCATTAATTAGTAATGTTAGTAATTAGGGAGCCATGTTTTAAAGCAGCTCTAGATTTTACATGTACCTTCCTCCATCTCATATACCTGTTGTACAATTGTTTCCTTAGGGCAGAGACTTCCCCTGGAGCTCCTGTTGTAGAGCGTTCTGTTGGATCCCAGTTGAAGATCCAGACCTGAAAGTTCAGGCTCCAGTCTGCTGCCTAGACCTGCTCCTGGAGTATCTCACCAATCAGGTACGTATGTTTTCATTTTGTCTTATAATATTAAACTTTATTCTAAAAATAGATAAATAGGCAATGGCCTGTTTTGCACTGTTTTCCCCGTATTAGAAGAAAACACAAAGTTTGAGGTATGTCCATAGTCCTTTTGTGAGACCTGAACAGGATTGTGTGTTGTTGTATATGTTTCATTATAGTTGTCTATAATCTATGTGATATTTTTGCAGACTAAAATAGGAAAACAAATTAAATAAAAATAATAATAATTAAATAAACAAATCTGAATCAGTTATGTCTAAAACCATGACTTAAAATGAGTATATTGTTCAAGTACAATGAGATAAAACACATGTAAATGGATGTTTTTTCAGTTACTCAAGGATAATGAGTATGAGTAACAGTAACAGCATTAACCAAGCTATTATTAACAAAACTGAAAAATCATAATAATATAAACACAATTCCAAAGTCAATATTTTAATTTCCTATTTTCCTATTTGTCAGATCTGCCCTGGTTCTCCTCCTGGTGTGTGGGTCTGTAGCACAGACATGATGCTCGCTCTCCCTCCAGATTTTTGTGCGTTAAACTTTACATTTTAACATTTTATCACACGCTCTTCTCTATCTTCTGCAAACAATATTAATTAAAGTAAGAAAGGTTACATAGTACACCTTTAAATTGTATTTCTCTGTGTCGTTGTCAGCTATGTCCTGGGAGGGTTTTTCTGGTGTGCGAGTTTTGGCGTTGCCTGGAAACATCTCATATGCTGCTAATCATGGGGTCTATCTGTTTGATGAACAGGCAAGTACATCATTTTTGGTAGATTTATTAATTTAAAAATTTTTTAACAGTTAATTCTCTTATTTTCTCTCTAGAGTAATGTTAGAGACATAGTTTACAAAGGAGCGACAGAGCAGATTCAACAAGCTGTGATGTCTGATGGAAATGTGCCTATGGTTTGTTGATTACATTTTTAAAAAATAGACAAATAGATGTATTGAAATTAAAGGAAAGAGGATCTGGGATTTTAAAACAACTGAACTAAGAAAAAGAGTTTATGATATGGAGTGACTGGGTTAGGAATAAGCACAGTTTATAATAGATGTTTTGAAAAGAAATGTTTGGATATTTTCAAAGATAAAGAGAGTAGGGTTGCCAAAATGTACTGACAAATGTTTCTCACCAAACATTTGCTTAAGAAAGGATGTTGTGTTGTGTCATTGCTCTCATAAATATAATTTCTTCAAAAAAGATCCAAGTAAATGTAACTATGGAGGGTCAGTGAATATATGGTACAGAGGAGGGAGAATATGATACAGAGGAGGAAGAGTTAATAATAGTTGTAGCTTTTTGCAAAGCTCATTGTGCTGTTGACTATAGGTTTCTGGTCCAGTGTTCTTCAGTCGGGGAGTTTCAGAGAAGTTGCTGCAGACACACGTGACTCCTCCCCTGGATGGATGCACCTACCTCGGTCTGGACTCTGGAGCTCCACCACTACAGGTAAACATATACAATTTTAATTGGTCTAGCAAACAAGTCCTTTGCTAGACTTGTTTTGGTCCTGTTTTAGTCCTTGTCTAGTTCCTAGTTTAGATCCAGGTTTAGTCCCAGTTTTGATGAACTGTAAACACAGTACATTGCCTTATCTCATATCAAATCTGTATCAGCACTAAACCAGGATTAAACCAGTTCTTCATTTTCTGGTGAAACAAAGCAGCTCAATAAGGTGAATAAATTACGCTGAAATCTCCCTCTTGTCCCTTCTCTTCAGATCTCTCTCTTCTTAGACATATTGAAGTGTCTGTGTTCAGATCTGACCCAGCATCAGTTTGTGAATGAGGAAAGGATTGGCTGCAGCTCTGTATCTGGACAGCAGGGGGCGCTGGTGAGGAGTGGGCGCACAGAGCTGTGGAAGATACTTAGAGGGACTCCACTCACTTTGGGTCAGGGCAATTTAACATTAGAACAATATTTATAGATAGATTTGTAGATCTTATCAATTAAATAATCACATTTCTTACAGTTTATGTTCCTGGTGGACAGTATGACTACCTGAGTCTCTCTGGGAAAGATCATATTCAGAGGCTGAGCTCCAACTCAACCAAAAGGAACACTCTGTCTCACATCCAGGTAAGAAAAGAATAACAACACCATAATATTACAATTATGATCTTAAAAAATAGGACAAATGTGATGTATATAATCAAAGACAATATTATAATGCTGTATTACTGACACAATAGCCTTAAAGCAGGGGGGTCAACCTCATTTTCACAGAGGGCCACATCAACAAGATGGTTGCTCTCAAAGGGCCAGATGTAACTGTAAGATAAATGTAACTAAATGTAACCAAATGTAATGTAAAATAAATGCAGCTACTTTTAGTCTTGTTAATTAACCATTTCTATATTTATTACTTATTCAAGTTACAAATATTGCATATGGATTTGCATAGATATGAAAAAATGTCAGTGTAACTGTTTACCTCCTGATAAACTGATATTTTAAGACAGTCAGACCTTTTAATTTACTTTGTCGTAGGCCACATAAAATGACAATTACAAATTACACCATAAGAGCAGTGTTTTTTACTTTTCTCATTAATACTGTAGCTTCAAACCTAAATAGTGTGATCAAATACTAATATTTTAGGAAAATAACTGCAGTCTAATTGTGCTTTACTTTTTGTGTCTCAGACAGAGGGTCTCATCAGTGAAGGGGCTTGTGTGATCAACAGCGTTTTGGAGGGAGATATTTCTGTGGACTCTGGAGCTGTCATTCAACACTGCCACCTACAGGTCAGAAGTATGAGTTGTAATACACCCTACCTTTTAAAAGGCCTATATTACATTATTTTCTATCTATTTTCTAATGTTTCCTCATCAGATACATGCATGCATTTTGTTCTGTTTCATTCACACATGTTTGACCCTGCATATTTAGGCTGAGTTCGTTCTCAACCAGAAAACACTCAACTGCTCCACTGTGTTTTTAAACTCCATACACCATCACTAGAATCATTTGGATGATTTCAGCCCTGGAATTGCCAATCTGTATTGAACTAAATGTAAAAGGAGCTGTTAACTTGAAAACTACCATTTCATGACATCACAAGGTGGAACAGAGCATTTTGAGCTTTGGAGATGTAGACAGACTAATAATAAAGGATTACTCAGTCATATGTGAATGAAACAAAAACACAACTCCAAATATGTTTGTGATGTAGTAACAACATTCTAACATGACTTAAGGCTCCAAAGAATCCATTTTGTGTAATATAGGACCTTTAAAATAGTACTTTCTTGGAAGTTTTGATGCTGATACATAATATTAAGTAGATTTATTTGTGTAAAATGTTCACTATTCATGTGACCAACAAGTCAGCACTGTACAGTCTCTGAGGGGCTTTAAAATGGCTTTGTATAATGGCTTATATAGAACTTAAAGCTGTCAAGACTGGCAGCCCGATGCAAATAATACAACCAAATGGTGATGGCGTTTTCTATATGGCAACTCCCAAAATAATGTGGATAGTCCAGTTAAAGATTGCGATTATAGGAGCTGACGAGTCATGATCGTTGCAACCCTTACCTGGATTCACTTTTTGGCTATTCGACCCTCCTCTGACTAAATGACAAAATGATAAGTAGTTTTTGTCTGACATCTTTCAAATGTATTTTCTTTCCAGGGTCCTGTGCACATCCCGTCTGGCTGTTTACTGTCCGGACTGGGGTTGTCCACGTCATCCACTATCAGACCACTATCAGTGCTTTTGCGTGACATCATCATCCAGGGACATCGAATCATGCTGGGAGAGCTCAAACTGAATGTTTATACTGTATTTGGCATAAATGACAATTTAGAGGTAAAATCATGTGATATTTTGAATAGAATCATTATAATTATTAAGGACTAGTATAGTTGGTTGGAAGGTAGACAATCTTGAAGTGGAACTAACTGCTACTTAAATGCGTTTATGGTGTTTTAATGGCATTGTCTACTGTTTCTAGTCAGTTTTTGGCAACTTTCATGCAAACTGGGTAAATTTCTGGTCAAAAAATGCAGTAGCCCCTGTGATTTCCAGTAGTTGATCACGAAAGACCGCTCTGATTAAAGCCAGATGTTTCTTATTACAAATGCCTGGCTGCAGGGGCCGAGTTTGTTTTATGTCCAGACTCCCTCTTGCTCTTTTCTTCAATCCACAGATGCTGCCCAGTTTGACAGCTCTACTTGAAATGTCGTTGTGGTCCCACTTTAATATTATTTATTGAAAACTATGGCTGCAACTACAGATTATTTTAGTAGTCAAACAGTTCTTTCTATTGTACATTGAGATTAAATACATTTTAAACCAGATGCAGTTTGATATATGGTGAAGGCTTCTGGATGGAGAATAAAGTATATTTGCCATTTTAATTTCATAGTGCCACTGTCTTTGGTATAAAAAGATCTTTTTGTATTTGAGTGTCAACAATCCAGATATTGATTATGAATATCAAAATACAATTACAAATATTTTTATTAAACTAACCATGATTATTCATATCAAACATTAAAAATGGAGGTCATTGGTTATTGAAATTATAATGTTTTTAATTTCACTTTTCCCCCTCATAGGTTTCTGTTGAAGCCAGCAGTGCCTTGTTCCTAAACCAAAACTGGAAAAGTCTTCTTCAAACCGAACAGGAATACAGTAGGTTACTAATCAAATGAAACATAATATTTTTCTCTGAAATTAAAACAATGTATTAAAAAAGACAAGTGCCTTGCATATGGCATTCTCTTCCAATTTAGTAATTTTGGCTTAAACGTGAACTTGCAAAACAACCTTTTAATTTTGATTTATCTTCTTTCTTTTTTTTTTTTAATGAAGGAAATTAATTGTTTGTTTTAGAAAGCAACAGATTATTAAAAAGTACATTTGTGGCACACTCAAGTAAAGTACAAAGTATAACAAAAGTATCAGCAATAAACAACAGGCACTGTAAGTAGCTCATTTTAAACTGTTTGCAGTCATTCAGACTCCTCACCTCTGAACATCCCACTTATTCACCACAATAAGTTTATAAGCGCTTTTCACAACTTTCAGAGGTCAGTTTGGAGTTTAAGAGAAGTTTGAGAGAAGAACTCAGCCTAAATATACATGTTTTTTGTGTTAAAAGTATGAATGAAACAAAACAAAACTGCAGGTACGCTTATAATGAGGAAACAACATTACAAAGTAGTTCAGATTATAGCGGCCCTTTACCATTTAACAGCCATATTGCAATCTTTTTTCTCTTGTTATTCCACTCTTCTGCTGTGTGTTGTAGGCCGGAGGAGCTGTGGTGTCATGGTGAACACAGCGCTGTTTGCTTGGAGCTCGTCTGTTCCCGGTTCTCCGCCCCAGGGCAGGTGTGCCAGGCCTGGAGGGGGGCGTGGCTTGGTTGCTCGGGGGCAGGGCCAATGGACTTCAGAGATGGAGAGACGCCTGGAGACTCTCACTGAAGGAAGTGATGTCATTGACCCATCAGGAGGCGGAGCTTCACTGGAGGGAGGAGCTTCTGTACCTGTCGGGGCGGAGGAGGAGAGAGGAGGGATGCTCTGATTGGTCGGAGCGATGTGTGTTTGCTGTCCTGTTTTAGAGCTGCTGTAATGGGAGGACAGCAGGGGGCGCTGTTGGAGACACTAGACAACAGTAAGTCGGAAAGTCCTATTGTCTGAACAATAGTTTGGTCTAGTAAAAATATATGAACCTTTTATTTTGACAAATGAAGGTTTAAACTGTGCAAAAACATGTGTTCCTTGTGTGTGAATTGTCCCTACATTTTGGATTTAATTTTTGGCGTTAATGACGTAAGTAGAGATATTGCTTTTTAGAATTCTGTGCTACTTCCCATATTTTTGTACTTTTCGTCTCCACTTTTTTCCATAAACTGCCACTTAACTGACATAAAACTATGATAAATATTTACCACCAAATAACACCAAACCAACTAATAACTAGAAAAACATTCATCTTAAATCCTAAAATAAAGTGTTTTCCTGCAGTTGCTTGTGGCAGTGGTGCAGAGGCGAGTCTGGAGTGCTCTGGTTCAGAGCTGGGGGTGTCTGCGAGGTGTTTGTCCTGTATCGCTGATGTGCTGGTGGTTATGGCCGGAGGAAAGGGAGGTCTGAGGAGTGGTCCAGCTGCAAATGAGGCCTGGAGGTCTGCATACGTCCTACTTGAGGAGGGAGACCTAAGCGGAGGAGTGCGAGCTTTGGCTCAACAGAGGGAGAAGTGGCTCTGCAGGTAGAAAACACAATTATGTCACTGCTACATCGTTTTTATTTAGATCACAAATTAAATTGCTATTCTTTCTGGGTTTTACATGTGCACTGGGCCATAAATACATGACTCACTTTGACTTTGAGTATATATAATAGTTTATTTAACTTCATATAAAATGTATTCACCTCTCCTCCTTTCGAAAAGTAAGGGGCAAGTAAGAGGAAATCACAATTTTTCTTTTATGGATCATACCTGGATGACTGAGGGATTACACAGACAAGTAAGAGGGAGGTATGAAGTCTCTTGCTCACACGGGACAGCTTCCAAATGGTGAACCAAATCAACTTCAATTTCAAGAAATAAGAAAACAAATGAACTTTGAAAGCTACTGCTGCAAGAGTGATCTCCTTGGGGATGTAAAGCTCCACATCCACAACAAGAAAGAAGGAGCAATTCAATACAAAATATTCTCTTTTGAATGGTCAAAAAAAAAAAAAAAAAAAAAAAAAACTTAAATGTTGTCAGTTAATGCCTCTCTTACATACTTTGTTCTCTACAATAAATTTCTGTATTAGTTACCTTTCTTATCAGTGACCATAATGTTTGATCGATTGCTTTTAATATAGTCACATATTGTATAATTCAGTTTCTCATACTGTGGTACCTGTATCACTGTTTGTCCACGAGCTCCTTCAGGTGGGACTTGGTCAGCTCTTCAGTTTGTGGGTTTGCCGAATTTACTGTTCATTTCATCAAATCTTTGGCCCAATATCGGATAATTTCTTGTTTAGAACTACAGTGAAATGATGTACTCCACTTTTAGACCTGGTTTAGGTCTAGATTAGACCTGGAATAGTCCTGTTATATGCGGGATTTAAATCTGGTACTCAGAAAGTCAGTTTGTTTTTTTTCGTTTTGTTTTTTTTGTAGTATTTGGTGTGAAAAACCACTGTTCTAGTTGTAATGGAATTCACATTGCTCCACCTACAGGCCAGATCTGTTGGTGCGGGCCGCTCGTCATTACGAAGGGGCAGGACAGGTGTTGCTTCGTCAGGCTGTGATGTCATCGCAGAGGTTCATATCTATTGGACAAGGAATGCTCCCACCCCTGGAGGAGTGGCAGGAGGTGCACTGTCCAGCCAGACTCGATTTGGCAGGTGAGTCTAGGGCCATATCATATCATGATATATGTTGATATTTAATGAGAATATATGCATTTTTTAAATATAATTATCTGCATAATCTTTATAATATTATAATAATTTTAATGATAAAAAATAGGCCATATTTGCAATAGGGATCAGGAAAATGCATTCATGCCAAATTTGACTTGTTTCACAACTTGGAGATAATCTTAGAGCTTGTGCTTTTCTGGGACATTGCAGGTAGACATGTAATTAAAAGTAACAAAAGTACAAAGTCGCATATTCACAATTTTGTTAGTCTCCACAAAATATCACATCAAATATTGTACTGTATCATATTGTAAGTATTGAATATTGTAATTATTTTTACCCTATTTTACTTATTGTTGTAGTATTTTGGTATACACATTCTGTTAAGCACTTTGTGATTTTTATGTGATCTTTCTCTGTGCTATATACATACTTACGTACTTGTTACATCCCTAATATATTATCAGGTCTAATACAGCAGGACTTGTTAATTTCAATAGGAAACCAAATAAAACTCCGGCATTTGAACATGGCGGCTCTGTGACCAATGTTGCTGTGAAAGTGGATGGTCAGTTGTCCCATTGGTGCATGTGCCCGCCGCATCAAAAGAACCTCATCTCCTGTTGGTCAGTCACTCTGGGGGGCGAAACAGCGGCATTTCCACAGAGACGTTGTGTGAAAGTCTGGAGGATCTGAAGGATTACTGCCAACCACATGCACCAGGTAGAAAACTGATGCTATTTTATGGTGTTTGAATTAGCTGGAGAAGGCCTGGAAGGTGAAGGCATCAGTGGTGCCCGTGGCCATCGGAGCACTCAGGGCAGTGACCCCCAAACTGGAGGAGTGGCTACAGCAGATCCCAGGAAAAACATCAGACATCTCAGTCCAGAAAAGTTCAGTACTAGGAACAGCAAAGATACTGCGCAGAAGATCCTAGGCCCAGGCTCTATTTTGTAATGAAACCCAGTTAAATTAATTAAATGAACAGTAAACTCCAATTGTATTCTATATTTTTTTTTTTTAAGTTTCTAATCTATAAGAAATAAAAAAACATTGATCTATTTAGATGACTGTGATCTATATTGATCCAGCTGTTTAGAGGCCCTGTACCAGAAAATGTCTCAAAATATATGGGCATGATTTGTCTTGCCCCAAGTAGAGATACATTGTATAAACAACTCTTGATGTCAAAATACGTCCACTGTGATGTTCTGTTTGTATCTAATTATGAAGTGATAATAGTTGTTAACTTTACTGTCACTGCAAAATTCGTCCGATCTTTGAGAGTTATGAAAAGCACTTATTAACTCATTGTGGTGAATCATTTGGATGCTTACAATGCAAAAGGTAAGTGAGGAATAACTTTGGACCTCTGCAAACTGTTTAAAATGAACTAGTTCTGTTTTGATGTTTTAAGACTTTGTCCGCTACCATTCACACCCCTGGTCACATCTCAAACACTGTCCCTGTTTGAGTCATTTTTTGCATAAACATATTTACATATAATTGTATAGATTTGCCCATCTTTGATACTCTGGCCTTACATGTTGTCTTCATTTTCAGGTGCTTTGCTGAAGGCTGTATGTGTCTGCAGTGGGGTAGTGTCTCTGTCCTCCCATGATGCTTTGGGGCCACAGTTGTTGCAGCTTTGGGGAGGAGGCATTGAGCTGCACAGTTGGTCCTCTCTCCCCACTGGCTCCGGACTCGGTAAGACACACAGGATCATAAAAATACTACATTGTTGAAACTAATAGTAGTTGTTTTGTCGACTATATTATTCTGGGGAATGTATCCTTTAATTTGACCTATCCCAAGTGGTGCCATTATTCAACATTTAAGCCATTATTGATTAAAATGACAAGTTTGTGGAGCCAATCCCTAAAAATAATGATAGGTTTGAACATTTTGTAGTCACTAATATTCTTTTAAAATAATAAATCTCCCATAGAGTTATACTGGCCTCTGGCCTCCATCTAAAAACTATGACATCATCTTTTGATAATATGTACTTTGGCATGAAAATATCCAAAAGGGAAATGCACAAATGTTGAGCGTGGCCATTTCTGTTATTGACTAGACCCAAGAACTAATATTACAACAATAACAATAGCATTCTAACAATATTAATTTTAGCTGCCCCCGTCTGCATTAAATAATATTAGTCTATAGACTGTTGTGTGATGTCATCTGAAACCCAGCAGTATCTCTCGGTCAAGAGTACTTTCAGCTTTGGTTTGAAGTATGTATGTACGAAGTGTATCTCTGCCAAGACAATAAACACTATTCTGCATTGTTATAAAATTATAAATAACTATGATACAGAGCTGGATTTAAACTCCAGAGTCTTCTAAATCTGCTTTGCCTATGTACACAACAACAGTATGAATTGTGAAGAGCACAATTTTAACTATCAAAGTTTCTGATAAATTATTTCATTTCTCTCTCATTTTAGTCCTGGTTCAGATCTGCTTAGTTACTCTACTGCTTCAAATATGTCATATAAAAATGATGTCTGTATTTACACACAACACTATTGTCTTGTAGGAACCAGCAGTATCCTGGCAGGGGCATTGTTGGCAGCAGTTTTACAGGTGCACCCGGTGCACGGCCGGACCTATGACACAAACTCTCTGATACACAATGTGCTGTACTTGGAGCAAATCCTTACCACAGGTTTGTTCCTTCGAAGCTGACATAGCAGCAACTAAATCTGGTACAGATAATTTTTTGTTTTGTAAGATAATTCATCTGTACATGTCCATGACAAGAGAATTAAGGGACCATCTACAGAGTTAAGTTACCCTCTACCGGAATTGGAGGGAATTACTTTTAAAAAGAACAACTATGGTCAGCAAATCTTTCCAACAGGCTAACAGAAGCATGCTGTTGTAATGAAGGTGGTTTGGGTTTGACAGCAGAAATGCTCAGATTTGTATTTATGGACTTAAAAACAGCACAGGAGATCCCTAGACCTTCATCTGTGACATAATCCTGGGAAATTCAAAATCACATCTTTTTTGAATGATTAGATAAAGTAAACTTACTACATAGGATAAATGCATGAATGAAGCAAAATACAACTCCAGATATGTTTCTGATGAGGAAACAATGTTATAACAGTTAAACGCTCAAAACAGTCAGTTTAGCATAAAAAAAAATTAATGTCTTTATTTGGTGCTAAACATTTAGTTTTTGCCTGCTTGCAGGTGGAGGTTGGCAGGACCAGGTTGGAGGTTTAGTGGGTGGGGTTAAAGTGGGACGGTCCCAAGCACAGCTCCCCCTTCATGTCAGAGTGCAGAGGCTCAATCTGTCACATGACTTCCGGGTTTCTCTGGAACAGCACCTCCTATTGGTCTACACTGGAAAGACGCGGCTCGCTCGCAACCTATTGCAGGTATATTTACAGTATATTACTATTACTTATTAATATCAGAAACAAGCAAACGTTTTTAAAACAAATTCATCAAAGTTTATAATGCTATGATAGTTCTGGTTTAGTCTGCTTTCTAGGTTACCTATAAGGTTAATATCCATGTTAGTCTTGGATAGGTCCTAATCAGATTTTGTTTAGCTCTACTTCTGCTCTCATGTGTCAGATAGTGGCCTGTATTTTTTATAGATTACAATGATATATATATATTTTTTATTTTGTTATATTTATTGTACAGGACGTGGTGCGGAGTTGGTACAGCCGTCTTCCTCCACATGGTCCAGAATGCACAGCAGTTAGTGGCCAATGCAGAAGAATGTGCCAAGGCTTGTTTAGAGGGTAAGAACTGTCAATTCATGTATTCCTGATTTTTTGTCAAGGTTCACATATTAGACAGGTTTAGTAGTCCACATAGACATGGTAGAACATAGGCAGCATTGAAAGATTCTATAAGCATTCATTCATTAACTGAACAAACATCTACAACAATTATAAAAAGTGGACTAAATAAACGTTTTCAATTGCTACAGTAATATCTAGGTCTGTACACACATTTGCTGAGTTTCCATGCTTGTTGGGGACAGTTGCAGACTTGATGTGGTTAAACCAAATTAATTGTTAGTTCAAAATGCAAAGTCTCAAAAGGGAAACCTTGCACTGTTTTATTTAAGTGAGACCTACATTAGGATTAAATCAAGAATAAACTGAAATCTCTCCCAGGCCGTATTCGAACCCTCCTTAAGCTTAGTACTACGAGTCTGTCCAATGTTCAGCCCACAAGCCTACATAACTAATTCTCCATTTGTCATAAATGTACAAAAACATGATATAAAAAACTGTACACTACAGCTTCACAAACCTGATGTGATGTGCAGTAGTATCATCAATCATGCACATTGATCGTGTTATGGTCCGAAGGGAAGAGTGACTTGGCACAGGGAGCAAAGGGAGGGGAGAAGAACCGAAACCAATTAAACATTTTAACACACAACTGTTTTGGGTCACAAAAATATAGCATTTTCAAAACAATATATAGTGAAATGGTGATCTAAATGTGTCATGTGTTAGCAGTTAATACCCCATAGAAGTGTAATAATCCCTCTTTAAGCACTACATCTTCCCTCTCCCTCAGGCTCCCTGGCTGGTCTGGGTGCGTGCTTGGGCACGGTCATGGCAACAGAAGAAAGTAATGGCTCCGGGCTGTGAACCGGCCTCTGTGCGTCTGATGATGGAGGCTCTGAGGCCCTAGTGCTGGGACAGAGTCTGGCTGGAGCAGGAGGAGGGGGCTTCCTGTATATTCTGACCAAACTGCCCCAACAGAGAGAAGAGGTCATCAATGCACTGAACAGTACAACGGTATGTGCCAGTGATAACGTGTACAGTACATGTAACTCATTGGTGGAGGTTACACCCCACCCACTTGCCTGTTTGCACACGGCTTGCATAATATATTCAATAACAGGTGTTTTTTTTCCTAAAAATATTAAAAAAAAAAACACACTTTCTTACAGGGAGCAGTGTCACCGCTACACAGATCTGACCTTTTAACTTAGCCTGGTGGCGGGGCACCTGCTTGTTCCATGACCATATTTAATGCTCTTCTGTGGAACCTTCCAGCTATATAATATAATATATAATAATATATAATATAATAACATCTTCATGAGAAAAAAAAGGTGGCGGACCCTCCACCAGAGAACTTACATTGCATTACAACTGTTTACTTTAAATAATGTTTAATTTGCTTTGCTGTTTTGTAAACCAGAAGGATAGGAATTTACAGCTATTATTATTCTTTTATCAATCAAAGTATTTATAGAGCGCTTTTATTTTAATCTGGTTTTAGTAAAAATAAAAATAAAATAAAAATTGCATGCAATTGTGGTATCTAAAATCTAGTTTTTTAAAATATATAATTATATTGTGCTATGGCCGTATAAACTTGAATTGTTTTGAATAAAAGCACACTGAAACTGTGTGTTTTAGGGCCTGGGAGATTCAGCGTTTCACTCTGTGGAACTGGACATGGAGGGGATCACAGTGGTGCCTTCAAACGTGACCAACATAATTCAGCTAGGACGTTTTAAACAAATCTAATATAAATCTAAAGTGCATTTGACAGATTTCATTTTTTTTATTATTATAATTGGTTTGATTGGGACAGTACCTGAGATAAATGGTCATCATAGTTTTACATTAGTTAAGAGGCAGTTGTGAAGAAAACCAGAAAACAAAAACGTTGGAAAACACAGAAAAGTAGCAGAATCCCTCTCCTGTGGCAAAAAAGTCATCAATTCCCATCAAAAATGCAGAGACAATTTACACAAAGAAAGTAGTTTCATGATAGTTTAATGTGATTTAGCA
>JAIEZT010001390.1:9965962-10021648 GCA_019594935.1 Periophthalmus modestus | reverse complement strand
ATGCTGAATTCATTCTGATCTGCTCATTAGGACATGCCAGTGTTTTGTCCATATACATTAAATGCTAATAGGACGTTCGCATGGGCTTCTCTTACAGCTCCATCCCTCTGTCGATTGTGAGCCTCGTCATTTGGTCATACATGTTGTATTACCGCTCTACATGATCCCCATGTTTTTATTTTGCTATTATTGTTGTTCCCATAGCGTAGCACAGGCTTGATTGACACTTTTGGCCAAGTGTCCCCCCCTGGCTAAACCTTGAGCATAACCTTCAACAGCCCCCCCCCGCTCCAGATTGGTCTTGGTTGCTATGATTTCTACCCTCGGAATTCCAAATATGGAACTCGGCTCCAAATTCACGTCCTATAACTTTCGAGCCTCGATAGCTTCATTTGACTGGAGTCCAAGCGCTGTTAGTGTAATGGGTGCTATCGTTGTCCCTTTTATGTTGAACTATTGAAGCAATCATCAGGCTGTATTGTTTTAATATGGCGTACATCGGTAGAGCATATTTTGGTTAGCTGAGAAAAACATTGACTTGAAACAGTCATCACTTGGAGGTGGTCATCGTGGATGACTCAAGAGAAAGTGTACCACAACAAAAAGGTAAACAGAAGGGGAAAGCGACATTGCACATATCTTATTGGAATGAATCATTGTCGACAGAGAATTATAACATAGGAGAGGCACAGAGACGGTAAAAACGGATAGAAGAAGAGGATGGTGAGTGAAGAGAGGAGAGAATGGGTGAACCCCAGAGCGAGACAAAAGAGGGACAAGATGAGAGAAGAGGTGAGAGAGAGGAATTGTGTGGAAAGAGAGTAGAATTAGAGTGGACTAAAACAAAAAAGAGAGAGGAGTGGTTGAGTGGAGAGAGCGAGTGTATCGCAAAAGTGACCAGGTATACTTATCGAAAAAGATTGAAATGAAACAGAGTAGGAGCGAGTGAGACTTGTTTAGAGCTTCAACAATCCCTTTATTGTATGTGACAAAGAGAGAGCTATGAGTACAAAGCAAGAAAGAGATGGGAGATTAGAAAATGGAAGGAAAACAAGAGAGATAGAGGGCAAGAGGAGACAAAGACAAATGAAAGTGACCAACTGTGTTGCGAGTGCGAGAAATAGAGCAAGGGGATAGGAAATTATAGAGAGTAGAAGAAGTTCACGAAGAGAGAGCAGTTGAGAAGACAGAGAGAGATGCAAGAGAAAGGATGATAAAGAGAGAGGGAGAGAAAATTGAGAGGGCTGAAGGGGCATTTAGACATACAGAGAGTTAAGGTTAAAATGTTCTGATTGTTTTAGCTGGGAGTTGAATGTGTGGTGCGGTTGTTGTTTGTGTGTGGGTGTGTGTGTTGTGTGTGTGTGTTTGTTTGTGTGTGCGTGCGTCATGTGTTTACAGGCATGCGTGTGTGTTTGCGTGCATTCGTGTGTTGTGTGCGTGCATGTGTTCGTGTGTGTGGGGTGTGTGTTTGTGTGTAATGTGTGTGTATGTATGTGTGTGTTTGTGTGTCTGTGCGTCGTGTTTGTGTGTGTCTGTTGGTTGTCTGTGCGTGTGTGCGTTTGGTGTGTGTCCTGTGTGGTGTGCGTGTCTGTTGTGTGTGTCTGTCTTTGCGTGTGTGCACGTGTGTTGTGTGTCGTGTGTGTCTGTTGTGTTTGTCTGTGTCTGGCGTGTGTGCGTGTCTGTGTGTTGGTGTGTGTGTGTGTGTGCGTGTCTCTGTGTGTGTGTGTGTTGGTGTGTGTGTGGTGTGTGTGGTGTGTGTTTGTGTGTGTGTGTGTGTGTCTGTGTGTGTGTGTGTGTGTGTGTGTGTGTGTGCGTGTCTCTGTCTGTGTGTGTGTGTGTGTGTGTGTGTGTGTGTGTGTGTGTGTGTGTGTGTGTGTGTGTGTGTTGTGTGTGTGTTGTGTGTGTGGTGGTGTGTGTCATGAGACTGGTGCATTCTGACCGAGGGGAAGCAGTCTCCAGGAGAGGCCGGAACTCACGATTACCACGCAGGGAGCAAGGCAAAGTATCCTAAGGGGCACTATGGAACTTTCTTAAGAAACCATCTTGTTCACAGTATGACAGTATTTATCTCTCATTGGATCTCTCTAGGTTGGACACAAGCAAGGGATCCCCCAGGCCAAGTATTCTCTAGAATTAAAAAAAAAGCAGCACCAGGTCAAGTTACATCTGTGGAAAGGCGATTTCTACTTTGTATAACCTCCTGTATTTTTGTAGTATTCCCAAGTATAAAATAATCTTTGCAGTTATAACAATAGATAATTTTTAAAGCCATCTGTTTCAAGAAAAGCAATACCATCTCTATGGAACAATGTGGCGCCCGAAAAGTTCCATAGTGCATATTCAGTGTGGCTGTTAAACATACTTTGCATAACTTCTTCTCTCTCGACTTATTTAATATTATTCCCAAGTCATAAACTATCTCCGCGTGCGCCTCGCCCTGTAGAAAGTGCACTTTGTTCAGCATCGGCGCTGACATTTTGATCAATGCGCTGTACCTTCTGTCGCGCTGCGTTTATGTGTCTCGAATAGTGATTATCTCTTATCACACGGGTGTCAAACTCTCCCATTACTCATCCCGGTCCTGCGCTGGTCCGCGCTCAAAAATGTCCCACTATCAAAGCAGCGAATGCCTTAATGTATGATAGATCACTGCTGCAAAGTTGTCCATGATGTACCAAGCCTGTGTCTGATTCAATACCGCTATGGTCAATGGGCACGCGCCAGCATGGGGGTGGGGCTGCCCTCTGCTGTCCCTCCTTCCTGGGAATGGATCATCTCAGTAGTTCAGGTTTGGCTCTTTTTTGAGTACACACTTTCTTCAGGTCCTTCACCATGATGTAGATATGAGTCTGGTCACCGGTAATCTCGACGTTTTCAAAATGGGCGTGATTGACAGGTGGATTAGCCAATCAGAGACATGTGTGGTCTGTCTGTATGAGAAAAAAAAAAAAATAAGGAAAAAATACCCACAGATGGCTGAAAAACACTGCAGATCTGAGGTACATTTGATTTTATTTGTAAATCAACAGATCCACGTTTACTGGCTAAAGAAACTCACTGCTCTTCAATGAGCATCTGGCAACAAAATGAACCAGCTGCTAAGTGATGGGACTCACCCTGAATGGCTATCCGAAGGGCGTACAATCCTCATCCAGAAAGATCCCTCAAAGGGTACAGTCCCATCCAACTATTGGCTTATAACCCCTGCCTCTCCACAACATGGAAGCTCATGTCAGGCATCATCGTGGCTAAGGTAAATGGGCACATGGATCAATACATGAGCACAGCACAGAAGGGCATCAGCAAATACCAGGGGAGCCAAACACCAGCTCCTGTAGACTGAACAGTCACCCGAGACTACAGGACCCATAAGACCACCTGTGTACTGCCTGGATTGAAGTCCACACAGAAGGGGTCTCACTCCCAGAAGGGACAATAGCAGACATTGAGGACAGTTACAAGTACCTTGGTATCCTACAAGCAAATGGCAACTTTGAAGAGGAAACAAGGAGCAGCCACAGCTAAATACCTCTGACGAGTAAAGCAAGTCCTAAGGAGTCAGCTCAATGGTAAGGAACAAGACCCATTGCCAGTAATCAGACACCCAGCAGGATCACAAGCTGGCCAAAGGAGGAGATACAGATCATAGACGTTAAGACCCGAAAGCTTCTGACCTAACATGTTGCATCCCAAATCCAGCACCATGAGACTGTATGCGAGCCGTAAGGAAGGAGGCCGAGGACTAATGAGTGTGAGAACCACAGTCCAGGATGAAACATCCAAGGTCCATAAGTGTATCAAGACAAGGCCCCATGCTCAGTGAATGTCTCAGACAGTGAGCACGTAGCCACTGCTTTTGATTATCTGATTTCTTTTGTGCATGTAAACACACCAGAATCTCATTTGATTACAGGTTTATTTGATTGTTATAATGGCCATATTAATATGCCCCAGTGATACTAGAATGTTATTGAAGTCCCCAGCTCTCTCCACATCTAAGTGTCTTTTGTGTGAAATGGAGACATCAGGTTTGGCAGTGTGATGCAGACAGCCAGATCATATGGTGCAGTGAATCAGACTGAAGCAGACGGGAGTGGGCTGTGTAATCGTCTGCGGATCCAAAGTGCCTGCTGCTCTGAGAGGGCCAAGAGACTGAGGCCATTCATGTCTGTAACACTTTATAATAACTACACCTTCATTAGTTTTTAGAAAGCATGAAGAATGATTTGAATAATAATGACCAAACAGTTTATCAATAAGCTTAGGAACTACTTAAAGGTGTGCTGTGTACTTTTCTGGAGGAGGGTATGCTACCCTCTTGTCTCTTTCGAGATGTAATTGCTTTGCCTGGAATAATCCTCTGTATGGTATTAAACTATATATTGCCCCAGAATGTAAACTCCAAATTAGCATTAAAATTATTCACACAAGTCAAGGGCAAGTCAAATAAAGTAGCAAATGTGTGCAAACACTGGAGGGATTGTGGGAAGAATAAACTATCAATATAACATATCTGTCTAATCCCTCAGTCGTCTCCGTCTAATCCATAGCAAAAAGAAAAATACAATCTGTCAACTAGAGAAAAAGTTGTAGGAGAGAAGATGTTTGGCTGCTCATCCCAAGTGGCTTCTTCAGTTTTGGTCAGATTACTGGTGGACACTGCCTTATGATATCTATCTAAAAGTGGGCCCTCAATATATCCAAAAAACTGGACAGCAGGAATCTGAACCTAGAAGGAAAGATGTAACTATTCCTTACACAGCTGGTGTGTCTGAATAGCTTCAGAGAATTTTTCTGACAGTATGAAATCCTGGTCTGTTTCAAAACACTTTAAGACAGCAACTGGCTCACCCAAAGAACAAAACCCCGAGCCATAAACAAAGTAATGTGGTCTACTCCAATCAGTGTAGTGAAGAGTGCAGTGAGAGCGGTACATTGGAGAAACTAAACAGCCACTTTATAAGAGAATGTACCAACACCCGTTGCGTCCTCGAACAGGAATATGGGTGTCAGACATCATATACCTCCCATCCATAACTCCATCCTCAGATCCAAAGAAAAACAAAGATAACAAAGAAAACAATAGGGCTAGCCAGGATGCCAATAGGAGTGAAATCTCATCAGGGGCTTGAATGACTATGCTAAGTATGTCTCAGGCAAAGTGGGTAGGGTAGCACAATCAGACTTAGCCTACAAACAGAAAACTGTAAACAATGGCTGTTTTCAGTTTCACTGTAGTTAGTTCCTCCCTTCAGATCAATATAAGGCAATGTCCGCCAGCAATCTGACCAGAAGTGAAGAAGTGGCTTGGATGAGCAGCCAAATGTCTTTGGCTCCTATAACTTTTTGTCCAGTTGACAGATTTAATTTTTTCTTTATATATTAATTCAACAGAAAATAAGGTAAAATTCATATTCGGTGAATTATGATTCATATTATGCCTTTTTTCTTTGAGCAGTCTATCGTTGTAAAGCATAGACCGTATTTTGCAAAGTGATTGTAAAGTAAATGTTTCATTCATTTTCAGACTTCTCGAAAAATTCAAATATCCTATCAAGCCTTCAAAGGCACCGCGGAGTATAACCACCCACCTGCTCACTAATGTCCACAACGAGGTGGTTTTATAAGTCCAAAAAACATGTTTAAAACACCAGATTCGGCGAAATGTTTTAGTCACTTGGCGGTTTATAAAGTTTCAGAAACAGATTTTAAATATAATGATATTTACCCACCCCCGCAAAGTCTATAGAAAAATGAATAAGAAATATATCTGTGAAATCGGTCAGTGGTCCAGGTTTTGGTAAAAGAAAAAAAGAAAAAAAGAAAAAATGGGCCTAATGCAAAACAGACATCTCTCACGCCCTCTTGTGGCGAGTCCGTCAAATTGCAAACCCCCTCGCGTGGCATGCTGGGTAGAAGCTTCACTCATAACCACGAGAACTGCAGGCGGAGCTACAATCCAAATAAAGCATATCATTTCAGCATTTGGTTTAAAATATCAACACACGAGCAAACAATATGTATCAATTTTAATCAGCGTAAGTTTGTTAAATCGTTAATACTTTCACGGATATGAGAGGGAAAGATTTTACCCATAATGCATTGCGACAAAATAATTGAATATATATCATACGATTTTTACAGATTTTGTTATTTTTTTTTATAGAACTAGTTGAAATCAGCATGTTTCGTAAATTGGCGAAATATTATCTTTTTAACTTGACGCAGTTGTTTAAAAAGTAGCACGTACTCAACCGTGAGCGAACCTTGTAGGACGGATGACCAGTCCACCACTTACACAAATTTCTTCAGCTTTGCGCAGTGGCAGTATCGTAGCCTATGAGGTTTATCCGAGGCGCGATTATTGCTAGTTGAAAACTTTACCCAATACCCCGCCTTGACGACTTGAAATATAGTCGGCAATGGCAATTTTTGACGGTCTCTACGGAGACTGATATGTTTTAATAACAGAATCGACACTATCCAGAATGTCGGAACTAACCAAATGTGAATCATAGAAGATTCGAATTATTAATAACATTCTACTCCCAATCAATATGTATCCGTTATCTGACACATGAGGTATATTTTACATATATATATATATATATATATATATATATATATATCAGCAAATACGTCTTGACAGTTCAAGGAATTTGTGTTTTTCATGAAATGTCGAAGATCATTGAATAATTGAAGCGTTCTGTGTGATATGCAATGAACTGACTGAGAAAGACCTCCGTGCACAACGGAAGTCGACTATTTCCAAGTTCTGAGTTACAAATCCCGAGTGAGTCCAACGCGAACTGGTATACTTTTAAAACTTAAGGGGCCTGAACATAGACTATAAATTCTGTTATTGTCGAGTGAACCTGATTTTGAACCATGAGGCAGACACATGTGTTAATTTGAACTCTTAGCCCCGCCCCCTGTGTCCTCTCAGCCAATCAAACTTCAATCATACCGAGAAACAGTATTTGCCCATCTTGCGCTATTATTCAACCTTTATGATGAAACACGAGGGTGATCAGTGGTCTTGCTTGGTCCTAGTGTCAAACTGTCATCTAGTTATCTCTGATTTATAGTAAGTTAAGTGCAATATTGACTGAGTTTGTTGACCACCTGAGCAATTGGGGGCACCATTACCTAACTTGACCCTCACTTGGACTGAAGAAGAAGAAGAACCTACCCCTCTGTTTACGGAAGTGAATCAAACAGCAGTGCTTCAGCTGGTGAAATTCTTCCACTTTTGACATAACACATTCCCTGTTAATGCAACATTTTCGTATAAATTAGCATCTTAAGTGCCTTGAAACTGGTATTCATGTATGAATATTATCACGATGTAACTAAATTACTTTGAAGTAGATTAAGTTTTTGCAGTTTTTGCTCTTCTGTAAAAAAAAAAATATAAAACAAAATGATGAGTCCGCGCAGTGAATTCAGCTGGACTGTGGTGGTGCTCACTTGTCAACACAAAGACAGCGTTTACTCATTTCAAAGAGGTGAGTTTTATCTTGTCAGTTATTTCTTGTGCCATTTTTTTTCTATGAAATTAAATCTTGCAGTTGTGGAGAGCAGTGATTAAATACACTCACTCACTCTAGATCTATTTCCAGTAAGTAACTTCCAGTTTCTTATAAAAATGGATCAGTGTGTGCTTCAAACAATATAAAAACTCTACTGTAACTGTATTTGTTCATTTGATAAAATACAATCAATTGTATTCATCTGGAAAAGCCTATAATCCCTTCCTTAATTGCGTTCAGATTTGGCACACTCATATTGTTTTCTGAACATATTCTACAATTCTAAATGTCTTACAATGATTAAATAAATAAATAAATAAATAAAACTAGGAAGAAAAACTACAATGTTAGAATTTATGTTGCAGTAAGTGTGGAAAAGACTACTTCTTAAGCATCCTGGGAACAAAATGGAGAAATATATTTTGCTGCACTTGTTGGCCTGCATTTTTTATTCATTCTTAAAATATGCTATGCTAATACTTCACAGATTCATTAAAACGTTTTTGACCAAATTGTATAAATCTTTGTTTGTCTTTGTGCAGAGCTGGAGTTGCGGCAGCAGCGTGGTTCCTTGTCTCCTGGAGCTTTGGTTTTGACGGTTCGAGATCGTCAAGAGCCCTTGGGCAGCGGAGGAGCCACTCTCAATGCTCTTCTGGTGGCAGCTGAACATCTGAGTAACGGGCTGGACACACGGTTAGTAACACCAATACCATATACACCAGGCATGAACAAGTATGGGGAAATATTTAATTGCTGTTCTTCTAACTTGCATGGTCATTATAATTGTATTTGAAATGTTTTTTTTTTTTCATATCCAGATTCTGTTCACACCTGCACACATTTTACTCTTTTTTTTTTACTCTTTACTACTTTTACTGAATTGCTAATATGAAGAAACAGTATTACTAGGTTGCACATAATTTGGGAAAGGTGTTTTTTTTTTTTTTTTACAGAGATACTATTGCTTGAATTGTTGACAGAAATGTGGTACTTGTAATGTTATGTTTCAAACAGCAAATTGAAAGGTCTAGAGACTAAAACTAAAACCTAATTTATCCAGGTCTTAATAAATAGACACCCTTAAAAACCTTTTAAGCCATGGTAAGAAAAAGGCTGAGGTCAGACACAAAGAAGACCAAAGAAAAAATGTATTAAGTGTTTTTGTTTGTTTCAGGTGGTGACAGCTGACGTCCTGGATGATGCTCACATTCTCATCCTCCACACAGTGAGTCCAGATTCCATCTGATTTAAAAACCTTCTATGTTTTGTTTTCTATGTTTCTCCAGTTTCCAGAACACTCAGTTTCTTTGGTTAAACAATACAAATCAATTAATAATAATAGTGCATTTGATTTATATATTTGCTATTTGGACACTCAAAACATTGCATTATTCATTCACTCGGTGAGCTCCATTCTAGGGTAGACTGATGAAAGTGAGGCTACTAATAGTCTTGTTTCCACTGCTTTGCTTTGGAGTGGATTGGTAAGGGCCACAAGTGTCTCCACTTTCTAAAGTGAACCATACGGCCCTGTTTGAGAGGTCTGAAGCAAACCCTGGAGGGTGCTAGCTCCTAGTGGGGTCTGATGCCAGTGTAGTGCGGCTTCAGGCATGGTCAATTATAGCTTAAATTCTAAATACTATTTGTCTATGTCACAATTTAAACTATAGGATATTACCATTAATTAGTAATGTTAGTAATTAGGGAGCCATGTTTTAAAGCAGCTCTAGATTTTACATGTACCTTCCTCCATCTCATATACCTGTTGTACAATTGTTTCCTTAGGGCAGAGACTTCCCCTGGAGCTCCTGTTGTAGAGCGTTCTGTTGGATCCCAGTTGAAGATCCAGACCTGAAAGTTCAGGCTCCAGTCTGCTGCCTAGACCTGCTCCTGGAGTATCTCACCAATCAGGTACGTATGTTTTCATTTTGTCTTATAATATTAAACTTTGTTCTAAAAATAGATAAATAGGCAATGGCCTGTTTTGCACTGTTTTCCCCGTATTAGAAGAAAACACAAAGTTTGAGGTATGTCCCATAGTCCCTTTTGTGAGACCTGAACAGGATTGTGTGTTGTTGTATATGTTTCATTATAGTTGTCTATAATCTATGTGATATTTTTGCAGACTAAAATAGGAAAACAAATTAAATAAAAATAATAATAATTAAATAAACAAATCTGAATCAGTTATGTCTAAAACCATGACTTAAAATGAGTATATTGTTCAAGTACAATGAGATAAAACACATGTAAATGGATGTTTTTTCAGTTACTCAAGGATAATGAGTATGAGTAACAGTAACAGCATTAACCAAGCTATTATTAACAAAACTGAAAATCATAATAATATAAACACAATTCCAAAGTCAATATTTTAATTTCCTATTTTCCTGTTTTGTCAGATCTGCCCTGGTTCTCCTCCTGGTGTGTGGGTCTGTAGCACAGACATGATGCTCGCTCTCCCTCCAGATTTTTGTGTGCGTTAAACTTTACATTTTACATTTTATCACACGCTCTTCTCTATCTTCTGCAAACAATATTAATTAAAGTAAGAAAGGTTACATAGTACACCTTTAAATTGTATTTCTCTGTGTCGTTGTCAGCTATGTCCTGGGAGGGTTTTTTTTCTGGTGTGCGAGTTTTGGCGTTGCCTGGAAACATCTCATATGCTGCTAATCATGGGGTCTATCTGTTTGATGAACAGGCAAGTACATAATTTTTGGTAGATTTATTAATTTAAAAATTTTTTAACAGTTAATTCTCTTATTTTCTCTCTAGAGTAATGTTAGAGACATAGTTTACAAAGGAGCGACAGAGCAGATTCAACAAGCTGTGATGTCTGATGGAAATGTGCCTATGGTTTGTTGATTACATTTTTTAAAAATAGACAAATAGATGTATTGAAATTAAAGGAAAGAGGATCTGGGATTTTAAAACAACTGAACTAAGAAAAAGAGTTTATGATATGGAGTGACTGGGTTAGGAATAAGCACAGTTTATAATAGATGTTTTGAAAAGAAATGTTTGGATATTTTCAAAGATAAAGAGAGTAGGTTTGCCAAAATGTACTGACAAATGTTTCTCACCAAACATTTGCTTAAGAAAGGATGTTGTGTTGTGTCATTGCTCTCATAAATATAATTTCTTCAAAAAAGATCCAAGTAAATGTAACTATGGAGGGTCAGTGAATATATGGTACAGAGGAGGGAGAATATGATACAGAGGAGGAAGAGTTAATAATAGTTGTAGCTTTTTGCAAAGCTCATTGTGCTGTTGACTATAGGTTTCTGGTCCAGTGTTCTTCAGTCGGGGAGTTTCAGAGAAGTTGCTGCAGACACACGTGACTCCTCCCCTGGATGGATGCACCTACCTCGGTCTGGACTCTGGAGCTCCACCACTACAGGTAAACATATACAATTTTAATTGGTCTAGCAAACAAGTCCTTTGCTAGACTTGTTTTGGTCCTGTTTTAGTCCTTGTCTAGTTCCTAGTTTAGATCCAGTTTAGTCCCCAGTTTTGATGAACTGTAAACACAGTACATTGCCTTATCTCATATCAAATCTGTATCAGCACTAAACCAGGATTAAACCAGTTCTTCATTTTCTGGTGAAACAAAGCAGCTCAATAAGGTGAATAAATTACGCTGAAATCTCCCTCTTGTCCCTTCTCTTCAGATCTCTCTCTTCTTAGACATATTGAAGTGTCTGTGTTTCAGATCTGACCCAGCATCAGTTTGTGAATGAGGAAAGGATTGGCTGCAGCTCTGTATCTGGACAGCAGGGGGGCGCTGGTGAGGAGTGGGCGCACAGAGCTGTGGAAGATACTTAGAGGGACTCCACTCACTTTGGGTCAGGGCAATTTAACATTAGAACTATATTTATAGATAGATTTGTAGATCTTATCAATTAAATAATCACATTTCTTACAGTTTATGTTCCTGGTGGACAGTATGACTACCTGAGTCTCTCTGGGAAAGATCATATTCAGAGGCTGAGCTCCAACTCAACCAAAAGGAACACTCTGTCTCACATCCAGGTAAGAAAAGAATAACAACACCATAATATTACAATTATGATCTTTAAAAATAGGACAAATGTGATGTATATAATCAAAGACAATATTATAATGCTGTATTACTGACACAATAGCCTTAAAGCAGGGGGGTCAACCTCATTTTCACAGAGGGCCACATCAACAAGATGGTTGCTCTCAAAGGGCCAGATGTAAACTGTAAGATAAATGTAACTAAATGTAACCAAATGTAATGTAAAATAAATGCAGCTACTTTTAGTCTTGTTAATTTAACCATTTCTATATTTATTACTTATTCAAGTTACAAATATTGCATATGGATTTGCATAGATATGAAAAAATGTCTGTGTAACTGTTTACCTCCTGATAAACTGATATTTTAAGACAGTGAGACCTTTTAATTTACTTTGTCGTAGGCCACATAAAATGACAATTACAAATTACACCATAAGAGCAGTGTTTTTTTTACTTTTCTCATTAATACTGTAGCTTCAAACCTAAATAGTGTGATCAAATACTAATATTTTAGGAAAATACTGCAGTCTAATTGTGCTTTACTTTTTGTGTGTCTCAGACAGAGGGTCTCATCAGTGAAGGGGCTTGTGTGATCAACAGCGTTTTGGAGGGGGAGATATTTCTGTGGACTCTGGAGCTGTCATTCAACACTGCCACCTACAGGTCAGAAGTATGAGTTGTAATACACCCTACCTTTTAAAAGCCTATATTACATTATTTTCTATCTATTTTCTAATGTTTCCTCATCAGATACATGCATGCATTTTGTTCTGTTTCATTCACACACATGTTTGACCCTGCATATTTAGGCTGAGTTCGTTCTCAACCAGAAAACACTCAACTGCTCCACTGTGTTTTTAAAACTCCATACACCATCACTAGAATCATTTGGATGATTTCAGCCCTGGAATTGCCAATCTGTATTGAACTAAATGTAAAAGGAGCTGTTAACTTGAAAACTACCATTTCATGACATCACAAGGTGGAACAGAGCATTTTGAGCTTTGGAGATGTAGACAGACTAATAATAAAGGATTACTCAGTCATATGTGAATGAAACAAAAACACAACTCCAAATATGTTTGTGATGTAGTAACAACATTCTAACATGACTTAAGGCTCCAAAGAATCCATTTTGTGTAATATAGGACATTTAAAATAGTACTTTCTTGGAAGTTTTGCTGCTGAAACATAATATTAAGTAGGTTTATTTGTGTAAAATGTTCACTATTCATGTGACCAACAAGTCAGCACTGTACAGTCTCTGAGGGGCTTTAAAATGGCTTTGTATAATGGCTTATATAGAACTTAAAGCTGTCAAGACTGGCAGCCCAATGCAAAATAATACAACCCAAATGGTGATGGCGTTTTCTATGGCAACTCCCAAAATAATGTGGATAGTCCAGTTAAAGATTGCGATTATAGGAGCTGACGAGTCATGATCGTTGCAACCCTTACCTGGATTCACTTTTTGGCTATTCGACCCTCCTCTGACTAAATGACAAAATGATAAGTAGTTTTTGTCTGACATCTTTCAAATGTATTTTCTTTCCAGGGTCCTGTGCACATCCCGTCTGGCTGTTTACTGTCCGGACTGGGGTTGTCCACGTCATCCACTATCAGACCACTATCAGTGCTTTTGCGTGACATCATCATCCAGGGACATCGAATCATGCTGGGAGAGCTCAAACTGAATGTTTATACTGTATTTGGCATAAATGACAATTTAGAGGTAAAATCATGTGATATTTTGAATAGAATCATTATAATTATTATGGACTAGTATAGTTGGTTGGAAGGTAGACAATCTTGAAGTGGAACTAACTGCTACTTAAATGCGTTTATGGTGTTTTAATGGCATTGTCTACTGTTTCTAGTCAGTTTTTGGCAACTTTCATGCAAACTGGGTAAATTTCTGGTCAAAAAATGCAGTAGCCCCTGTGATTTCCAGTAGTTGATCACGAAAGACCGCTCTGATTAAAGCCAGATGTTTCTTATTACAAATGCCTGGCTGCAGGGGCCGAGTTTGTTTTATGTCCAGACTCCCTCTTGCTCTTTTCTTCAATCCACAGATGCTGCCCAGTTTGACAGCTCTACTTGAAATGTCGTTGTGGTCCCACTTTAATATTATTTATTGAAAACTATGGCTGCAACTACAGATTATTTTAGTAGTCAAACAGTTCTTTCTATTGTACATTGAGATTAAATACATTTTAAACCAGATGCAGTTTGATATATGGTGAAGGCTTCTGGATAGAGAATAAAGTATATTTGCCATTTTAATTTCATAGTGCCACTGTCTTTGGTATAAAAAGATCTTTTTGTATTTGAGTGTCAACAATCCAGATATTGATTATGAATATCAAAATACAATTACAAATATTTTTATTAAACTAACCATGATTATTCATATCAAACATTAAAAATGGAGGTCATTGGTTATTGAAATTATAATGTTTTTAATTTCACTTTTCCCCCTCATAGGTTTCTGTTGAAGCCAGCAGTGCCTTGTTCCTAAACCAAAACTGGAAAGTCTTCTTCAACCGAACAGGAATACAGTAGGTTACTAATCAAATGAAACATAATATCTTTCTCTGAAATTAAAACAATGTATTAAAAAAGACAAGTGCTTTGCATATGGCATTCTCTTCCAATTTAGTAATTTTGGCTTAAACGTGAACTTGCAAAACAACCTTTTAATTTTGATTTATCTTCTTTCTTTTTTTTTTTTTAATGAAGGAAATTAATTGTTTGTTTTAGAAAGCAACAGATTATTATGAAAAAGTACATTTGTGGCACACTCAAGTAAAGTACAAAGTATAACAAAAGTATCAGCAATAAACAACAGGCACTGTAAGTAGCTCATTTTAAACTGTTTGCAGTCATTCAGACTCCTCACCTCTGAACATCCCACTTATTCACCACAATAAGTTTATAAGCGCTTTTCACAACTTTCAGAGGTCAGTTTGGAGTTGAAGAGAAGTTTGAGAGAAGAACTCAGCCTAAATATACATGTTTTTTGTGTTAAAAGTATGAATGAAACAAAACAAAACTGCAGGTACGCTTATAATGAGGAAACAACATTACAAAGTAGTTCAGATTATAGCGGCCCTTTACCATTTAACAGCCATATTGCAATCTTTTTCTCTTGTTATTCCACTCTTCTGCTGTGTGTTGTAGGCCGGAGGAGCTGTGGTGTCATGGTGAACAGCGCTGTTTGCTTGGAGCTCGTCTGTTCCCGGTTCTCCGCCCCAGGGCAGGTGTGCCAGGCCTGGAGGGGGGCGTGGCTTGGTTGCTCGGGGGCAGGGCCAATGGACTTCAGAGATGGAGAGACGCCTGGAGACTCTCACTGAAGGAAGTGATGTCATTGACCCATCAGGAGGCGGAGCTTCACTGGAGGGAGGAGCTTCTGTACCTGTCGGGGCGGAGGAGAGTGAGGGATGCTCTGATTGGTCGGAGCGATGTGTGTTTGCTGTCCTGTTTTAGAGCTGCTGTAATGGGAGGACAGCAGGGGGCGCTGTTGGAGACACTAGACAACAGTAAGTCGGAAAGTCCTATTGTCTGAACAATAGTTTGGTCTAGTAAAAATATATGAACCTTTTATTTTGACAAATGAAGGTTTAAACTGTGCAAAAACATGTGTTCCTTGTGTGTGAATTGTCCCTACATTTTGGATTTAATTTTTGGCGTTAATGACGTAAGTAGAGATATTGCTTTTTAGAATTCTGTGCTACTTCCCATATTTTTGTACTTTTCGTCTCCACTTTTTTCCATAAACTGCCACTTAACTGACATAAAACTATGATAAATATTTACCACCAAATCCCACCAAACCACTAATAACTAGAAAAACATTCATCTTAAATCCTAAAATAAAGTGTTTTCCTGCAGTTGCTTGTGGCAGTGGTGCAGAGGCGAGTCTGGAGTGCTCTGGTTCAGAGCTGGGGGTGTCTGCGAGGTGTTTGTCCTGTATCGCTGATGTGCTGGTGGTTATGGCCGGAGGAAAGGGAGGTCTGAGGAGTGGTCCAGCTGCAAATGAGGCCTGGAGGTCTGCATACGTCCTACTTGAGGAGGGAGACCTAAGCGGAGGAGTGCGAGCTTTGGCTCAACAGAGGGAGAAGTGGCTCTGCAGGTAGAAAACACAATTATGTCACTGCTACATCGTTTTTATTTAGATCACAAATTAAATTGCTATTCTTTCTGGGTTTTACATGTGCACTGGGCCATAAATACATGACTCACTTTGACTTTGAGTATATATAATAGTTTATTTAACTTGATATAAAATGTATTCACCCCTCCTCCTTTCGAAAAGTAAGGGGCAAGTAAGAGGAAATCACAATTTTTCTTATATGGATCATACCTGGATGACTGAGGGATTACACAGACAAGTAAGAGGGAGGTATGAAGTCTCTTGCTCACACGGGACAGCTTCCAAATGGTGAACCAAATCAACTTCAATTTCAAGAAATAAGAAAACAAATGAACTTTGAAAGCTACTGCTGCAAGAGTGATCTCCTTGGGGATGTAAAGCTCCACATCCACAACAAGAAAGAAGGAGCAATTCAATACAAAATATTCTCTTTTGAATGGTCAAAAAAAAAAAAACAAAAAAAAAAACTAAAATGTTGTCAGTTAATGCCTCTCTTACATACTTTGTTCTCTACAATAAATTTCTGTATTAGTTACCTTTCTTATCAGTGACCATAATGTTTGATCGATTGCTTTTAATATAGTCACATATTGTATAATTCACAGTTTCTCATACTGTGGTACCTGTATCACTGTTTGTCCACGAGCTCCTTCAGGTGGGACTTGGTCAGCTCTTCAGTTTGTGGGTTTGCCGAATTTACTGTTCATTTCATCAAATCTTTGGCCCAATATCGGATAATTTCTTGTTTAGAACTACAGTGAAATGATGTATTCCACTTTTAGACCTGGTTTAGGTCTAGATTAGACCTGGAATAGTCCTGTTATATGCGGGATTTAAATCTGGTGGTACTCAGAAAGTCAGTTTGTTTTTTTTCGTTTTGTTTTTTTTGTAGTATTTGGTGTGAAAAACCACTGTTCTAGTTGTAATGGAATTCACATTGCTCCACCTACAGGCCAGATCTGTTGGTGCGGGCCGCTCGTCATTACGAAGGGGCAGGACAGGTGTTGCTTCGTCAGGCTGTGATGTCATCGCAGAGGTTCATATCTATTGGACAAGGAATGCTCCCACCCCTGGAGGAGTGGCAGGAGGTGCACTGTCCAGCCAGACTCGATTTGGCAGGTGAGTCTAGGGCCATATCATATCATGATATATGTTGATATTTAATGAGAATATATGCATTTTTTAAATATAATTATCTGCATAATCTTTATAATATTATAATAATTTTAATGATAAAAAATAGGCCATATTTGCAATAGGGATCAGGAAAATGCATTCATGCCAAATTTGACTTGTTTTCACAACTTGGAGATAATCTTAGAGCTTGTGCTTTTCTGGGACATTGCAGGTAGACATGTTATTAAAAGTAACAAAGTACAAAGTCGCATATTCACATTTTGTTAGTCTCCACAAAATATCACATCAAATATTGTACTGTATCATATTGTAAGTATTGAATATTGTAATTATTTTTACCCTATTTTACTTATTGTTGTAGTATTTTGGTATACACATTCTGTTAAGCACTTTGTGATTTTTATGTGATCTTTATCTGTGCTATATACATACTTACGTACTTGTTACATCCCTAATATATTATCAGGTCTAATACAGCAGGACTTGTTAATTTCAATAGGAAACCCAAATAAAACTCCGACTAAACTTAGAGTTCCGACTAAACCAGGTCAAAACTAACTCTAGTTGTCTCATGTGTATAACCAGGAGGTTGGAGTGACACGCCCCCTATTGCATTTGAACATGGCGGCTCTGTGACCAATGTTGCTGTGAAAGTGGATGGTCAGTGTCCCATTGGTGCATGTGCCCGCCGCATCAAAGAACCTCATCTCCTGTTGGTCAGTCACTCTGGGGGGCGAAACAGCGGCATTTCCACAGAGACGTTGTGTGAAAGTCTGGAGGATCTGAAGGATTACTGCCAACCACATGCACCAGGTAGAAAACTGATGCTATTTTATGGTGTTTGAATTAGCTGGAGAAGGCCTGGAAGGTGAAGGCATCAGTGGTGCCCGTGGCCATCGGAGCACTCAGGGCAGTGACCCCCAAACTGGAGGAGTGGCTACAGCAGATCCCAGAAAAACATCAGACATCTCAGTCCAGAAAAGTTCAGTACTAGGAACAGCAAAGATACTGCGCAGAAGAAGATCCTAGGCCCAGGCTCTATTTTGTAATGAAATCCAGTTAAATTAATTAAATGAACAGTAAACTCCAATTGTATTCTATAATTTTTTTTTTTTAAGTTTCTAATCTATAAGAATAAAAAAACATTGATCTATTTAGATAACTGATCTATATTGATCCAGCTGTTTAGAGGCCCTGTACCAGAAAATGTCTCAAATATATGGGCATGATTTGTCTTGCCCCAAGTAGAGATACATTGTATAAACAACTCTTGATGTCAAAATACGTCCACTGTGATGTTCTGTTTGTATCTAATTATGAAGTGATAATAGTTGTTAACTTTACTGTCACTGCAAAATTCGTCCGATCTTTGAGAGTTATGAAAAGCACTTATTAACTCATTGTGGTGAATCATTTGGATGCTTACAATGCAAAAGGTAAGTGAGGAATAACTTTGGACCTCTGCAAACTGTTTAAAATGAACTAGTTCTGTTTTGATGTTTTAAGACTTTGTCCGCTACCATTCACACCCCTGGTCAACATCTCAAACACTGTCCCTGTTTGAGTCATTTTTTGCATAAACATATTTACATATAATTGTATAGATTTGCCCATCTTTGATACTCTGGCCTTACATGTTGTCTTCATTTTCAGGTGCTTTGCTGAAGGCTGTATGTGTCTGCAGTGGGGTAGTGTCTCTGTCCTCCCATGATGCTTTGGGGCCACAGTTGGTGCAGCTTTGGGGAGGAGGCATTGAGCTGCACAGTTGGTCCTCTCTCCCTACTGGCTCCGGACTCGGTAAGACACACAGGATCATAAAAATACTACATTGTTGAAACTAATAGTAGTTGTTTTGTCGACTATATTATTCTGGGGAAATGTATCCTTTAATTTGACCTATCCCAAGTGGTGCCATTATTCAACATTTAAGCCATTATTGATTAAAATGACAAGTTTGTGGAGCCAATCCCTAAAAATAATGATAGGTTTGAACATTTGTAGTCACTAATATTTCTTTTAAAATAATAAATCTCCCATAGAGTTATACTGGCCACTGGCCTCCATCTAAAACTATGACATCATCTTTTGATAATATTGTACTTTGGCATGAAATATCCAAAAGGGAAATGCACAAATGTTGAGCGTGGCCATTTCTGTTATTGACTAGACCCAAGAACTAATATTACAACAATAACAATAGCATTCTAACAATATTAATTTTAGCTGCCCCCGTCTGCATTAAATAATATTAGTCTATAGACTGTTGTGATGTCATCTGAAACCCAGCAGTATCTCTCGGTCAAGAGTACTTTCAGCTTTGGTTTGAAGTATGTATGTACGAAGTATATCTCTGCCAAGACAATAAACACTATTCTGCATTGTTATAAAATTATAAATAACTATGATACAGAGCTGGATTTAAACTCCAGAGTCTTCTAAATCTGCTTTGCCTATGTACACAACAACAGTATGAATTGTGAAGAGCACAATTTTAACTATCAACGTTTCTGATAAATTATTTCATTTCTCTCTCATTTTAGTCCTGGTTCAGATCTGCTTAGTTACTCTACTGCTTCAAATATGTCATATAAAAATGATGTCTGTATTTACAACAACACTATTGTCTTGTAGGAACCAGCAGTATCCTGGCAGGGGCATTGTTGGCAGCAGTTTACAGGTGCACCGGCCGGACCTATGACACAGACTCTCTGATACACAATGTGCTGTACTTGGAGCAAATCCTTACCACAGGTTTGTTCCTTCGAAGCTGACAATTCATCTGTACATGTCCATGACAAGAGAATTAAGGGACCATCTACAGAGTTAAGTTACCCTCTACCGGAATTGGAGGGAATTACTTTTAAAAAGAACAACTATGGTCAGCAAATCTTTCCAACAGGCTAACAGAAGCATGCTGTTGTAATGAAGGTGGTTTGACAGCAGAAATGCTCAGATTTGTATTTATGGACTTAAAAACAGCACAGGAGATCCCTAGACCTTCATCTGTGACATAATCCTGGGAAATTCAAAATCACATCTTTTTTGAATAATTAGATAAAGTAAACTTACTACATAGGATAAATGCATGAATGAAGCAAAATACAACTCCAGATATGTTTCTGATGAGGAAACAATGTTATAACAGTTAAATGCTCAAAACAGTCAGTTTAGCATAAAAAAAATTAATGTCTTTACTTGGTGCTAAACATTTAGTTTTTGCCTGCTTGCAGGTGGAGGTTGGCAGGACCAGGTTGGAGGTTTAGTGGGTGGGGTTAAAGTGGGACGGTCCCAAGCACAGCTCCCCCTTCATGTCAGAGTGCAGAGGCTCAATCTGTCACATGACTTCCGGGTTTCTCTGGAACAGCACCTCCTATTGGTCTACACTGGAAAGACACGGCTCGCTCGCAACCTATTGCAGGTATATTTACAGTATATTACTATTACTTATTAATATCAGAAACAAGCAAACGTTTTTAAACAAATTCATCAAAGTTTATAATGCTATGATAGTTCTGGTTTAGTCTGTCTTTCTAGGTTACCTATAAGGTTAATATCCATGTTAGTCTTGGATAGGTCCTAATCAGATTTTGTTTAGCTCTACTTCTGCTCTCATGTGTCAGATAGTGGCCTGTATTTTTATAGATTACAATGATATATATATTTTTTTATTTTGTTATATTTATTGTACAGGACGTGGTGCGGAGTTGGTACAGCCGTCTTCCTCACATGGTCCAGAATGCACAGCAGTTAGTGGCCAATGCAGAAGAATGTGCCAAGGCTTGTTTAGAGGGTAAGAACTGTCAATTCATGTATTCCTGATTTTTTGTCAAGGTTCACATATTAGACAGGTTTAGTAGTCCACACATAACATGGTAGAACATAGGCAGCATGAAAGATTCTATAAGCATTCATTCATTAACTGAACAAACATCTACAACAATTATAAAAAGTGGACTAAATAACGGTTTCAATTGCTACAGTAATATCTAGGTCTGTACACACATTTGCTGAGTTTCCATGCTTGTTGGGGACAGTTGCAGACTTGATGTGGTTAAACCAAATTAATTGTTAGTTCAAAATGCAAAGTCTCAAAAGAGGAAACCTTGCACTGTTTTATTTAAGTAAGACCTACATTAGGATTAAATCAAGAATAAACTGAAATCTCTCCCAGGCCGTATTCGAACCCTCCTTAAGCTTAGTACTACGAGTCTGTCCAATGTTCAGCCCACAAGCCTACATAACTAATTCTCCATTTGTCATAAATGTACAAAAACATGATAAAAAACTGTACACTACAGCTTCACAAACCTGATGTGATGTGCAGTAGTATCATCAATCATGCACATTGATCGTGTTATGGTCTGAAGGGAAGAGTGACTTGGCACAGGGAGCAAAGGGAGGGGAGAACTGAAACCAATTAAACATTTTAATACAACTGTTTTGGGGGAAATATAGCATTTTCAAAACAATATATAGTGAAATGGTGATCTAAATGTGTCATGTGTTAGCAGTTAATACCCCATAGAAGTGTAATAATCCCTCTTTAAGCACTACATCTTCCCTCTCCCTTCAGGCTCCCTGGCTGGTCTGGGTGCGTGCTTGGGCCGGTCATGGCAACAGAAGAAAGTAATGGCTCCGGGCTGTGAACCGGCCTCTGTGCGTCTGATGATGGAGGCTCTGAGGCCCCTAGTGCTGGGACAGAGTCTGGCTGGAGCAGGAGGAGGGGGCTTCCTGTATATTCTGACCAAACTGCCCCAACAGAGAGAAGAGGTCATCAATGCACTGAACAGTACACCGGTATGTGCCAGTGATAACGTGTACAGTACATGTAACTTCATTGGTGGAGGTTACACCCCACCCACTTGCCTGTTTGCACACGGCTTGCATAATATATTCAATAACAGGTGTTTTTTTTCCTAAAAATATATTGAAAAAAAACACACTTTCTTACAGGGAGCAGTGTCACCGCTACACAGATCTGACCTTTAACTTAGCCTGGTGGTGGCACCTGCTTGTTTCCATGACCATATTTAATGCTCTTCTGTGGAACCTTCCAGCTATATAATATAATATATAATAATATATAATATAATAACATCTTCATGAGAAAAAAAGGTGGCGGACCCTCCACCAGAGAACTTACATTGCATTACAACTGTTTACTTTAAATAATGTTTTAATTTGCTTTGCTGTTTTGTAAACCAGAAGGATAGGAATTTACAGCTATTATTATTTATTTTATCAATCAAAGTATTTATAGAGCGCTTTATTTTAATCTGGTTTTAGTAAAAAAAAATAAAATAAAATTGCATGCAATTGTGGTATCTAAATCTAGTTTTTTAAATATATAAATTATATTGTGCTATGGCCGTATAAACTTGAATTGTTTTGAATAAAAGCACACTGAAACTGTGTGTTTTAGGGCCTGGGAGATTTCAGCGTTCACTCTGTGGAACTGGACATGGAGGGGATCACAGTGGTGCCTTCAACGTGACCAACATAATTCAGCTAGGACTTTAAACAAATCTAATATAATCTAAAGTGCATTTGACAGATTCATTTTTTTTATTATTATTAATTGGTTTGATGGGACAGTACCTGAGATAAATGGTCATCATAGTTTTACATTAGTTAAGAGGCAGTTTGTGAAGAAAACCAGAAAACAAAACGTTGGAAAACACAGAAAGTAGCAGAATCCCTCTCCCTGTGTCAACAACTGTCATCAATCCCATCAAAAATGCAGAGACAATTTACACACAAGTAAAGTATTTTTCTGATAGTTTAAATGTTGATTTAGCAACATAAAGGTGTTATAATTTATCTTTATTTGTCAAATCATAACTATTGCAATTTAGACAAGTTTTGGCCCTTGTTAACAGAACTCTATGCACGTCTGATCTGCTGCCCATATCCAACCAGGAAATGAAATTCTAAACTTAACCAAAATTATAAAACTAGAAAAGACTAAGATTTTTTGGAAAAAAAAAACATAGTTAACATCACTTAGTCTTAAATCTAGTGATGTTAAATATGTTAGAGAAGTACGTAGTCTAATCTGCCATTAGCACTTTAAACTACAAATCAATCATTGACCTTCCAGCAGACTGGTTAAGGCCCTCTTGTGGTTAGATTTATAATAACACTCACTGACATTGGGAAATCTGTAATTGCCTGCTAATGCAATCGACAACCATCACAATTGGTTAAGCTAGAGATGAAGGATTTGAGGAAAAAAAAAATCTACATTTCCGTATGATATTTAGATTTGCCAAATATGACATTGTTTATTTGTATTCAGTCCACAGTGAAATTGTAAACATTTAAAAGAAGAGGAATACAATTATAGTGTCGCATTTAGAGATACAGATTTGTTGTCTTAACTACATCGGCTTTTATACACAAGATTCAATGGAGATATTTTGTTATTTAGGTTATTTCTTACTTAAATAACGGTGATGTTCAAAATTTTTATCCAATATTACAGTAATCAGTTTAGCAGCCCTACTAGCTATATGGCTTAAGGTGGCTGTAATTGCTTGGGCTAAAAAATTTAAATTTACAACTTTAGTCTGTAAATGTAACTGATGGTACTAAAAACCATTATACTATATTAATATGCTATAGACAGCAACTCATTTAAACTCATTACGACTTTGTGCCATAGTACTACATTTAAAGTTGCATAACGCAGGCAAATATGATACATCTGACCAATGTTTTTGTGTATTGTGTATTTCATTTTAAGACCAATGATGGTGGTACTATTGTTAATAATATATGCATTCATTTTTAAATCTTGATTTTGCCTCAAAAATTTGAACTAAATGAAGGATCACCTCATTCATGCATTATGTTTTACAACGTGAATAAACAAACTGCACTTGCTTTGAAGTAGCATATTACTTAATTAATAAACCGTTACTTAGAAAATGGAGGTCTGATTCCAGCTCTGCCTATTACATACTATTGTTGTGTCATTGGGCAAGAAGACTACACTAACCTTGTTTTAGTATGAACGTGGTCTGTGAGTGACTGGGGCAGAGGGGGTAATGGCGCAGTCAGCCCCAGGGCAGCTGTGGCTACAAAAGTAAACTACCACTAGGTGTGTAATGAATGTATAAAAATGTAAAGTGCTATACAAGACTAATGCATTTTGACTGTTAATTTATGTTGCTTGTCTTTATACTAAAATTAGATAATTGTTTGGTCCTTTTTGTATACAAATATTTGGAAACATAACATTTCCAACAGGGAAACCTTAAATGTCCAAAATTTTGTGAATTGTCCTTATTTCCCAGCAACCGCAGACAGCTGATCCCGGATACGCCCAAGTCCATCCAACATCGTGTCCAGAGACTCTCGACTAAGTTCCACCGTCACCGTAGAGACTGCCTCATCATGACGGCAACACATGTCCTCCATCTGAAAAATGTAGTTATAGACCATAACATATGTAGACTATGATTTCACATTTTGTAAACTAGAATATTAATTTAAAAATAGTTATTATTACAAATGAGATTTCTGTAAAACTGCAAAACTGAAATGGGATTTCACTGTAGCAAGCAGGTGTTACATGATTTTATTTAAAAAGTGACTATGAATCATTTTGACTCGGAGTCAAAATCTAATTGCAATGCAAGTACAGAGCTGTGGGTGGAGATAGGGGGTAGGTCAAAACTGAAATTTTATGAGCTCTCAAACTTCCAATACAGAATAATACAAGATTACACAAACATGCATGAATCAACCAAAATTACAACTTTAAATATGCCAATGATGAGGTTAAACTACTACCATATGGTTTAAAGTTCATACAAACTGATTTAGCATAATATTTCTATAAACTATGTAAGTGAGTTGCCTTCTAACCTTAAGCTGCAGTAGGCAGGTGGGGACGGCCATTCGACTAACCGACTCGGAGCTGGTGACAAGGTCCACTCTCCAGTCCATCTCCTTCAACTGCGGCAGTGAGACTAAACAACATGTGCAATAAATCTTTTTAAACCAAATATATAACTGAATTCACACTAATCTGAGTTTCTACTAAGTTCTACTCACTCTGATTACTGAGGGCTTCTGTTCTCCAGGTTGCACTGAAACAAATGGGGATAGATATGTTTTATATCACACTGTGGAACATTTCAAGCAAAGCAATAATCTCCGTGGAGATAAGCAGGTGCTGTGCCCTCCCCCAGGCGTAGTTACAAATCAAGTCTCTGGAGCAGCAAGTGCAACAGTAAGGAGCTAAATACATATCTTTCAAAGTTTTTAAGTGGCATGGAAAAAAAAAAAAAATCAATAAACTAAATTATATTTGTGACTGAAAAAATAAGCAATAAGACTCTTGTTTATTTGTTTATTTAAGGATCCCAATTAGTCTTTACAAGTGCAAAGACTAGTCTTCTCTGTCCAATGTTCAGTCCAGCATTACAGCCTTAAACAAAGTGTACTAATAGAACAATAATGTTTGTCTAAGTCAGTGGTCCTCAAACTTTTCGCACCAAGTACCACCAAATAAAACATTTGGCTTTCCAAGTAGTACCACCAGATCTAAACCAGGTCTATATTAGAGCTATTTAAAGTCTAATCTAGGCCTAAACCAGGTCTAAAAGTGGACTACATCACTGTCAATGTATTTCAAAGTAGGACAAAGTGGATAAAATATAAATTTGTGGACAATGTGGGCAAATGAGAGAAGGACCCACAATTTCCAGTTCTTATACAGACCTGTTTTCCAGCAGGATTTTGGTGATGAGGTTTTTGAGGCTGGAGTGAAACGATTCAGGAAAAAGAGCTAGGATCTGCTCCGGGACGTGAGGTTATGGAATACGACGTGACGAGAGAGCGTGTGCAGAGACTCGACCAACTGCAGCAAGAAAAATAAACAGGCTTGCAATAAAACTACAGTCATGTTTTGATGAATCATAATGAATTCAAATCCATAAATGCTTTGATTGGAAAAACTATTGAACTAAGATTTTTCTGACAAGCCTTATGATTGAGATTAGATTAGTGTTAACAGCAATCTGTTAAAAGTTTTAAATGTATCCAGAAGAATTTACAAAAAGAAATAAGAACTGACAAGCTTGTACAACAATCACATTTCAGAATGTTTCTACAGATCTAAACTACAGGGTTAGCATTTTTATGCAGAGTAAGTAAGGATATTTTGTTGTCACATTAATAATAAATGGTTTAACAGTCACTTCATTTGTCAGTACTTTGTCAGTATATTGTAGCATAGTATATTGTCTTATCAAACATTTTTATTTGTGATTCATGTTACCTGAGCGGCCTGCAAGGTGGAGATGTTGAATTTAGCAGCTGTGGTTTCAGTGAGGATTCGACTTGGACCTTGGTGACTTTGGAGACACACTTCTCTCACTGCATCTTTAGACGGTGCCTTCAAGAGACGACAAAGTTAAACAGATTCATAAAAGATGTGTGCATTTGGCCTCTCGTGTGGATACTAACAGGTTTTTCCCATTAACAGACGCTGGGCCAACCTGTCTCCTGATCTTTATTCTATTATGACTGTATTTTTATACAGTAAAGAGGTGTGTATTCTGGATCACAGGCAAACAAGAGGTGAGAGATGAAAAATCATTGTTAAGAAAAAAGTGCATATTATGAAAATGAAAACTAAAACTAAAATGTCTGATAAGCATATTAAACTAAAAACAGAATAGAAACTTGAGCTGTAGTGGTTCTCACAAGGGTTTAAAGTAATATTTATGCACTTTTTGTATTACCACACATTTGTGATTGACTGCGCTAATACCGTATGAATATAATATTTAGGGATGACAAAAACACAAGACACATTTCAATATCGCTCAACCCTCGTTAGAACATATTTTAGACTAAATATAGTGATCATGTTTACTGGCATTTGTTTAGTGGTATTTGTTCACGGTTATTTTTCGTGCCACATTTCCTTTACGCTCTTCTTTGTTCTTACTCCAAACGTCAGTGTCGGTTTTATTTCACTACACAAAGACATATATGTCGTATTATTTGCTTTATAAATTGTTTTAAAAAAGATCAAATGAATAAAAATACCTTTAGAAGAAGTTGTAAATTGGAGAAATGTTCCGCGGTGACGGCGGTCGCCATGATGGAGAAGAAACGTGAGCGCTTTTCCAAAGTCATGTGACCAAATACAGCGCAAGTGTTCATGGGAAATGGAGTCTTAACTCTGGTGGTTGCCTTGAACGGGATTGCCAATACCTATATTTATGTTCTGGCAGACTTCTGGTTTGGTCTAAGAGTTGAGCCTCTTCTGTTCTGTAACTTCTGTCGTCTGAACTGGCCAAAGTGTGGCCACATCTGGACACATGGACACATGTTTGACTAAAATAATACAAGGATAGTCTATCCAATGAAGCAGGTTACAATGGTTTCATTGGTCTGTCCATGCACACTTTAACCCAGGAAGGTATTTCTGATATTTTTATGTTAACCTTGTCTCATGTCATGTGTAAATGTTGATTTGTACACAGATAAATGAAAAAATATAAATAATAAAATAAAAAAATACACACAAATTTTGATTTTCACTTACAAATATGGTTTTATGCTAAGAACTTTGTAATTTTACAAGTACAGATCTGAAAATTACGCTTTCACAAGTTTTGAGATATTTGTTGCGCCAAGTTTGTCTCAAAACTTCCGGAATAAGGTGAATAGCCTACTTTATTTTAGCCGACTATTTTCTGACCACACCCATCTTCAAAATTCCTCTTCAGAAGGTGTGGCTCATGGGACTCTACACTTTACTAGTTTCTCTTTGTCAGAAATGAAATGGACTCATTATCAAAGGAGAAATGGCAGAGACAGTACTCAAAAAGGAGGACTTAACATGTCCCATCTGTTTGGAATTACTGAAGGAGCCGGTGACTATTCCCTGTGGACACAGCTTCTGTAAGGACTGCATTAAAACATACTGGCCTGGAGAGCAGGATAGGTACCCATGTCCCCAGTGCCGAAAGAGGCACAGAACTAAGCCTGTCTTGAATAAAAATATTATATTGGCTGACTTAGTGGAGCAGCTGAAGAAGACGCCTGCTGACCACTACGCTGGGCCTCAGGACGTGGCCTGTGATGTGTGTTCTGGAGAGAAAAAGCTGAAGGCGCACAGGTCCTGTCTACAGTCTGTGGTCTCTTACTGTGAAGCGCACCTCCAGCCTCACAATAATGTAGCAGTGCTGCAGAGACACCAGCTGGTGGCGCCCTCCCATAAACTCCAGGAGAACATCTGCCAAGAACACAACAAAGTGAAGGAGTTATTCTGCCGCAGAGACCAGCAACTCCTCTGCTGCCTCTGCTCTGTGGACCAGCACAAGGGCCATGATACAGTGTCCTCTGCAACAGAGAGAGCACAGAGGCAGGCAGAGCACAAGGCCAAGAAGGACCTGCTCCTCCAGATCCTCCAGGACAAAGACACAGACCTCCAACAGGAGGCCCAGGACATCAGCAGCTCTGCCCAGAGAGCAATGCAGCGCAGTGTGGACATGTTCAAAGAGATAGCCCTTCTCTTGGAGAGAAGACGCTCTGAAGTGAAACAGTTGATTCTGTCTGAGGAGAAAACTCAACTGAGCCAAGTCCAAGAGCTCAGGCACCAACTGGAGCAGGAGGCCACAGAGGTGAGGAGGAGCCTCTCTGAGCTGGAGGAACTGCCCAACAACCCAGACCACAACCAGTTTATCCTGCACTGCCTGTCACTGCCCACAGACAGGAATCCTGGGGGTAACTGTGACTGAGAGGACCTGTCCTGGGGCACTACCACATCGCCTCAGCTGTGGGTAAAGTTCAACAGCGCCTTTACTACCTGAGAAAAGTTACGGAGAGCGCTCACATCCCCAGAGCTCTGATGGTGAACTTTTACAACTGTGGACCATCAGCAGTGTTTGTCACTGTCAAAGGATTTTTAGTGTGAAGGAACCAGCTGCACTAAGGCCGACCAGCAGAAGCTCCAGCGGGTGGTGAAAGCAGCCGGGATGAATCACTGGGAGGTGGACTTCCAGAGATCAAAGCACCATCTTCTCCACTACGCTGTCTGAAGAGGGTGCACAATATCCTGATGGACCAGCACCACCCTGCTCACCACCTTTTCCACCTGCTGCCGTCAGGGAGAAGGTACAGGTCCATACAGGCCAGACAAACATCCAGACTGGCCAACAGTCTGTATCCACAGGCTGTGAGGCTACTGAACTCTGCCCCTCTCCCCTACTCTGCCCCCGGATCTCATGGACAATAACCACAGATCCAGACCACTCATCAACTTTGAACTGGTTTTACATTTGTTGCATTATTCACCATTTCTCACCCCCCCCCCCCTAACCCCCCCCAGACTAAAACTCATATTCACAATGAACTAAAAGAAATGACAATGTAATAACAGGTATTGCATAGTGCACTAGATATTTTGGGTCACTATTCTCACTTTTTAGCTTTCTGTTTGTCTCTGCCTCTGCACTTTTGGCAATGATAATCATGATAAGCTTTACTTACTTTATGTTGCTGAAAATTGATTTACAGTGTCATACTGTGTGAATGTTTACACTTGGGTATTTATCAAGTTTTTATATTACTTTTTGCACTAAAGAAAAGTTTTGGTTATTGTCTTTATTTTGCATAAATTAATTATTCATTGTTTCAATTATTTCTGCTAACTTAATATGGTAATTGTTTAGTTTACTGTTTCTTTGGTCACAGGGTTTATTTGCATTTAACAAGGTGAAGGTGTGAGGGTGCAGTTTTTTTTTTTTTTTTTTTACCAGCTTGACAGAGAGGCTGCAGAGGAAAATGTACCTGTAAATTTAAAACAAATATGTGAATAAACCAGCTCAAAAGTGTTTTTGGACATTTGTTTATTTTTGCTTCATACACCTTACCTAGACAATGCCTCAGTGGCCTTGTGATTTGTTTGGTTTAAGTTAGTTTAACTTAGTTTCTCAGAATAAATCATCACTACATTCAATACCACATTGTGTACACACAGATTACTATACAGTCTTTTTAACAGCATTTTTTTATCCTCTCCCACATTTCCATTAGACATTGTACTGTCTCTGAGTTACAGAGAGTCACAATTTGGTATTTATACTTCAGCGTGTTTTACTGTGTTTTATTTTTTAAATCTACTTTTATTCTTGATGCTTTGGCCGTTTTAAATATATATGATAAATACATTTAACTTGATTTTGATTTAAAGTCAGCATGCAACTTTTTTTGCCAAAAATATGCTAAAATGAAAGCATTATTTTCTTTTTTTTTTAAATCTTTTTTTTTTTTTTTTTTGTTTTGTTTTTCATGCACTGAAAAACATGGATCCTTACTGTGAGCGGGCTTGCATCTCCATAAACCTGATCTGGCCTGAACGGGGGGCCTCCTCCTGCATGTCTTTATGGAAATGTTCCTTTGGTTTAATATTACTACACAGTGCGGTGACTCATCTACACCTTGGGAAAACATCTGCCCAAGGGCAAACAATTTCATCTTAATATTTCATTTCTCCATAGAAAATGTTCCGAAAATGTGCTTTTAATTTCCTGTTCCTTGGATGTCATGCAGGTCACATGCCACCACCCAGTGTGCAGTATTAACAGCATTTTCTGAATTCCATGGAGTGTGAGATAAACATTCTTAATAAACCGACAACACTCCCACAAATAGTGAGTCACCTCTAGACTTTACCCTTCTGACTTTACGTGATAAGAGCTTGTTAATTCCATTGCGACATAGGGAACTGGATCGTATATCTTAACCTTGGCATAATCAGCCCAAAATACAAGAAATCATTTCAATAATAAAAAAAAACTGATATCTAAAGAGGAAAAAGTGTGTTCCAAAGTCATTTGGTTTTGAGAATTTTGTTAAATTTGATGACAGACTAAATCTGAACCATAAAATTATATGTGTTTATGGCTTCAGTAAGCATTGATAAAGTGATAAAACAGTTTGTATAGTCCCTGCCCTCTACAGTTCATGAGTTTCATTTCTGTCAAAGGGAAACAGCAATCAGATCGAGAGAGAAATGCAGAGAAAGTCCTGGACATGGAGGCCTTAACATGTCCCATCTGTTTGGAATTACTGAAGGAGCCAGTGGCTATTCCCTGTGGACATAGCTTCTGTAAAAACTGCATTCAAAACTACTGGGATCAACTGGTGAATTTCAAATGTCCAGAGTGCAGGAGGAAATACCGCACTAGGCCTGTCCTTAGCAAAAACATCATCTTATCAGCTTTAGTGGAGCAGCTGAAGAAGACGCCTGCTGACCACTGCGCCGGGCCTCAGGACGTGGCCTGTGATGTGTGTCCTGGAGAGAAGAAGCTGAAGGCACACAGGTCCTGTCTACAATGTGTGGTCTCTTACTGTGAGACGCACCTCCAGTCTCATTACAATGCAGCAATGCTGCAGAGACACCAGCTGGTGGCGCCCTCCCACAAACTCCAGGAGAACATCTGCCAGGAACACAACAAAGTGAAGGAGTTATTCTGCCGCACAGACCAGCAGCTCCTCTGCTACCTCTGCTCTGTGGACCAGCATAAGGGCCATGACACAGTGTCCTCTGCAACAGAGAGAGCACAGAGGCAGGCAGAGCACAAGGCCAAGAAGGACCTGCTCCTCCAGATCCTCCAGGACAAAGACACAGACCTCCAGAGTCTCCAACAGGAGGCCCAGGACATCAGCAGCTCTGCCCAGAGAGCAGTGCGGCGTAGTGGGGACATGTTTAAAGAGATAGCCCTTCTCTTGGAGAGAAGACGCTTTGAAGTGGAGCAGCTGATTTTGTATGAGGAGAAAACTCAACTGAGCCAAGTCCAAGAGCTTCAGGACCAACTGCAGCAGGAGGCCACAGAGGTGAGGAGGAGCCTCTCTGAGCTGGAGGAACTGTCCAACAACCCAGATCACAACCAGTTTATCCTGCACTGCCTCTCACTGCCCACAGAGAGGACAGAGAGGACAGGGATCAGGGTCCAGACAGGACACAGACTCTTTTTTGAAGAGGTGGCCAGAGCTGTGTCAGAGCTCAAGGACAAAATCCAGCTCACTCTGAGAGAATTTAAACTGCCAAACCCTCTGGATTACAGAGTACCAGACATATTCACAGATATCAATGTTGAGGCTTTACTGTCAGAACCTCATGACTCACCGCCTCCACCTGCACCCAGCACCCGAGAGCAGTTCTTAAAATATGTACGGGACATTACACTGGGTAAAGATGGAGCTAACGTAGTCTGTCTGCAGATGTCAGAGGGGAACAGAAGAGTAACTCACGTGAGGAGACCAGTCAAGCGTTATTACCACGGATACGGTCAGGTCCTGAGCACACAGGAGTTGAGGGGCCGCTGTTACTGGGAGGTGGTGTTAGTGGGCACTGTTAGAATAGCCATTTCATACAAAAAGCATTTTACAAAGGGTCAATTTGGAACCAATAAAGAATCTTGGTGCTTGGAAACAGACAGAAATACATATTCATTTTGGTTTAATAACATGAAGTCGAGTGTGTCAGGCCCGTGGTCATCTAGAATCGGGGTTTACCTGGACCAGTTTACAGGATCTGTCTCTTTCTATAGTGTGTCTGATAATACAATGACCCTGCTCCATAGAGTCCAAACCACCTTCACTTCTCCTCTGTTTGCTGGAATAGGGCTTAAGTCTTATGGAAACACTGCATATTTTGATAAACTTGAACAAGTGAAATTTTGAGTAGTTTAAAAAAATATATAGTATTCTCTTTTTATTGACACAATGAAATATACAACGCAACATAATGATTCGTTTTGTAGGGCACATATTAAAAGTCTATGTTCATTAAAACAATACTCTTCGATTTTGTTTTTGAAAACACTACATAAAATCATACTGAAAATTGAGATTAATGAATATGAAGAAAAAAAAATGTTGGAGATGTGGAAAAATGGAGATGTTCGGGAATGGAGGCTGATCACATCCTGTTTTGGTCAGACCTTTCAATATAATTATCACATTGTACAGCAGGAGCCTCTTTGAGTTTAAGATGTCGTATGTTTTGATTTTTTATTGTGTCAGGCCTGTCACAGTAAATACTCTATGAACTTATCAATAAATGATAGATGGAACTATACATTTGGGAGTCAATGTTTAAAGCAGGCTCTTTTTTGTTGTGGTGGGGAACTTTGTATTTTTCTGTACTGCTATAAGATTCAAGCTGTGGAGAGTCGAAAAACTAACTTTTGCCTCATACTTGTTTCATTTCATTTCATCGCTGTTTAAATATAAAATATTGTACAGTTAAAATATTTCCAGGGGGGTCGTTCTGCTTTAGTGTTATTGCGTCAGTGGCATGATTTAATTTCATTATTATTGTTCTATACCATCTATATTTTCTATTTCAAAATGTGTTATTGTGACTGGCTTTAAATGTAATGCAAAATATTGATTTGATTTTATTCTTTTTTTTTATGTGACAGAATATGTTGGGATTTCAAAAAGGATAGAATTAGTTATTAGTTAATCTTTTTATAATAGTTTATAATTTTGGTTTGATGCTTAGCAACTTCGACATAAACAAAAAATGTAATCTCATATATATCTGTAATGTAGTATATATTGTGGCACATTGGTATAATCTGCTTTTTCTGTGATTTCATTGCTCATAGTGTTTGGAAAGAAGTCCAAGAGTCACCAGTCCACTCTTAACCAGTGGGTTTAAAGATACATTACCACCCACTTGTCACCATGGAGCTGGTAATACTGTATCTGGAATATTTCACTTTATATGACCTGTCTCAGTGGCGCTACCAGGCCAAGTTGCAGGTCAGTTCTGTGGAGAGGCAAGTCACCCACAGTAAGAATGCATGTTTTTTTTTTTTTTTTTTTTTTGTAAACAATAAAAAAACTGTTATTGAATAAATACAAAATGGTTAATGTCATACTGTGGAAGATTCCAGATAAAACAATAACATATCCTGAAAATTCATCTGTTCAAAGCTGCCTTCAAATAACTGCATCCTCCTTTAAATCTGTTTGTTTGTGTTTTGTCTGTCATGAATTGTGTGAAGTGTCTTTGAGTGTCATTATTATTGTTGTTGTTATTAATTCCATGGAAACAAGCAGGTGACGAACTCTCAACCAGAAAAAGTTACTTTTGCACCTTGCACCTTGGACTGTGACTTGTGGAGAGCTGTAGTTGTGTTTTTATCCAGCAGAGGGCACACACAGTCCGTTGTGGACCCTGATAATACAGTGATGTAGGGAACAGTGCAGTAGCTTTGTTTTCAGTGAAGATGAGACCCAATAAATACATAAATATAATCAATAAAACAGAATGAATTATAAATGATATTGTTACATGTAGCCTATTATGACAAAATAAACAAATGTTTGACAATTTCTGTTTGTGACAAGGCCCTTTATTTATCCAACCATAAAAAAACTATAATAACTAGCATTCAACAGTAATTACCATTCAAATTTGGACTCATCTCAATTAAAAGCACAAATGGGGAAAGAAAAGCTATACTTTGGAAAAATGCCCATGAAGACAAGCAAGTGCTGAGCCCACATAAGTTACAAGTCAAGTCCATGGAGAGGTAAGTCGCAGTAAGGGGAAAATGTTTTTAAACCCACAGTATGTAACTTTTTGATAGTATTTGTTTATTTAACTTGTTAAAAAAAAAGAAGAGGGCATCTCCACAGACTCATTGATCTGCTTGGTTCTATCTTCCATAGTTTGACATAAAATATATCTCTATGGGACATTTTTGTGAAATAAAACACCCATTGTTAAAGAAATGCTTTTATTTTAGTCCTATTTTTGGCTGGAATGTTACACAGTGGGGCTTTAAATACCAGAAACCTAATGTTGTGATGTCATCTGAAACTCTTTGGTGTCTGGGCCTGTCACACTTTTCATTTCACATTATAATCACTGCAGGCAGCGCTCCATTGTGTTGCCTAATGACTGTAATTATTAAAGGAGCTGGAGGAGACAAATCTTTATCTTGTTGAACGCCGTTGTCACCGGCCGCTGCTCGACTTGCTGTAATTAAAGAGAATAGAGTCCATAAAAGCATTCAAACAGGGAAACACATTTTATAAGTCAAGGATTTTAAAACAATAGAAAACAAGCACACGCATTTAAACAACATAACAACTGTGCTGAAAATGCTAAAGAATTCTGTGTCCCTGTTTTGAGAATATGTACATTTCTAAACACCCTGTCCAATTTGGAAATAGAACCTCCAATCTTGAAGTTATGAGAAGCATCTTCACCACAGCTGCTCCACACTCCAACCTGATTGTTAATTGTAGAATAAGATGAGCACTAAAAAATGTTATTGCTTGAATTAGAAGTCCACTACATAATTTAATTTATGAACAAATTGTCCCACATACCAGGAATTGGGGGATATGCAAACTCACATAAAGGCTCAACTCAACATGGGACCTTCTTGCTGCGAGAAACAGAGTGCAACCTGCAGTTTAGCTACCTTCAGTTGTTTACAAAATGCACTTTAAACTTGTGTATTTCACCTGAAGTGTGAGCACCTAGCTGACATTTACAGTCTGTGCTCAGTGATTCGTTCCTTACATTGATTTATTGGACAGCGCTCATTAGCAAAGCAAGCACAAACAACTGTAAACAGTAGTGACCCAAAGAGGCCAATTTGAATCGGTCTGAGAAATAAGAGAGAATTTCTGTTGCTTTAAAGGGTATCCAGTATTCATCTTTATACCAACTTTTCTACACCAAATGGAAACTTTCAGATTGTAGAAAGTGATGATGTCATACATTTCAGATGGGCAGCAACAGTTGAACTATTGATTACGTTGTATTTTACCAGGAAATATCCAAAGGTACAAGCACATATGTAGAACTTGATCATTTTTATTAGTGACTAGAACCAAGAACAAGAATCAGCATTTTAACAATATTCATTTTAGCTGCTGCCATCTGTATTAAATATTTTTGGCCTATAGAAAGTTGTGATGTCATCTGAAACTCAGCAATAAACATACAGGCAGTGTTTGAATGATATGGTGGTGAATTGGTTTCAACTCCCTGCATCTGGACAGGTTTCCTCCAGGCACTTGGTTTTTTAGTAAAATCCTCCAGCTCAAACTCTGATGATGTGTCCCCGGGCGCCTGACCGATTGCCTCAGTGGCGTTGAAGGATGGGTCAAATGTAGAAGACAAATTTACCTACAGGGACAATAAAGTGTACCTCAGCCTTAACTTGTGGGTTCATATCAGAGGGAGTATGGTGGGAATATAGTGTTATGTTTTCAAAGTTAAAGATGCACTATGTAATTTTTCTGGTGCAGGATCCACTACCTGCTTGTCTCCATGGACACGATATTGCTTTGCCTGGAATGTTCCACAGTATGGCATTAAACTTATCGGTATCTTTGGGGACAAGCAGGTGACACCATCAGACCAAGTTACAGAGGCAACTTTGCTCACTGAAAGAATACACTTTTTAAAATGTATTTATTTTTTTTTTTTAAACTATTTTAAATTGTTTAACTTTTGTAACTGACTAAATATTTTTGGCAATAAAAACACCTGTAATAGAATAAATGCAATATAGATGAGTTTTACGACAATAAGCAAAGAAATGACATAATGGAGAGAAGAAAGTGCAGCAGACCCTCCACTAGAAAAGTTAAATAATGCACCTTTAAAGTAATGTATACGTTATTAATACTTACTGATTATATATTAATTATACACTTTTCTACAAAGAGTACAATATAGCTAAAAGTGATTTATTTATTTATTTATTATTTTGTGTGTTTGTTTATTTGAACAGGGACAATGTACATTAATACATATTTCTGTAAATGAGACAGCATTAGCTATTGATACTTTGCAGTGACATCACTCTGGGGGTAATGCTGCCATAAAAGTTTGAAAAGGTTGTCTGAAAACTAAAGAAAAACCCCCAAACAAAACTAAATGGATTTAAACAACACATTTTCAGGAGCCTGTGATCAATCCGAGTGTTCATGGTCTTATTTAGGAGTTTGATTTTACACAAAAAGGTGAGAGTGACAAACTGAAAAACTGTTGGCTAGTGCTAGTCGACTCTTCATGGTCATGTTGTGTTAAAACAAAGCTTAGATTAAAGTCTAACTGGAATAACAGCATCTCAGACAGAGCAGTGCCTATAGTTAGCATCACGCCTAAGTAGTACACCACAGTTAGTAGTGTGTCAATACAAGTACTATACAACTGTAGCCTCCAAAATGAATGAAAACACCCCAAAGTAAAATGCCCTCACTAATTATTCAAATGACACTAAAAGGTGAATTGCAGTAAGTAATTTCATTTAACTTTAACATAATAAGAGATATCTGAGAATGCAAAACACAAATGCTCAAATTTAATATTGTCAACAAAAACCTTTGTCAATGTAACCCACCCCAAATAAGTCACAATGGAACTCAACAGTGACTGCTCACCCCTGCTTCAGGGAGTAAAATTCCCATAAATTTTGTCCCACAGACCAAGAACCTAGAATTTTACTTAAAGTCTGTTTCTGAAACTTTATAAACCGCAAAGTTAACAAAACATTTCTGAGAATGTTTTTGGAGTTATAACTACCGCGTCATGGATGTGAAAAATGAATGGAAAATGAACTTCCAGAACCAGAGCGGACTTCGAAGTGGGTGGGACTGCTGAGCACCATATGAATGAACATTTGGTGGACAATGCCACAGAACTGTGTCATTATTTACTAAACTATAGTAAACATTTGAGTAATCCTCCTCTTCTGTACCAAGAAAGCTGCCTACTGCGTTCACCATCCTCAAGGCACAAAATTACACCGGATCTGAAATCTCCTATTGTTGTTAATTAGCCTTAAAGCCTTTAAAAGTGGTTGAAATGCAGCTAAACTATGGCTTATAGAGACAAACCATGGCATTACTCTCACAGCATGATTCACAGCGGCTCGATTCATATTTTTAATTGGTTTTGTGGCGTGTGGGGGCGGCCATGTTGGATTCATTTAGAGGAACAGCATGGTGTAGTCAAGCTGGGAAGATATGGGCCCCCCACTGAGAGGAGAGACGTTTAAGAGGATGCAGTTCAAAATGAGTGCATGAGATTGGACCAGGACTAAACCAGGGCTAAAGACTAGACTAGACCAGAAATGAACCAGGTCTACTTTAAGACTAGAGGATTAAACAAAGGGTAAAACTAAGACTAGATTAGGCAAGGACTAAGCCAGGACTAAACCTGGTTTAAAACTGGACTACTGTCAGCTTTGAGAAATGATGGCAAAAAGCAAGAATTGGGAGGGCGCAGTCAGTTTCATCATTGTCGTATTGTGAAGATTCAGGCATCATTGAAGTCAAAGACACCACTGTCTCCCATGACTGTCTCCCATGACTGTCTCCTAGTTTTACATCTCTACAGTGACTGTTTCAGGTTCAAAGGTACATACATATTTCCTTGAGATAGGCAGATTTCACCAAAAATGTACATCCATATATGAGGTCATCTAATTCAGAATGGACAAAGTACATACATCTGACTTGAAATCTACACACTCTGCAGAAACGTATAGATGCGCAAGAAGTCACCTGGTTCAATTAGATACAAAGTACAAAAACAGGAGTTTATCTGATCTTAAGTTCAGAGTACATATGCCACGTAGAACACACACAGACAAACATAAGTTCAGGATGTGATCTGATCGTGTTATACAGAATAATCATTTCTGACACTACACTAAGACTAAAGATCAGGGTTAAACTAGCTTTGAAGGCTAGACTGCTAGAATGACATGACTAAACTGAAACAGGACTAAACCAGGTCTAATAAGGGTCCACATTCAGTGTGAGTTTGCAAAAGTAAGGTTGACAATGAGGAAATTAAACTTTCAGATTTTGAAAAAAAAAGAAAAGTTTGCTTTGCATGTGTAAAAAAGTTTTTTGAAGTTAATAATATTACTTTCTGCAGCATAGCAACTGTAAACAAGGACTTAAGCTTATCTGATTTACGCAGTATCCATCCATCCAGCAGTCTAAGCAGGGACTCCCAGAATTCCCTCACCCCAGACACGTCCTCCAGCTCCTGTGGAGGTGGGACCCGAAGGCATTCCCAGTTCAACAGAGAGACGTAGTCCCTCCAGCATGTCCTGGGTCTCCTCCAGGGCTTCCTTCTGGTGGGACATGCCCGGAACACCTCCCTAGGGAGGCGTGCAGGAGGCATCCTGAACAGGAGCAGCGGCTCTACTCCAAGCTCCTCCCGTGTGATTGAGCTCTTCACCCTATCTCTAAGGGAGCCCCCAGCCACCCTGCAGAGGAAACCCACGTCGGGCGCTTGTATCTGCGATCTTGTCCTTTCGGTCATTACCCAAAGTTTATGATCATAGGTGAGGGTAGGAATGTAGATTGGCTGGTAAATGAAGAGCTTTGCCTTTCCACTCAGCTGCTCCTTTACCACAACGTCCAACGCTGCACCGCTTGTCAATCTCACATTCCACCCTTCCCTCACTTGTGAAGAAGACCTCCAGATACTTGAACTCCTCCACTTGAGGCAAGGACTCACCACCCACCCTGAGAGGGCAAGCCACCTTTTTACGGTCGAGAACCATGGCCTCCTCCGCCGCCAGTGGATCCAACTCACGACCAGGTGGTGATAGTTAGACAGCTCTGCCCCTCTGAGTGTCCAAGACACGCAGCCGGAGGTCAGATGACATGACAACAAAGTCGATCATCGATGTCCAACCTAGGGTGTCCTGGTGCCATGTGCACTGATGCATACTCTTGCGCTCGAACAAGGTGTTCGTTACAAACTGTGACTAGCACAGCAGTCCAATAACAGAACACCGCTCAGGTTCAGATCAGGGAGGCCATTCTTCCTGATCATGCCCCTCCAGGTGTCACTGTCGTTACCCACGAGGGAGTCGAAGTCCCCCAGGAGAACAACGGAGTCCCTGGTGCACTGTGCACTGTCTAGTATCCCTCCGAGGGATTCCAAGAAGGCCGGGTACTCTGCACTGCTGTTCGGTCCTAGGCCGACACAACAGTGAAAGACCTGTCCCCGAGCCGAAGCCGCATGAACGCGACCCTCTCATTCACCAGGGTGAACTCTAACATGTGGTGGCTGAGCTGTGAGGCAATGAGCAAGCCCACATCAGCTTGCCACCATTCCCCGCGGGCAATGCCAGAGAAATGAAGAGTCCAGCCCCTGTCAAGGAGTTGGGGTCCAGAGCCCAAGCTGTTCATACGTTATAAAGGGCTTCTGAACCACTCTTAGTCTGACTTGTTTGCCATGGGTGACCCTACCAGGGGCATAAAGCCCCTGACAACATAGCTCCCAGGTTCATTCGGGTGCTCAAACCCCTCCACCACGTTAAGCTTACAGTTCAGGGAGGGGCTGTGATTTACACAGTAGTGATGGTCAAATAAAAATATGCAACTGCACTGGTTTTGTTAAATGAATACTTCTACAAATGTGTTTATGAGTGCAGACATTTCACCTGACTTATCCAGACTAGTAGATGGCGATAACTTTTTTAGGCCAGTTGGTGGTTTTAAATACATTTTTAAAACGAAAAAAAACAAACAAACATTGAAATGTCTTGACTAGAGACTTTTTTGTATTGATAAAAATCCGATTTTTTTCTGACAATTCATAATTCATGCTACTGTCTTCATAACAAAAGGTCTTTTGGTGTGTGTTTTAGAGTCCGTATAGTCCAGATAATGACGATCAAAATACAATTACGATGAATTTAATGATTACAATTATTGTGATAAATCAATGCAGTCCTATGAGTCACTGGTTTAATTATATACTGTTAATAACCGCTACATAGAAAACATAATTACTGAGGCTCATATGTCAGATGTTCACAACAATGCACTCTTTATCATTATCACACAGAAACTGGAGGGGCTAGTTGGACGTCAGCATGCACATCCACTGGAGCTTGTTGCTGGGGAATTATAAGAAATAAAATATAAATAAATATCCTTGTTTTCTACTTACTACTATATATATTCTATATATATATATATATATATATATATATATATATATATATATATATATATATATATATATATATATATATATATATATATATATATATATATATATATATATAGATATATATAGATATATATAGATATATATAGATATAGATATATATAGATATACACATATATACATATATGTGTGTGTTTACGTTAGTAGTAGTAGTAGTAGTAGTAGTAGTAGTAGTAGTAGTAGTAGTAGTAGTAGTAGTAGTAGTAGTAGTAGTAGTAGTAGTAGTAGTAGTAGTAGTAGTATAAGTACCAGAAGTACAGCAATAAAAAAACATATATATTTATTAACACTGTTTAATTTATGTTTTTAGTTGTAGTAGTAGATTTAATATCACTGGTAGATTTTGCAGTAGGGCTAACAGTAGAACAGTAGCTATAGATTCAAATCCCAAGTTCAAGACAATATAAAGCATCATATAGGACTATTCAGTATACTTCATTAATCCTCAAAGGAAATCACTCAGATGTTGCAGATCAGATAAACAAGTACACAATGCCAATCTCCCATAACATCTATGGGATTGTTAAGTGATGATGTCAGTTCTGGGTCCAACTAGCAACTCCAAACCTGATGGTGTGTTTCTTATTTGCCAAACAAGAGACCTTTCAAAGACATATGTATCCTTTCAAAAGACATATGTATCAAATGTGTAAAAATGTCATCATAATCTAGGTTACCAGTGTGCATATCTCACTAACTGTAGTCATGGCTAAAGCTATCTTACATAGGCCTAGTTTCGTACCTCACCTTTGTATACTTTCTGTCACACTTGTAATCTTGTCAGCGTTAAACGACTGCAATCCCTTTTACGTCAGATATGTCGTTGCTAAAAAAAAAAAAAAAAAAAGAATGGAACATGTCCATTTTTTCAATCAGCTGATGTGCCTTGGACCCAGAAGTGACATCACACTTAACAACCTTATAATCAAAATGCTATACCACAACAACGACATTATGAGCAAGCGCACACCTGTGATTGCAACATTGCTAACTGCTCATTCCTGTCAAAGTTATAACATCTTCATAGTGACAAGCAGCTAGCAGATCCCCACGGCAAATGTTACATAGTGCAAGTCCATATGAAGACTTGACGTCGCTAGTGGTGTGATAAAACTGGTTAGGGAAAACATTTCAGCACAAAGTTCAAAACAATTAGTCACTCAGGAACTTTCTCATAAAACAAATGACTTTAAAGTTGCTCTGTTTGGCTCAAAGTCTTCCTGATGGTTGTTTTAATCAGTGAACACCAAACCCTTTATTAGATCTTATAGTTTATTTTGCTTTAATGCTTTTCTAAAGGGCCATGTAATTATAGTTATCATTAGGAGTATAATGACTCGAATTAAAAAAACAACAACACTGAAAACAACTTCAGCACGTGGGGGCACCAATAGCTCAGGTTGACAGTTCAATCTCAACTTTGACTACAACATTTTGTTGTTGTGTCCTTGGGCAAGACACTTCAAACAGCCTGCTATTATGGTTTTCAGGACTTTTTCCCATTCAAAAGATTTTGTTTTATTGTTATGGCAACCGTTCTAATTTTTCATAATTCTGAAACCCATGGATATGTGAATATGTTTAGCAAAGGCCATTGGTGCACTATAGCAGCCATGTCTATCTGATTCAGTCCCAGGGCAGATATGGCTAATTATGGGTTTCAGGTTCTTACTGATAGTTGCAGTGACATCACACTGGGGGTGTTTTTCATGTATGTCTATAGCGGAATGTTCAGCAGTTACTATGGTGATACAATGTGCACATTAGTAAACACTGCCAAAAAGTTTTAAGACTGTTGCAAATCTCAACCCACAGTTAAATCCAGGTGACGTCTTTTTTTTTTTTTTTTTTTTTTTTGGCCAGGCAGTGTAGATAGCCTGTGACTGTAATTTATGCTAGAAGGACTTGTTTAACAGCACAAATCAGCTCACCTGCTGATAAGATTGTGTAACTTGAGTAACAGAGCTTCAGTGTCTATAATTAGCATCACACCCCCAGGGAATGTTGATGGCAAGTGTCAATATGCAACATTTTGAGGACATTGCCCCACTGAAAATATATAATAATTTGTTTTAAATTGTTAATTGATTTAGCAACAGTTCCATTTTTATTTATTTATTTATTTATTTTTTATCATTCTCAAAACCATGAACAGTTTATCCCCACAATATGAGTGAGTAAGTAATAGCATTTTAACACCTTGAAAACTTTGTAAAGCATAACTTAAATCCCAGACATTAAGCTATTAGGTTTTTACACTTTGAAGGATGTTGCTTCCTGAACCGTTGTCATGGTGTTTGCCGCATCCCTCCACAGCGACGGTATCCTAGCAGCAGCAGAAGGTTGGCACGGAAACGATCAGGGCTTTTGTGTAAATAAAGTAAATATGAGCCGTAGGTGATGCTCCGAGAAACACGCAGTATTTTATATAAGCAAGGAAGGAGTTTAAAGGCCAAATGCCCTCAATCAGGACTAGCACTGACTGTAATTTGGATGAGACCAGAGGGCTCCCCAGAAGCAGTTTTGAAGAAGCTTTTACCGGTTGAAGAATTTGTCAAACTTCCTTAAAGGCCCTGTACCCAATTTTTCCAATATATCTAAGCAAAATATGTCCTGCCCCAGTACAGATATATTGCATAAGCAGCTCTTGAGGTCAAATAAGTCTGCTGTGTGCTGACTGCATCTAATTATAAAACGTTTTACTGTTTCCAAGAATCAAGAAGAGTACTTTAGAATGCAGGGTGCTGTTAGCTTTACCTTGCTGGCAAAACTGCTCTCTGGTCGCTGAAAGTTGTGAAAAGTGCTTGTAAAGCCATCACAGTGAGTAATTAGGATGTTCTAAATGCGTAAGTGAGGAATAACTTTGAACCACAGCAAACTATTTAAAATGAACTCGCTCTGTTTTCCATATTTTCAAGGCAGTAAAAAAACTGGTTCAGCGCAGTGACTTTGAGGAGGTAAATTGCTCCAAATACATCCCACTGGCTATCAGGTCCCATGAACAAGTTGTTTTATTCACCTGTCAGGGGTCACAGGGTTATGGATATGTCTATAATCCTCAAGTGAAACAGACAACTCATAATTTTTGTTAGTACTTCACACAATATCTACCTTACATAGGAAAATTAATTTTTACAATGACTTCACAAATGCATGAGAATCCATCCAGTCAAGCGCCAACTGTTATGATTGGGTGTGGGTGGTTCTGACCAATGACAGGGCAGCATTGTGGTTTGGGCAGATGCAAACATGGCGGTGCTGACGGACATACTTACAGAAAATATGCCCTGTGCTTTTTGTGTTTTTAAAAAGGTATTCCAATCACAACTGAACCTATGTTGTCAGTGCCTTATCCTGCAGATAGAGGACACACACAGGTTTTTCCTCATTCTTGGTATATGGACAGGTTTTGAGACCTCAAAATTCACTCACTGAGCTGCAGAGGCTGCACTAGCACCGATTAAAGATTGTCTGTAGGTGCTGGGGTTTAGCTAGTGAAGAGTCAGATCAGAGAGAGTCCTTTAAGGTTTAAACCAACTAGATTTCAGCATTGAGACTAGCAACCCAAATGAGAGACTCATGCCATGCTCATCCTGCTTTCTGATTGGATTATGATCTTGAGAACCAAAGAGCCAAGTTAGAAGGTAAACTTCACTATCATGTCCAATGTTTTTACATAGGAATAAAAAAGCAGTTAGGTCATGTTTATGGTATTAAAAATCAAAATCTTTTGCTGTTGCTTTGAACATACTCTTGTTTTTGAAAAGCATGCAGCAGAAGGTGTTTTGGACACTTGTGGACAGGAAAGATGTTTGTACTAATTGGTTCTTTGCACAACGGTCGTGGCTAGTTCCAATCAAAGGGACAGTCAACAATCAATCAGAGGTTTTACAATGAATGAAACCCAACAGTGAACAGGTAGATGCGGGTGAATGTCACTGCCAACAAACACAAATGCATGGAAAACGTCAACAGGATATCATCAGGACACTTAGGCATTTACAAAGGTGCTACTGCAAATTTTGGAGCCTAATAAATATTTAAATAGCTATCTGGCTACAGTTGTGCACAGAGCCAATTCCTTCATAAAAAGTATTGTCTTGCAAAACTGTTTGCATACACTAGGGTCTATTGAATACCCCACAGGAAAGTGTTTTAGCTCTGAATTTTTCCCATCCAAATTCATTTAATTATCAGTGAAAAGCACAGCGCAGTGGAGACTAGAGGAGTCATTATGCAGATGTTTGGAGCACCTGTATTTAGGCCTCTTTTCCCAGACCACAGACTGTTACGATGTGGCTCTGACTTCATTCAGATCAGCAGCCTCCTTCTGTAGAGTGGAGTTAGATTTAGCACAAGTACCTCTCCATGTGATGTATGCTAATGAGCTGCGGATCACTCTGGGATTTCACTGTATGGAGTAGCCCGAGAATATCTTCAAGAAATAGCATGCCAACTCAAAATATTACTCAAGAAAACGTTTTAAAAAAAAAAAAAAAAAATGAAAAAAGCTGAAGATTCATTAAGCCTTTACACAGTGCATTGTAAAAGGAGGGTCAAAAGTTCACTCATAGTACTAATTTCCTAAGTGGTGTAGCCCTCTTTGACAGTGGTAGCAGTACTGTTACATTTACTTATGTAACATTTTCATAAAATTGACAATTTGTACTACTCCTTCAGAAATTATTTGGATTTTCTTTTAGTTTTATGTGTCTATCCTTTGAAAATACCAGGTTATATTCATATTTTGTATATTCTGTATTTAATGTTATGTAGGTCAAATGACATTAAATGAGATGTTATGTCCAGATAGTTATTCTTACTTAACTCTTACTTAAATGGTAGTCTTGGACCACTACTCTTTACATCTACTTGTGTAATATATTATTATTGAAGTAACTTTACTTACTTGAGTAAATGTTTTGGCTACTCTACCCATCTCTGCTCTTCAGGTCCAGGTCCACTTGAGCTAAGGTGGAGATATAGGACAACAGCCTGTTTCTGTATTTCAGTTGCCTCCTGTGACGATGTTTGTTGTCCTCTGTTCCAATGATGATGGACTGGGTTGGAGCAAACAACATAGGTACAGAGGATAACAAACATCGTCGTTGGATTAAGGAGGCAATTGAAATACGTAAACGTGCCCAGGGGTCTTTAAACTGGAATGAGGGGGACTTTTTATTCTCACACACCTGGGATACTGTCCTAAAGAAATTGGACTGCAGATGACACTGTCGTCCTGCCTCCACAGGTCAGCGGCAAAACCAGTTTAAATTAGTTGACCAATCATGTCACAGCAACATCATGCGACTACTATGACGAAGAGCACTAGTGAACTGTCCAAACTGTCAGGGATGAAAACAAACTAAACCTTGGCCTGGAAAAATAATCTTTTAAAATAAATTATTTGTTACATTTGGGTGACATCATTTGCGTACATAGGCTACGTGTTATTGCTTTGTCTTATAATAAAGTCATGGCAAACAAAATAATTCTGATGATTATCTGATTGGACAAACTACAGAATATCATACTGATCAGCTTGGAATTCTTTAATATCACTTAAAAAACACACACACAAAAAAGTCCCATTTCTGTCACAACTTCCCAGCAAAGGAATTCCCATTGTAAACAAAAATGGCCGTAATCCCACAAATTATAATGTAACTAAAACTATCAAAGGCAGCAAAAATGTGATAAAATAATACAAATACAGCAATACTTCTGCACTTTTGATTTTACAGTTTAATCGTGGCATTTACAGGCACATTTTAGCATAATCCTAATGAACTGCGATATAGTCAGATTATTGTCATTGAAATAATCCCTCCCAGATTATACAGAATATTTTATACAGAATTTCTACAATAGCAGTTAATGGCAACACTATTTTTTTCAGGCAAATTCCTTTAAAAAAATGACATACTTCAAATAATTCATGTTCACGTTTCAGAATTTGATTTCATAATCTCAGATGGAGCGCAGTGTCCAATATAGCAGACAACGATCACAACTTCATGAATGAATATTGCTGCCACCAAATTTTACTAGATAGTACAAAAAAATTAATTGTTTATTTTTACAGAGAAGACGTTGAACTTAGTGCCAGTTTTTGTTTCATGTGGATAGGCCCAGTAATTACAGAGATATTTCTACCATATACTATATAATTCTACCATGTACCAGTCCAACCTGTCCTCCAGCTTAATAAGAAAGTGATGATGTTACAGGCAGCACAGTCTAGAGTTAAAGCAATGGAGATTTTCAAGAAGCTAAATACTAAACCAAGCATTAATTCAAAAGTTTTCTCACCCTAATAAATGTATTTACCAAGTAGTGACCCAGCAGTTTATCAAGTTGTTCCATGGCTCTTGTGTACACTGTTTTTGCTAATGCTATTATAACTATTAGTGTTTTGCACTATTGCTTCAAACATGGCAGATTTCCATGGTAACATGGTCAATTTTAACATTTCATCCCGAGCTCTATTTTAGGGCTTGGGATGAAATCACAACTTTCTAAACGGGATGACCGTTTAAAAAGTCGTGATGTCCATGAATGCAACCTATAGTAAAATCCACTCATAGGTCCTTCACTTATGTATTGTGAGGACTATTTTGTCCTTCAAAACAAAAGATATAATATTTTGTTTTAAAGTGGAATAAAATTCACTTTTTTTTACTACGAAACTACTACATAACACTTTAAATTGTTCATCATTTCATTGTTCATTCATCATTTTGAAAAACATGGATAGAGAAAAAGTTGAGCCTTATCAGTCTTTTTTACATCTATAAAACGTCATTCTTGGTCCTCGTTGACTTCGAGGGGTCCTCGGTTTGGGGGTAAGGCCGGACTGATCCTCTGCCATCGATGAGGAGGCCAGATGATGTGAGATGCCCGCCCGTGTAGAAGTCCAACAGAGACCTGGAGAAACAAAGAGGCCACAAACCTTAAAGGCCCCGTATAAAAAGTTTTCCCATGCATTTGAGAAAAAATTGTCTTGATATATTATATAAGCAGCACTTAAGGTCATAATAAGTCCACTACATCCTGTCTGCATCTAATTAGAAGGTCTGGTAATCTGGAAGTGTGTGGTTAGCATGCTAGTTGTTGTTAAACTCATCACAGTGAATAATTAGAATGTTCAGAATGCATAAAGTAAGTGAGGGATAACTTTGGACCACCTCAAACATTTTTAAGACAGTAAAAATCAGGAAAAGTGCCTTTAAATTGCATATGACATCTAATGTTTTTTTCAGCCTTTTGTGTGTCGTGGCGCACATTTTTGGTTGAAATGATTCGGTGGCACACCATCTACTAAAACATACCAAATCACACATTTTAGTAAAAATAAGGGAGATATAATGGCAAATAATGTCTGGGCCACTGTCTTGTTCTCAAAATCTGCCAATGGTGATGGTTTTGCTTTATTTTTTGGATCAGAAGTTTGTCCAGGACACTGCAAAAAGGTAAATTATTATATTAAATTCATATGTGAAACCATTAACTCAAACTGGACTTTTTTTCAAGGCACACATGGTAATTGGTGGTTTTCAGATTCTTGAATATAATGATGTCATACTTGGGGCAATCACCAGTTTTTCCTAATAATAATATTAAGGCCATACCAGCTCGTCAAAGAATGATCTTGTCAGATCTCAAAAGTTAAGTAAGGCCGGGCCTCATCGGTACTTGGATGGGAGACATTATTTTTATGTACTTTTCCATGAAATATCCAAAAAACAATATTTATTTGAACTGTTTCCTGTCTGTATTAAAAATAATTAGCTTATAGATTGTTACGATGTCATCTCAAACCCAGAAATACTTCAAAGCATCTTTCTGCCCTATCAAAGCATCAGTGTTCCCCTGCACATTGGTTGAAAATCAAGGACAACTCATTTCATTAAAACGCAAAGCAATTTCCATGGAGACAAGCAGGTGATGTACCCTCCACCAGAAAAGTTACACAGTGTGGTTTTAACTATCAGAAATATTTGCAAATATATTTGTACCGGTCCAAAGCTGTTACTGTCCAGACTGTGTCCATGGTGATCTCCTTCAATCCAGAAGTGTCCATTGGGAACTTTAACATAACGGTTCTTATACCCCAGTGTTCTAAAAGGATATTAAAGACAAAACAATTAAAATAACATTTAAAAAATATGATGATCTATAAGAATTCAGCATGACCTTTACCAATAATCCAAGAATAAACTAGGTCTAAACCGGGTCTATACAAGGTCTAAACCAGGTCTAAACCAGGTCTAAACCAGGTCTAAACCAGGTCTAAACCAGGTCTAAACCAGGTCTAAACCAAACCAGATGGACTTCTGATAGACACTGACCACTGTAAACTTGGAATGACCCGGAAAAGCTGTACTGAACTGGGACTTAACCAGGTCTAACCCAGGACTAAACTAGGTCTAAACTAGAACTAAACCAAGTCTAAACTAGGACTAAACCAGGATTAAACCAAGACTAAAACAGGTCTAAACCAGGTCTAAACCAGGTCTAAACCAGGTCTAAACCAGGTCTAAACCAGGTCTAAACCAGGTCAAAACCAGGTCAAAACTATGATTAAACAAGGACTAAACCAAATATAAACAAAACTAATCCTGAGGAACCTCTGATAGATACTGGCCACTTCGGAGAGGGAAGAGCTGTACTAAACCAAGACTTAACCAGATTTAACCTAGAATTCAAACAAAACCTGTTTGGTCGCAAATAGGACTAAACCAGGTCTAAACAAGAACTAAACCAGGTCTGAAGCACCTTTGATAGATACTCTACTGCAAATTTAGACTGAAAAAGTTAATGCAAACTATTTGATACCTGATAAGTTTCTATAATTTCAGCTTGATTTCATCACACTGGCATCTTTCAAGTTTGTTTTGAAAATGTTGTTTAATAAGTGACTTTAGAGAAAGAGGGGCTGGTAGAGAGCTGTTTTAATTCCAAATGATAAAATATGTTCATTTTGTCTCTATCAACAGAAAAGTGAATAACAGTTTGATTGCCTAAGACTGAATCAAAGGCCAGAACAATTTGAAGTTGAGTTTGTATCAAGCAGTGATTGAGAGTTAAAACATTTCCACAACTATTTTAACCTCTTTGTCAAAGGTCTGTGATGGTGGAACCGTTTAACCCTTTCTATCCTCTTCCCTCACACCAACTAACTTAATTTCCTCTTTCACTAGATCTATAATGACATTCAACATATACACAGATGTACCTGACTTTTTGTATAATGAGGGAGAGCACACTGGATGTAGAGTGGCTGTTGAACTGAACTGTGAAAAAAAATATCTTAAGGTGCACTTTGTAACTGGTAGAGGCACTAATGTTCCTCTATTCAATAAACTATGCATTGCACTCAGCTCATGTGTTTGTGTGTGAGATTACAGGTGACAGTGTTTAGGCTGAGGTTAGATACCTGATGAAGTCTCCCTCGAGGCCAATCACCCTCTTGATGATCTTCTGTTGTGGGTTCCTTGGAGACCTATAAACATTAAAACAATGAATAATATTAATACACAACACTATAATACCAACAAGACAAAATTAAAATTATAGATAGTGAAGGAAGAACGAGGAGAAGGAACTAAGTCGAAAGGCGATTTACTAGTCAATCTATGTTCCTCCCTTCCCCTATGGTCATGAGCTCTGGGTAATGACCGAAAGGACAAAATCACATATACAAGCGGTTGAAATGAATTTCCCCACAGGGTGGCTGGGCATGCCCTTAGAGATAGGGTGAGGAGCTCAATCACACAGGAGAAGCTCGGAGTAGAGCCGCTGCTCCTCCACGTTGAGTGGAGCCAGCTGAGGTGGCATCTGTTCTGTGCCTGGCCACCTCTTCATGTCTGTTCATTTCTCACCAGGAAGAGGCCCCGGGAAGACCCAGGACATGCTGGAGAAACCATGTCTCTTGGCTGGCCTGGGGACACCTTTTTTCCACTAATATGAACATTTCAATGTACTTCAGTCTTGTTTAGTCAGACAAAGGAATGAAATCAAGTAAATTAAGGGTGAAAAAGCATCTCCAATATATTAACACAATCACAGCACAATCCGTGGAGTATCCTGACAGTGATAATATGTAGCATTACTATTATTGTTTTTTTGTGGCATTTTTGCATTTCATTAGACATGTGTTAAACTGTGCATGTAAATGTGCGGATAAATATTTAAAGGCATGGCACCAGAGCTAATTCATTGAAATGGTTTGCTGTGGTGCAAAGTTATTAGTCACTTACATTAAGAATTCAGAGCAGCCTAATTATTCATTGGGAAGATTTTATAAGCAATTTTCATAACTCCCAAAGACCAGCACTGAGTTTAGCTGTAAAGCTGTAAAGCTAACAACAACTAGCATGCTAATATGCACTGATTACTGAACAGTAAAACACTTTCTAATTAAATGTAGACAGTACTCAGCGGGCATATTTTGACCTAAAGAACTGCTTATACATATATCTATGCATTTCTCTTTTCGATCTTTTCTCCAAACAAAAACAACAGGTGCACCTCTAAACTTTTAATAGACATCATCATGAGCTATTCATCGAAACATCTGGAACCATCTACCTTTAGTTCACTTTATCTGCCACCTGCAACATCTGTCTGGCCATTTTGTCCAAACTAGAATTACCACTTTTATAGGTAGCTCAGACAACTCAAATAAGAGAAGCGTGCTGTGCTAGCCTGTGGTCAAGTTTAGCTCCAGACGCTCATTTTCTTCTTTATTTGGGCCAAAATAAAATGAGAATAGAGATTTTTGGATGGAGGGTTTAAAACAGCAGATGTCCAGCCCCAGTGCACAACAGTTTATGACAAGCTTCAAAACCAGAAAAAAATAAAAAAATAAAAAATCTTAACAAAATAATAAAATAGGATGATTATTTCTAGGGACAGATAGGGTGATATGGTAATAAAAAACAGTCTAAGTGCGATCTGCTCCTGAAATTGAAAGGTGACATTAGCTGAAACACATAAACTTTTAACCACCCACTTCGAAGTACACTAGTAACACTATCGATCACCCTCTGTCATACTCTAAGTGAGTGACAGCCGGATTGAACCAATCACAGTGAAGTGTGACTCACTGACTGTCTCTTCATGCAAATTTCTTTTTGAAAATAAAAGCAAAAGAATAATATAAAATTTTAACTAGGCACTCCTATAAATTAGACAGTGGTGGAAGTACTAAATTGTGTTACTTAAGTAAAAGTATTAAAGTACCTGTTTTAAAATGTACTTAAAGAGTAAAGAGTAAATGTATTTTGCGCAGATTTTGAGATCTAATAAAGCTTCAAATGTATTGATTTTTATTTTTAAAAAGTGCTAAATTGTGTTTGAGAGAAACAATTAAATCAATACTTTTGTTTACCTGGCTGTTTTAAAGATAAACGCCTCAGTCTTTTCAGTAGGACTCAAACTATCATAAAAAATACTTTTACTTTTCTGTCCTGTTCAAAAATGTAGTGAAGTAGAAAGTACAGATACCTACAGATAAGACAAGTGTCATAGGAAAGATACTAGTGCCAGGTGTAGCATGAATGCTAATTAACACCTGACATCCCTGAGCAAGAGGTGTCGATACTGGAAATACAGATTCAATGTATATAGATTAATTGAGCACAAATCAATGAAACTGATAGTACATAGGGTCGCACCATTTGAATAATAATCTAAAACCAATGTACACTCACACACAAGGCCCAAATACTGATTCTCCAAGTACCATATACTCACCCTCACTCTTCTGTACCATATATTCACCCTCCCTCCTCTGTACTATACATTGCGTTCTTCTTTGTAGCATATATTCACTCTCTCTCAGATATTACCTAGGGCCACACCATTCAAATACTGTTTTAAAATCAACATGCACCCACACACAAGGCCCAAAATATACATATACAGACTCTCCATGTACCATATAGTCACTGTCCCTCCTCTGTACCATATACTCACCCTCCCTCCTCTGTACTATATATTCACTGTCTCTCCTCTGTAGCATATATTCACTCTCTCTCAGATATTACTTAGGGTCACATCATTCAAATATTATTTTAAAATCAATATACACCCATACACAAGGCCCAAAATCATGCCCGATTCAAAACCAAACTTGTATTATGAGCCACTTCATGGTCAGATATGCAAACATTTGAAAACCTGTGCAGCTTAGAATCTCTGTTGGTATGATTCCAATAACTCACAGAAAGAGAGGAAAATCCAATACCAGCTGTGTTTTAAATTTGACTTTTTTTTCTGCAAAGCTCACAAAATTCTCCAGGAACACTTTATGTCAACCTCTAACCACTCTTCACTTCCTATTTTCCATCTCGTACGCAAACCCCTTCAGATCCTTATAGACTGACTCTCTCTCCTCCTCTCTCCTCTCTGCTGCCTCTCCGTTGCTGTGGGGACAGAGCTGGCTCACACTTTGACTGACACCTCTCTCGTCCAATCAGCTCCCTCCATGCGCCTCGATGCCGGCTGCTGATTGGCTGGGTCTCTGGGGAGAGGCATAGAGGCTGTATCAACGTGTGGGTTATAGCAATGCGTTTCTCTGCCACTTTGTGTGTGTATATAATTGACTGATGGATGTCCTCCTATTCTCTGGCAGCAGATTTTTGCATTTTCAAGCTGTCTTTGAACGCATCTCTACCCCTACTAATGCCTTTTGGAGAGACATTAAAGGGAATCTAGGAAATTTCAACCTCTGAATCAAACATTTTTGCCTTGTTGTGGATGTTAACATGCAGTACAGCTTGTCTGTATTCTACAATAGACAAATTCAGGCTGAAAAACGCAGTAACGATGCAGTGACGTGGGAAATTAGCAGCTAAGAAGTGAGAGGAGAGAGAGAGGAGAACACCGCATGCATCTTCGGGTGAGTGCGTTTTTCAATGTCTTTTTTCAGGGAGATTTTTGCGCTATAGTCCTTTGCAGATTCTGACAACTCGGAGCAGTAGAGGGTAATTTTGACGCAGACCCAAGCATGATTTCATTTAAAATTCTGACAGGTGACAAAACAATCAATAAATAAAAAACTATAAAAATTAGGAAAGCTATAGGGTGTCATTTTGTTAACATATTTTTAGAAGATGAAGCGAAATCAATCATATCTTAAAAGAAAAATTGACAGGATGCAGTCTTAAAATAGCTCTGCCTACAACTATTTGATATAGTAAAGCCATTTCAGTTCATATGACAGAGAAGAAAGGAGTTTTACAAATACAGTAAGCAATAATGTATGAAAAAAATATTTTTAAAAACAGTCAGTCTGGTTTCTATACTATCTTTGACCAACAAAAACATCTTAAAAATGAAATTGTAATTAGCTAAATTATTATTGCAAAGTGTGAGAAAGAGCATTTTTAAGTGTTGTGGCGTTGACTTGTTCAGCATCACTCCACAGGTTATTGCCCCTATAGGCAGAATGTGTGCAACAAGCCGTAACAGTATCAGCTATAGAACGATTATAGTCTTAATAAAAAAAAAAAAAAAAAAAAAGTGGAGGTGCCTCTTCAGCAAAATAGACTAGCTACACAGTATCTCGAAGCAAGTATTTAAAAGGAGATAAGGTGAAAGATTGACATTATAGCGAGTTAGTGTAATTCCTCAGTCATCCAGGTATGATACTTCTTTATTATAGAGAGTTGAATATGTGGATCACAGAGATGTTATTTTTTGCCTGGAATGTTCCACAGTATGGCATCAAACTTATATCTAGCATTATTCAACAACAGGTGTTTTTATAGTTAAAATACATTGAAATACAAGCATTCTTACAGTGAGCGGGATTGCGTCTTCACAGATCTGACTTGTAACTTGACTGAGCGGAATCAAATACTTGTCTCCATGGAGACAGATAAGACTAATGCCATACTGTGGATATTTATAATTGGCAAAGTTATAATATTTCCATAAACACTAAGGTGATGGAGTAAAGGTTGCTGCATTGCTGCCATTTAGCATAGCTTTTTCTAGGCAAATATTGAGTTAACATTTCAAGTATTATTACAGATAAGGCAACAGGTAAAGTTTTGAAAATTTGTCCTCAAAGTTGATATATTCAAAGGAGGGAAAAGTGGTTGGGTTTGAGTGAGTTTGACAAATTGTGGTGTCTAAATACTGGCTCAGAGCATCCTCCAAAATAGCAGCTCTTATCTAGGTTTTTCAGTCCTAGTCACTATCTACCAGAGGGGATTTAGTCGGGATTTAGTTCAGGTTTAGTCAATGTTTAGTCAATGTTGAGTCCTGGTTTGATCCTGGTTTGGTCCTGATTTCATCATGGTTTGGTCATTGTTCAGTCCTGGTTTGGTCCTGGTTTAGTCCTGGTTTAGCCCAGTGTTACTGTAGGTCTTATGGGGTGTTCCCATTCAGCAGTGGCTGTTAGCTCTTAAATATGCTTTAGACCTGGCTTAGTCTTGGTTAGTCCTGGTTTAGTTCTGGTTTAGTGCTGGGTTAGTCCTGGTTAAGTTCTGGTTTAGTCCTGGTTTACTCCTGGTTTAGTTCTCTCTCAGTTTAGTGCAGATCTTGTGGGATGTTTGCAGTGGTCTCTTTCTATCAAATCCTAAGCAAATGATAGTGGTGAAACAAAGGCTGTTAGCCAAACTTGAATTTAAACTGAAGAGGTTAATATTGATTTACATTGAAAGTTGACGCCTTGTAGTGTCAAGGGTCTGTGTAATGATGTTTACAACGATTCAAAAATAATTCACAATTTCTATTATTCACTGCCA
>JAIEZT010001390.1:9720962-9960962 GCA_019594935.1 Periophthalmus modestus | reverse complement strand
AAACAAACTGATTAATATCTCTGTCCTCTCTGGAACTCCATTTTGAGCTAATTCATTCACTGTGAGCCTAAGATGAACATGACAAATCATGACAGACTCGGGTGTAATTAATAACCATGTCTCTCGTCTCTTAATGAATCATGATTAAAGTTAATAGTCTCTTATGTCAAACTCAAACATGAGAAATCCCAATGTAAATGCAGAGACAGGTGCAGCCCAAACCTCCATCTGTCCTCGATGTTTGTCATGAATTACCATCCCTTGTTTAAAAAATAATAAGGATTTTAAATAATGTTGATAGAAAAGACCAGCTGCCTTTGATAGCTATTTTTCCTTCATTTATACACATGTTAACTGTAAGGCTGTTAAGACTAAATACAGAAAATCGTAAGGATTTTAACAACTTGATGAAAGCATCTCCAAAACTTCAAGTGGGGTGTTCAACAATGGTCAAGATCTATCAGAGAGGATTTACACTTGGTTTAGACATGGTTTAGTCCTGGTTTAGTCTTATTTTAGTTATCAATTAGTTCTGGTTTATTTCATTAGTTCTAAACTGCTAAAAACTAGTTGCTGGCAAAGTTGTGATAGGAATGTAACTTTTGTTGTGGCTGGTCCGCCACCTGCTTAAGGATGCAAACATTTTTAACTGCAGTTGCAATGTACCCTTTTGCACCCCTGTAGACCCGACATCAGTCTGGTCCTCCATTGCGTCTCAAGTCTGGAGAAACATGATCGTCCAATCAGATTTCTATTTTTGTGTGTGAGCAGTCCCCTGTGACATTTTTTTCCTTTTTTATTTCTGATATGGCAGACCATGCATAGCCCCGATTGACTAATCCACCTGTCACGCGCATTTGAAAACGGGGAGATTCACCGGTAACCAGACTCACATCTTCATTAAGTATTGAAAAAGTGTGTATATAACTAAAAAAATGCAAGCTAGTTTAATGCCATACTGTGAAACACCTCAATGGAGACAAGCAGATGGCAGAACCTCACAGGTCATACACTTATTCTGGTTGCCCCACACACACACACACACACACACACACACACAAGTATAAATTAAGTATTTAACATGTAGGTCTCATTTTGTATAGCTTTTAGTGATTTGAAATTCAAACTTAAACTGAATGAATTTAAAATCTACAAAGTGTTCTTGAAAGCAACATTGGAACAGGACGATTTGGGGCAGTTGTTTTTTGCCCGGGGGAGGTCAGGAGGCAGGAGTTGGAGGGTCACCAACACTGTCTGCTCATTCGTTTGCTCAAGGGCATGTGGGTAAGTTGAAGGTGGAACCGACAGCAGTGGTTAATACAGATTAGCAGGGCATTAGGTGGAGCGTCCCCTGGGATGGTTCATTACTTACAATGAGAAAAGGCAGATACATTGCAGTGTTAATCACAGATAAGTAGGGAATACAGCAGCGATTCTCAAACTGTGGGGTGTGTACTGGTGCAGGCAATTACAGGCTTGTTTTATTTGAAATGTAGTAATGACTTTGATCCATTTTAGTCGCTTTTTAGATGTTTGAGGGATAGCTCACGCTTTTAGATTTAGATCAAACTGTGACTGAACTCAGAATAAAAAATTGACTAAAACAGGACCAGACTAAACAAAGTCTACATCAGAGAAACAAAGAAGTGTGAATGCATGCTTGGTTCTGTTTGGGTTTTGTCATTACTATTCCTTTAGCAGAATTTGTGTGATTCATATGTAATTTTGAAACTAAGGACTCGATACCATACTATAGTGGTCCATGGGCGTATACTAGTATCTGTGTCATATACTTGTTCTGACACAACTCAAGATCATTCTAAAGCTTTTCAGGAAAGGCTCATGTTCTGTCCTGTAAATTTGACTTTTTTAATATCGGTACTTTGCTCAAATGAGTATCTAGTTTCAATACCAGCTTTAAGATAGATTACTACCTGCTTTTTACTGATTACAACCCTAAGCTGAATTTTTCCTGATGTTTTTAGACCTGTTTATGTTCCTTGGAGTTTAAAGAAATTCTTGGTCAACTAAAGACAGGCCTTGTGCATAATATATATATATATATATATATATATATATATATATATATATATATATATATATATATATATATATATATATATATATATATATATATATATATATATATATATATATATATATATATATATATATATAATAATAATAATAATGTGCAAAATCAAAAATAAGTTTGATAAGACCAGATTCAACTGTCCAGACTCCAGAAGACTCACTCCATGTTTCATCCTTTCTGCTAGTGTCCATGAAAGACTACGAAACCATCGCCTGATTAATCAGCTTAATGACTAAAGGACTACAGTCCTATCTGTCTTTATTACTTACAGAACTCTTGCTATAAATGCTTTGCAGTGACATCATGCTGGGGGTGTTCTACATGTATCTTTATGGTGAAATGTTGCAAAAAAGGTTTAAGATTGTCTAAAAACTCAACTCATCTACAAAATGGTTAAATCCATCACTTTTACAGGAGCCTGTGATGAATATGAGCATTCATGGTCCTGTTTAAGTGTTTGATTTTCAACAACAAGGGTGAGAGTGACTAGCTGAAAAACTGTTGGCTAATGCCAGCTAGCTTGTGACGGTAATTATATGTGTGAGAGACAGCGCAAATCATCTCACCTGTTGTAGTTCCAATTAAATCAGCTCTTTCTGGTCAGACTGTGTTAAAATAAAGCTTAGATTAATGTCTAATAGAGCTTCTGAGTAGTGCTTTCAGTTAGCATCACACCCCCAGGGAATGTTGAAAACATCAGCTACAAAGTGTCAATATGGAAGTCAACAGGAGTGAACATGTTCCAATATGGTAATCCTAATAAAGCAATTTGACCAATGTTTGCTATGCTATTTTTATGTACTATAATATTTGTTCAACAGTGTAGACTTTTAACATGAAAACATGCTTCCTCTTTGAATTCTTTACGGAGCAAATGGTGCACCAAGCATCTCTAAAAACCTCGGCGTATAAATGTATAAAATGACTGGAAATTGCGGCTATGTGGTGTGAGTGAGTGCGTAGCGGGTGTATTAGCGCCACTGAATAAAACATGGACAAGTTGAGGCATTTTTTAAAAGCGCCTGCCACGTTGGGATAGCAGAACCCTAAAAGCCGCCCCCTGACTCCTCCACTGTGTAGATAATGCATGAATATTTCACAATGGGTCTGCTTCAGTCCATTTTAGGAAGACAATAGTCAGCACTTAGAAAGTCCCGGTGCTTTAGACTGGACAGAAACTACAGCAGTAAATAGCTTTATCAGTAACAGGACAGAGACTGGAGCAGCACTAAAGGCCAGTTTGGACTAAGTGCTTATGGGGATTTTATTAAGTTGTTTGAGATGTTTGAGATTACAAAATACAATAGACGCACTGTAAAGCCGTGCTCCTGTTTTTGAGACTTCATGATAGTATAAAAGTATTTCTAGTTATGGATACAAGGGAACTCTCAGGCAATTTAGTATGCACTGACCCAGCTGTTAAATATATTTTAACATCTTATCTATGTCAAAATGCTACTGTTGGCAGTACAGGGCACACAGACTAAACCGCTACTGCCAAACGAACGCCTCATGCTGTCCCAGACTGACTTTGTATTTTTGTGTGATGGATGTTGTTTGTGCTGTTTGTTTTTATGGGACTAGCTGTAGACATGTAAAACTAATTTCTGTTTTATCATAAACTGCAAACAGTGTGTGGGATGTTGCACAGTAAAGCATTACACTTATCTTACATTTATATAGTCACAGATGTTTTTATTGTTATTAATACAAAAACATGACCTGGTTGAATCATATGCTTGTCTCCATGGGAAAATAATTTTAATACCACAATGTGGAACATTCTAGTCAAGGCAATAGCATCATGTCAGAGCCTCCACCAATTGTTTCACATTGCACATTTAACACTAGAGGTGCTCTAAAAATTTTGAGAGCTATTTTGAAGTAAATACCAAAGAATTTTAAATTATTTCTCCCTAAAATCTGTTTTTTTTTTTTTAATTTCTACTAGTTTGGATTCCTTTGTGGTTCTTGGGTCATCAATGTCAACCAAAACTTTGTGTTTATTAGACAATATTCTTTTTGAAAGTAGCCAAATAACCAAAAATCCCACTAACATAATAATAATAATAATAATAATAATAATAATAATAATAATAATAATAATTATAATAATAATTATAATTATAATAATATATAAAAAAAAACAACAAACAAACAAAAAACGAATTTCTACATCCTCCTCTTATTAACCACGCAACAGCTAACAGTACCTTTCCCACCCATTCCAGCTCAGTCGCTGGTTCTGTGTTCTATGTGGTTCTGCATTATTCATGAGGCTGTGAATCGATGTTTGTGGAGGCAGGTGACAGGTCTACAGCGTGCTTTGCTTATGTCGGCGCCACCTATCGATGTTTTGATTAATTTCTGACCTTGAGAGCAAAAAGCCAACGCAAAGCTAAGATTGTGAGATAGCGTCAAATATGTGTGTGGATGTGTGAAGTCATGGTTGACGAGGAGTGCCTACGACATTTCATGCATATATTAGCAAGTTTATGCCGTCAATGTTTACAGGTGGAGAACAAATCAATTGGTGTTTTTATTATGTACAGAAGCATAAAAATGTTTGGGTTTGCCTTTAGTAGAGAGCACTGGAGTCTCAGGCTAGGATTAGACCTGGTTTATTCTTGATTTTATATCATTTAAAATAAAGGTTTTAATAAAGCAGTTTTAGTTGATATTTTGATGTACGTTTGGTTCCTGGTCTAGACCTGATGCAGTGCTGATTTGGTCTAGTTTGGACAAAGATTGGACCAGACTGAGTGCTGATTGTTGCTTAGAAAGTTAACTCGGTGTAGTCCTAGATTTATGCCTGGCTTTAGTCCTAGCTTTGGTTTAGAACTGTTGGATGGGTTTAATTGAGAAAAAGATGAAAATACACATTTTGGAGTAGGGTGTAAACAACTGATCATCAAAAGTTAGAACTACTGATTTTGATAACTTCTACAACATATTTTAATAGAAAAAAACCCCAAAAACAACTGTTGTGCCTGTGGACCAACCTCTACACACATGTTCTGAATATGATCAGATTCTTGGATAAGTTTATCAGTCCATATTTCAGTATTCTCTCAAACGTTAGTAATGGAGTTGTTTTTTTTTTTTTTTGTTTTTTTTTACAATATGCTCTCTGAACAGAATTTAACTTTTATTATTGTAATTATTATTATTATTATTATTATCATATTTTTTTTCTAAAATAGTGCAGTCCTATTTAATTTACATCCATTTACAGCAATAGTAATACTAGTATCAGTTTTTTACACTTTACACACTAGACACAAATTCATTTTTCAAGAGGATACGTCCAACTGACCTTCAGCTTGTTAAAGACTCTCAACAGTACTGTATCTGATGCCCCAACCTTTAAAAATAATAAACCCAGGTCATTTTAACCATAACTTATAATTCTGACAGCACTTTTATAAGCAATAAATCGAAATGAGGTGGAGAAGGTTTAAGATGTTTCAAATCTCAAAATGTCACCATGGCAACACATATGTACAGTTGCCATGCATTTGAATAATTTGTCTTTTTCTTGTTGTTGCAGATGGAAAGTGACAGTGTGTGGACAAAGTGTGACGAGAGGTGGGGATTTGAACGTCAATGAAGTCTAGAACATATTGGGCAATGGTGGAATTTCTCTAAATCTAACTACAAGTTTTGCCAAGACTTGAAAAGCAGGTTTTTGTGGGACCAAATCATATCTGCAAAAAACAACTTTCCACATTGTAACGGATGTATTTCCAAGCTAATGTTGCTAACTACTAACTTGATACGGACAGTTGTTTTTGCCAGAAAGGGACCACTGAACTGACATTGGATTGTAAAAAATTGACACAGGCCAATCAACACTTAAATATTTCTGAAATATTTACTACCTGGACTAAACTTCGACGGCAGTAACATTTTTGTCTTGTTTCAATGTATTTGTAAAGCTAACATCGCTAACTAACGTCATACGAGCCAATTATAAGGCTCAGTGAGTTGGACAAGAAGAAGCCAAGATGAAGGAGGTCATTTTTGTAATAATTTGTTTTCTAGCAAAGATTTCTTTTATTGGTTTGGCTCTAAGTTTTGAACATCACTGTCCTACATTGTGCCGATGTGAGATCCGTCCCTGGTTTTCTCCTAATTCAGTTTACATTGAAGCTACGACTGTGGATTGTAATGACTTGGGACTATCTTTGCTACCAGACGGGCTGCCATTGGAAACGCAAGTCTTGCTTTTACAAACAAATAATATTGCAAAACTAGAAAACACTCTGGATTACTTGGAAAACATTACTGAAATTGATCTATCGCAAAATAACATTACGTCCTTAAATGAAGTGCATTTGGGATCTCTACCGCAGCTACTGTCATTCCATTTGGAAGAAAATATGATCCAAGAGCTTGGGGGAAACTGTGTACCGACACTCCCAAACCTCCAAGAGTTTTATATCAATCATAATTTAATCTTTTCCATCAACTCAGACGCATTTTTGGGATTGGAACGACTTGTGAGGCTGCATCTCAACTCCAATCGACTTACAACTATCAACGGCCAATGGTTCAGACACCTGCCAAGCTTGGAGATTTTGATGCTAGGGGAAAATCCCATTCTCGAGCTGTCAGATGAGAATTTTAAGCTGCTTGCTAACCTCCGCAGCCTTGTGCTAGCTCGAATGAATTTGACTGACGTTCCTGAAAATGCTTTAGTGGGGTTGGACAACATGGAAAGCATTTCGTTTTTTGACAACTTGCTCCCACGAGTTCCCCGTGCGGCCCTCACCAAAGTTAAGAATCTGAAATTTCTAGATTTAAACAAGAATCCTATTGAGAGAATTCAAAGAGGCGACTTTGTGAATATGGTTCATTTGAAAGAACTTGGTATAAACAGCATGCCTCAACTTGTATCCATTGACAGTTTTGCGCTGAGTAATTTACCAGAATTGACCAAAATTGAAGCAACAAATAATCCCAAATTATCCTACATCCATCCGAAAGCTTTCAATAAACTTCCCAAATTGGAAACTTTAATGCTAAACAGTAACGCTCTTAGCGCTTTACATCGCAGCAACATTGAGTCCCTACCAAATTTGCGAGAAGTTAGCTTGCACAGTAACCCCATTCGCTGCGACTGCGTCATTCGCTGGGTCAATACGAACAAAACCGCAGTTAGATTTATGGAGCCAGATTCTTTGTTTTGTGTAGATCCACCTGAATATCAAGGGCAACATGTCCGCCAAGTCCACTTTAGAGAAATGACAGAAACTTGCTTTCCACTAATATCACCAAACAGCATTCCAAATCAAATCGAAATCAGTAAAGGTAGTTCAATTTCCTTGCATTGTCGTGCATTTGGTGAACCTCAACCGGAAATCTACTGGGTTACCCCTCTCGGAGATCGAATACTTCCTGGGAGTATTTCTGAAAAGTATTACATGCATCCTGAAGGTACTTTTGATATTTACGATGCAACTGAAATCGAAAGCGGGTCTTATACTTGCATTGCACATAATCTTGTTGGCGCGGACCTCAAAACTGTTACAATTTCAGTTGACGGATTCATCGCCCAACTTGTGTCTCAACCTGTACATGTCTATATTACTTCCATTCAACCACATTCTGTTATGATCACTTGGGAGAGCACTATCGGTTTACTTTCTCAGCTAACTTGGACTATTTTGTCAGATATCACCCACCTTACAATGCCAATTGTTGCTAGACTTCCAACAGATGTAAAAGAATATCGGATACGCCAGTTAAAACCAGGAACTCGCTATCAAATTTGCGTTGAAGTTATAGCAACACAACCGGAATTTGGCAAAGAATGCATCAACGTTACAACCAAGGAATTACCGATTTTGAAAGCTAAACCTGCAAAGTGGGACAGCCTCATAATGGCTACATGTGCTGTATTTTTTGTTGTGGTCGCTGTGGCTTGCTCTATCATGTATACCTCTATGTCGACCCAAATATTTTACAGACAACTAATAGAGGATCCGGATAAAACTCTGCTAATTCCAAGTGATTGTAATTCCTTTCTTGAATTGAGTGCGCCTGGTGGGATCAAGGTAAAGGCGACAGTAATAGACTTGCCAACTGACTCTTTGTAAGGACAAACATTGCCAGGAAAACTACTTTGGGATTACGGAAAGATTGAGAGCGACGGACACTGGACACTTTCATTAACGTGCCGGCTTTTAAAGTCTTTCAATGGGATATGTTGCGCTGAGGAATAGCCCTATAAATAAACAACCAGCTAAAAGATAATATTTTGTATTTTGTGTGAATATAGCAAAATTAATCTGACAGATATTTGAATTATAATCTATAAATGGCTACTGGTCATGAATGGTGCACTATGTTATTTTTTTGTTCTAGGGCCCACCACCTGCATCGCCATAGAGATGTTATTGCTTTGGCCGAAATGTTCCACAGTGTGACATTAAGCTAATGTATATGCATTTTTTTTTAAGTACCGGTGTTTTTATTGCTGTAACAAAATACCTTGAAAATATGTTTCTCGCTGTGAGCGGGATCGCCTCTCTACAGCTTTGACCTTTAGCTTAGCCTTCATGGAGAAAGATAAGTTTAATGCCATACTGTGGAAAATTTCAGGCAAAGCAATAAAATAAATTCATGGAGACAAGCAGATGGCAGCCCCTCTCCCAGAAAAGTTACTTATTGCATCTTTAATGAAGAACAATTTAAACACAGCTCTATTTTGGTGTCTGCAAAAAGCGTTTCTCTTGCTATCCAATAGTAAGAAGACATGTTAGTTTGCAGAAAGGCTAAGTCTCACTATTTCTGTTAACCTTATTTGCCCATGTGAATAGAAATTAGTGTTGTCCACTGTACAGCTGTTACTGAACAAAATGCATTGTTACAAATATAAAAATATGGGGATAACTGTCAAACTCATTTTCTGTGTTGTGTTTTACAAAAAGAAAACTGGAGAAATCACAGAGAAAGAGACTTAACAAAAATTTGCACAATGAATTAAGGTAAATAAAAATCTCTCTGTAAACTGACCCTGTTGTCAAATGCTGCAGGATTTATAGGTTTAGAATCAGTGAATGAATAGACATAATTTAGAACTGTTAAGATGACCATCCAAAAAAAAAACATGGACCATTGCTGACATGCCAGCAATAGTTAAAGAGGAATGGGATGAATTTGACGGAATAAGTTATATTACAAGGGATTTTTTGTTTCTTGTTTGATTAATGTTAAAATGCAAATAAATAAATAAATAAATAAATAAATAAATAAATAAAAAACTCTACAATCTTCTTAAGTTTTTCTGGACCCATTTTAATAATGTGTGACTTAGCCTTTCTATAATGGCAGAAAAACTTTGTTAGTGCAGTGTACAATAAACCTCCTGTAAAGAGTTTTATGAACAAAATACATTTTTCATTAAAACCGTGTCTGTCTTTCTTTTTTCTTCTGGTCATTATTTAAAAGTCACAGATAAAGACACTAGGGCTGTAGGCCTTTAGTTGTTTCATCAGTCGGTGGTGACCAAAATTTGTATTAGTCAACAAACCAAATTTATTTAGTTTATAAGGATGTATTAGGGACACCAGCAGTGAGGAGGAGTTAGCACTGAGTTAGCTGAAGATGTGGAATTTATTTAAAAAGGCAGATTAAACTCACGATTCACAAGATTTCACAAGTCTTTATTCATACTAATACTGTACATTGTTTCCTAGTATTTTTTTTCTTAAACAGTTTTTGCATGAACTCCTTTGCAGGTGTAGTCGTGTGAGTGCAGTCTGGGTCAGATATGCAGTGATACATAATAGTTTTCAAAGCTAATCAAACTGCATGTCTCAGCTCTAATAGACACAATCACATAGAAGAATGCAAACACATAATTATACATTATACATGCATTCGCAATCTATAACTAGAATTTCCATCCTGACCATGAAAGAATATATAATCTCTAAATATGTTAAATATATGGGTTATATGCCTTACAGTTGGACAATATAACTTCTTTGGGTCCCCTCCTTCTCTCCATGGAGATTACCCAGAATGTCACACAGTATAGCTTTAAACTCATGCAAGATCATGCAAGTTTTTGTAAATTATAAAAATTACCAGGAAAACATGTATTCTTACTCTAAGCTGCCTGACTCATTGGAGATGGATATGTTTAATGCCACTCTGAGGAAAAAAGGCAAAGCAATAACATTTCCATGGAGACAAGCAGGTGGCTTAAAGTTACATACTGTATTACACCTTTAATAGCCCTATGCATATGTGTTGGGTATCAATAACTTAGAATTGCATTATAATCCCTTTCATTCAAAATCCAATAGAGATTCGTAACATAAAGTTGATGCACGGTGATGAATCGGCTTTGTGTTCAGAATGATGGGACGCATTTATCAGGAGCACTGCATCATAGATCAGGCACGTTTCAGCACCACGGACAGCGCCTTTTACAGCACGCCCATTCATCACAGCCCCAGGAGCTCCAATACCACCTATTACAGGAGGAGAGTAACGGGTCAGCAAGAATTGGGATGAAGGTAATCCAATAAAAGAACAGCAACAGGGACAGCTCAGCAAACTAAATATCACTTTGTATTAAGTACACTTTAATTAGCCTCAGTAAAACACGAACAAAGACTTCATTCATAATGAACAAACACTTTATTCAGAATGATTCAGGCTTTAAGCCTCTGTTTATGCTTTATTAAAGCTCATTAAGTTGTAGTTATTATAAAGTGGTTTAAATTACTTATATTATGCTTTAATATTAGGGACATGTCATGATCCACCTGTTCCTGTGCCATGTTTTGCCTCCTGTGCTCTCCTTCCCCCCTCCCTCACCTGCCTGACTCCGGAGCTGGGCGGAGTTCCTGGCTCCTCCCGCACGCACCTGATTCTACCGTCATTGCCTGTATTATTTCATGTACTATAAATAAACACTGTTAACTTGCCCCAAGTTCTGCACTACTTGGTCCCGTCTGCTCACACATTACAACAGGACATTTCTCCTATTAATAAAAAAGTAATGAACAAACCAACCAAACAAGTAAATTAGCTAATCCTGTTCTTAAATAAATTTAAAGGTGCGCTTTGTAAACTTTTTGGTGGTGGGTCCGCACCTGCTTGCCTCCATGGAGATGCTATTCTTTTATTATTGTTCAAAAATATCTTGAAAAACATGCATTCTTATAGTGAACAGGTTGCAGGTCAAATGCCACATGCCTTACCGATGGACAATATAACTTTTTCGGGTCATCAGCTTTTCTCCAGACAGAAAGCAATTGCCCAGAATGTTACACCGTATGGCTTCAAACTCATGCAAATGAAATGTTTTTATTTATTTATTATAGAAAATTACCTTAAAAATATATTCTTACTGTAAGCTGCCTGACTCAATGGATGGATGCGTTTAATGCCACTCTGTGGAACATTCCAGAAAACGCAATAATATCTCCATGGAGATAAGCAGGTGGTGGATGAGAGTTACTTAAGCCTGTCAGAAAATAAAACCATTCACAGGACAGCGCCACAGGAAAACAGGGCCCACCCGAGTGTGTAATTTGCTCAAATCATGGGCAGCTTTCCCACCAACTGGCATCAAAATTAAACCAGAGACCAAGGTGATTCAGAGCTGAACAAAGGCCAAAAACCGCACTGTCAGAGAAACTATGAAGCATATATAAAGCAGCCATATAATTACCACTAATGATAATTAGCAATTGGCAAATATTAAAGGATAATTTAATTGAACTTCTACAAAGAAAAAAAATATTCTCCATCTAATCCATATATCTAATCTTAAAAAAAAAAGAAAAAAAGTAAAAAAAAAAAAAGAAAAAAGTAAAAATCATCAAAATCACAAGCTTGGAACGCTTCACATTACAGCATTAAACATATTTTGCATGTACTTAATTACAGCCGTTTTTAAAGCTAGCGTAAATTCAGCCTGGAATACCTGTGCTAACATCTACCTCAGTTTATCTGCTCCTCAGCCTTCATCACCTCACTCCAATTACTTCTACCCACTGCTCACCGCACGCCATTTCTGTCCAATCAGCGCCCAGTCTGTCCGATTTAAACCCTCATTGCAGGTCCACGGCCAATTCAGTTTATGCACCCCCTTGGCTCCTCATCACTTCATTGTCCTCTCTACTCTCCTAAGCTTCACCTCTACCACCTCCAGTGTCTAGACCCTCAAACTGGCCACATCTTTCATTGTAATGTCAAAGATAATGCTTTCAATAAAGCTTACCTATACATTTCTCTTTGTGTCTGTCTGAATCTCCAACACTGAAATCTCTGAAATACATTGAAAACATGCATTCTTACTTCACAGAGCTGACCTGTAACTTGGTGTCTCTATGGAAGTTGTTGTAACCTGAGTTGTCTATGTCATTGTCTTTTAAGTTAGTCCAAGGAATTCTGCTGCTCTTATGAGGTCTGTCCATGGAGCCTAGTGCTGGCTTTGCAAAGAAGAATACATGCTTGGACACACTCTGGACAAGTGTCAGTGATGTGAGTGTCAACTGTCTGAAGCATGAGTTCAAGAGTCGACTGTATCCTGAGCATAGCTGAGCCAGACTTGTTATCTCTGGGCAGACACAGTTCCTCTGTGCTTACCTTTGGAACAGGATCACCTGAGTGTTGAGCCCTGACAGAGGAGGTATTGGCTGAATCAGCCTGCACCACCATCTATCAATGTATAAACCCAACACAACTGTCTTCATTAGTATTGGTAGTGTTAAGGTCTGTGATCTTTTTGATCTGCTCTCCACACAGGGTGCTCACTGTCTCTATGGAGTCTGCAGGCTGCACAATAAGCATCACATTATGGTCTCTTAATTTCATGAAACTTTCATGGTGGAGATGGTCAATCAGGGTCATGCATAGAAAAAATGTAGACAGCTATTTATTGTCCTAAGGGCAACATTTTGTTTAATTTGGAGGCACATGATACAGCAGGGGAGGTGTTGTTGTATTGTTGGAAGGAACAGACGTTCAATTACCTTTGCTACAGGGTTGAGGAGTGCAATAGGCAGCTTGTTTACTTCTTCGGTTTAAGTGATGGAATAACTTTCCATCGCTCTGGTATCTCAATGGTCACCTGGTCCTAGAGCTTGTGAGGGTTTTGAAACTTTGGTTGCGTCAACCACCTGTGTTTCTGTAAATTTGATTGCATCATCATCTCTATATCTGTGAAAGTTTTTACCAGCCCAATGATGGATGGGTGCTCGAGCCAGGGTCGCTTCACTGGACATCAAACCTGGGAGCAAGAGCAACCACCTTCCTGCAGTCACAAAATTCATCTCTATGGAAGTAGATGTGTTTAATGCCATACTGTGGAACATTTCAGGCAGAGCAATAGCATCTAGATTAGATGTGTTAAATATTAAGATTGACTTGGCAGGAGACAACATTACATGCTAATGAATTGTGTCAATCACAGCATTAGAAAAAAATAAAAGCTTACATTCTAAATAGGCCTACATCTCCATGGAGACAAGCAGAAAAGTTGCATATAGAGCAGCTGTCAGCTACTTTTATAACACTGGAATGATAGTATAAGAATTAGGTATAAATCTTACTTTAAATTGAACAACTCAAGCTTAATCTTTTATTTCTATAACCTTAAGCTGTTCGCCAAATGAACAAAATGAGACTATTATCCATCCAAAGCAGAACTTACAGCCCTTTAATTAAACAAGTCAAGCTGAGTTACACTAAGCAGCAAGTTTAAGTCATGAATATCAATTCCAACATATCAGACATAGTATTGAATTAATGAGCAAAAGCGATGGGAAAGGAGCCCAGAGGAGCGAGATAAGTGATACCACAACCACTGTAGAGAGATGGGAGAAAACGAATGTTATAACTGGATATAGCAGTAGAGGAGGAACGCCAGGATTCTTTTGAGGAACAAAACCTGGAGCGGCAGTTGGCAGATCAGAGCCGGAAAAGCGAAGGAGGATTTCAAAGGACTGATATAGTGTAATGTCAGCTGTTAAGTTCAACAAGGAGCCATGCGGAGTTCATATAGGGTTTATATGTAAGCACTAGTGAAGGTGTATTGTCGACTATAAACAGGGAGCTGAAAACCAAGAATATTGTGAGATTGTCAGATTGCATGTTTTAAACACATCCAAGATCATAAATGTGCACTATGCAACTTTTCTGATGGAAGATCTGTCACCTGCCTGTCTCCATGGAGATGTTATCGCTTTGCCTGGAAATGTTCCACAGTTTTACATGCAACTTATTTATTTTTTATTTATTTCATCAAAAATTTTTATTGCTCAGAACCTTGAAAAACATGCATTTTGACTGCAAATGTGGGCACATCTACACAGATCTGACCTGTAACTTGGCGTTGTGGAGATAGATATGTTTAATGCTGTACTGTAGAAAATTTTTAAGTAAAGCTATAAAAATCCATGGAGACAAGCAAATAAGTTACATAATACACAACATTGGATATGAAATTATATTATGTAAATAATTAAACCGTTTGTAATTTGCCATATGTAACCATTCAAATTGCAATTTCAATTTGTTTACGATACATTTTCCAGGAGTGTTTACTGCTCTTACCTCCTATAGTGAAAATTGTGGGTTTGGAGATTATAGTTTGCATGAGAACATTCATTAAAAATATAGGCTATAGATCAATTCTTAAGTTGAATAAAACTTTTCGTTAACAGCCAGTGAAAAAACGGTATATTTCTCTTGAGTAATTGCCCTATTACAAACGGTGAGAGCAGACTGTTGGTTATAATGTAAAGTTAAAAAGTAAGTTTGATTTATCTGATTCCCCAAAGCTGAACTCCTGGGCTTTAAGTAATTATAACAGCAGCACAATGTTAACTTAAAAGATTTTTTAGTTTTGGCTGCTCAAAGGATATAAATGTTTTTAGATATAATTCAATGGGGTTACACTATAATGGCAGCTACTATAGACTGCATTTAGGTGCCATCATTTAATGGTTAATATCTCTGTATTTACTGGGCCTATCCACACAATACAAAAACTGGCACAAAGTTCAATATCATAACAGTTGGCATAAATGGACTAATGTGTTTTTTCATAATACAATTAAAATGATGTCATTACTCAAAAAAATACCTTTGAAGCCAGAAGATTAATAAGTCTAATAAGTTCTATATCTGTGCATTTTAGGTTTCAACATTTCTTATAAAAACTGTGAAAAACATTATGTCAGGTATGCATTTGTTTTGGCTGCAATTCTTTATGTCAGATGCTCTTCCAATTACAACAAGCCATATTACTGTGACGGCAATTGGCAATGGGAAGAGGAGGACTTGGCAACACTAAGTGGTTGGATGAGAATCAAACCAGCAACTCTGATCCGTTTTTCACTGTGTTCCTAATTATTGCTTTTCCCCGGAATGTTCCACATTATGACATTGAACTTTACCCATTTCCATGGAGACAAGGAAGTGACGCCACCAGGCTAAGCGTATTTTCAATAAACACAGATGTAATTGAGTAAAATCAAGATGGATAAGTTTAATACCATACTGTGGAACATTCCAGTCAAAACAATAAAATCTCCATGGTGTCAACCCTTCCATCAGAACAGATTTTGGACATTTAGAGACACGGCAGTACTATTTCCCAAAGTGTTTGATTAGTTATTTCACTCATGTTGGGGTGTGATCTCTGGTGATTCAGAGTCAGGACACAGTGTTGAGCTGAGACAGTCTGTTCCACACTTTAACACTGAGCAGCCGGGTCCTTTTAAAGCTGCTACGATCAGCCCCGAGGAACACACAGATTTTAAGATTCGGTTTCAAAGACTGCAGAATATATTATTGAAATGAAAGACATCTCCGGAGAACTTTGATACTTTTTGGACGAAAAAGGTTTTTGAATTAGAAAGTATCAAATGTTTTATGAACCTCTCCACTTGCCCTTGAAATGTTATTAATATACACTTAATCTGAATAACTTTAAATGTAGAGAGTCAGTAAAAAATAAATTAAGGATTCAATAAAAGAAACATATTTAAGATTTTGAATTGTAAAAAGTCACATATTATTAAAGAGCACATATTATGCATTCTTGTGGATTTAATTCCCCATTAAACATGCTTTTGGTCCACCTTGGTATTTGTACTTCACATTTTCAAATTTAAAACACTGTCTACATTTGGAAAACAGACTTTATAAACTACAACTCAGTTTCCAATGAAGTATTTAGGCATTGAAGTGCCTTCTGCTGTCAGCAAGTTGAATGATCAATAAGGAAATAAACTAGATTCTGGATTTTTACCTGTGACGCAACAATCCAGGCACCGAGCATTTTAAAGGGCTCAGAGAAGATGACTTTGGATTTAGTGGCTTAATGAAACAAGTGTGAATGAAGTACAGTAAAAATACAACTGCATATATGTATTTGATGAATGTAACTATTACATGATTAAAAGCTCAGAGGTCCAATTTGTGTCCTCTATTCTATCACTCTTATTTTGTAGTGAAATATGTTATATTTCTGTGATTGTCTTCAATTCTTTTCATTGCTCAGTAAAGCAACCATTTTATAGTACATCTGCTTTTTAAAAATCCTGGCTCAAAGTAGACTACTGCAAGAACAAAGCAACTAGAAACTTGTGAGCTAAACCATGAGGCAGAGCCAAAGTGATGAGGTTTTTGAACATCTGTATCTAAACTGGAGACTAGATCCATGCTTTATTGATACAAGTGTTCAGAGCGCACACAGGCCAGATGGTCTTCAACCAACTTGGAGAGCTCATCTGAAAAACATAGTTCAATGGTAGGGCTGGTTTGAACTCAAGAGGATTTATAATTCTTGTTAAAATATTTGTGAGCGGAAGAGCAGTAAATATTTGAGGGGTCTAAATGTAAAATATACATCAATATGTAAATTTTTATTAATTAACAAACTAAACATACATTTCTTTGCCAATAAAATACTGGTCTTCAAAGTCGATTTAATCATAACAAGATAGTGGCTACCAGACTAAGTAATGTTGTGTGCATGTTCTCTCTGTGTCTGGTTGGGTCTTCTTTAGTGCTCACGCCATCAACCTAAGACATGGGAACTAGGTTATTCCTCAGGTTAGGTACTCCTGAACCCATTTAAAACATCAGTAATTCAGTTGTTTCACATCCAGGCACAAACTCTATTTGTAAGTTAAAATATTAAGTTTTTAAGTTACAATGTTAAATACAAGGGTTAATGTGTAGTTTAAAAGACACTTGGACGACTGAGGGATTACACAGATATTTAAAAGACACAGGCACAATTGTATAACTGACAATAAGGCTGGGAACAGGGCTCTCAAAAAAAAATACCATATTTAGGGTTAAAGTTTACAAACTACAAATATAGCTAAAATGGAATTGGGAAATGGGATTTGCTCACTCAAATATATAAACTTTATATATACACAAACTTTATTGAACTTTAAAATATTTCACCAAACTCAACATCTGATTCAATGACTCAGGGGACGCTGTTGGTAATTGCTCCTAGCTAGCAGGATGCCAATAACTCTGCCACTATGTCAGTTTCAGTCATATTAATATAAAAACTAGGAATGTAGTTATGTACTATTGTGACAGGCCTGGCTTTGGAGCAGACCCCAAATTGGGCAGTGACCTCGCAGCATGCACCTGGGCCTCATCAGTCTCCATTGTCCTGACAGTCACTGAGTGCAGCTCTTTAAACAGAGCCAGGTTTAGACTAAGCTTCAACTTCACTGTCACTGTCCACTATCCTGCAGAGTGTACATTGTTTCTAATGGGGGGAAAAGTTACATCATTAAAATACAAGTTAAAGGCACAACATGGAACTTTTCTAGTAAACAGCACACCACCTGCTTGCCTAGAATGTTCCCCAGTATGACAAACAAAAATCGACAAGGAGACAAACAGGTACCGCAGCCATTATTTAATTAAATAAATGCTTGATAGGGTATAAACATTATTCTCCCAAACTATCGAAAATCAGATACTAATCAATACTAAAACTAATATCAGAACTAGATACTCATTTCAGCAGGTATCAATACAAAAAAAGTTGCATTCACAGGATAGAAATAAACCTTTTCTGAATAGCTTTAGAATGATCTTGAGCTTCTTGAATATTTAGAAAGTGAGAAAGTAGAAAGTAGAAGTGTTTTTATATCAATCTACCTACCTACCTACCTAACTACCTCTATCTATATTTTTATTTTTTTCTTAGTATCGTGACAACACTCAACAGGGTACAACACTTACAAGCCCTGTCCACTTCAGCTAACCAGAACAATGTGGACCATCCCTCTTTGTACAGCTGTCCCAAAGTGAGGATGCAAAGACAAAATGACTCCATCAATCTGGGCTCTAGCCGACAGCCTGATGAAGGAACACACGGAGGACATGTACCCAGGGAGGAGCTCTCTGTGTGGGGAAGAAAATCACTCAAATACATTACTGGATCTTTGTACTAGGACAGCTTATTCACCTCATCTCGCAAGTTGCTGGCACTGCCACACATCAAACTGTGCAGTTTTCATGTTCTTTAAGTCATTTTATGTCATTTTATATCAGATTTAGGTGAGCTTGTAACCACAGTCAGTGTTTACATAACATTTCAGTAGCCTGATGACTCCAGATATCAGATAATGATCAGTCAGTGGCACAAGCAGTAAGAGTTGGTGGTTCAATCCCAGCTCACCTTTGCACTATAAAGATATGCACTGTGCAAGGTAACAAAACCCATAATTTAAATAAACAAATTTAAAAAAAAGCCTAGAATGGAGACTCCACACTGTTCCAACCTGTACAGTCTAATATCCCTCTTTAAAACAACATTGAGTAATTTTCTGGATGTTGCATATCACCTGCATGATTTCATGGAAATAGACAATTAAAACTCACTTGGAAACATTGTCAGTTATTCAATATGTGGATTAAACCAATCAAATGACTTGATACTCATTGTGCAACAAATGACTTGATACTCACTGTGCAACGACTATCACAACCATCTCATGTTTTAACAATTCAAACTGCACAAAATAAATGGCTTAGCGTTGCAACATTGAGAATATGCCGCCATTTCTGTTCTAGGTTGATTTTGACACTCCCCTATACAACATGTGGTCCTTATGTGTATGCAGGCTGAAGGGAGAGCTGCCAAAACAGGAAAGAGGGAGAAATAGAGAGGGGGGGAGGGGGGAGAGATGGCAGAAAGAGAACGGGAGAGGTGTGACAGAAAAAGGGAGAGAGAGAGAGAGAATGAGAAAGTGAGGGAGAGAAAGGACAAAGAGAGAGAAAGAGCAGTTGGATGACAGAAAGATATGGAGAGAAAGGGTGAGGAAAAAAAGAGGGAGTAGGAGAGAGAAGAGAGAGGGAGCAAAAGATGACAGAAAAAGATTGAGGGAGGCGGAGGAAATGAGAGAGAGAGAAAGAAAATGAGACAGAAAGAGAGAGGGGAGTGAGAGGGAAATGATAGAAAGAGAGGGGGAGAGGGAAAAAGATGGAGATTACAGAAAGAGGGGAAAAGGAAGTGAGAGAGAGGGTAAAAGAAATGACATAATGAGAGGTAGGGAGAGAGTGATATGACTGAAAAAGAGGGAGGAAGAAAGAAAGCGAGAGAGATTCATGGATTCCGAGACCTGCTAATAAAAGATTGAGCACATGATGATGCCATGTGTGCTGTGAAATATGCAGTAAATAATGCACTTTAATCTATTATGAAAGGCCTATGTTTAATGGAGATGGAACAGAGAAGAATTATTTAAACAGCACAAATGTCGGCTAAACGGGAGAAGTCAAACAGAGCAGGCCTGGTTTAGAAAATAATGGTGACAACTGCAGTTTAAGTGAATATATGTCACAACACAAAGTTATTTTAAAAGTACTGGATTTCCACAGGGCTGTTAAGTGTACTTTCTCCCCTCAAACATCAGCTCCCTCAAAGCCCAGCAGAGGATGTACTCCTTATGGCTGCGGAGGAAAACCAAGCTCTAGCCCAAATGATGGTGCAGTCCATCCTCACCTCACGGATACTGCGTTGGCTGATATTATTTTGCAATAGATTGCGCAGTATGACTTTTCTGTTTTCATATAGTTGCCCTGAAAGTACTGCACATCGCATCAGGTTTGTGAAGTTGTGGTGTATTATTTTGTATCATGCTTCTGTATATTTATGGAGAATTGTCATGCAGGAGCATGGGTGATGTAGACTTGTGGACGGAGCATTGGACAGAATTGTACTGCTAACTGTAAGTGGGTGGGTGATGAGTGAAAGAGATCGAAGATTGCTCAAACATGCACGGATAACATATAAAACCTCTTCAGGCATGTTTTTGGTGAGGCAACAACATTATAATACAATTTGCATAATGCTCCCTCTTTAAAACAACATTGAGTAACTTTCTGGATGTTGCACCTGCATCATTTCATGGAAATAGACAATTAAAACTCACTTGGAAACATTGTCAGTGGAGACACATTAATGCCATCCTGTGGAATATTATAGCTTTTATGAGGAGTATAAGAGGTCCTCTGCAGATGTAAGCCCGCTCACAGTAAGAATGCATGTTTTTCAGTGCAATAAAAACATAAAAAAATAAAAACAAAACCAAGCTTTTATTTTTGCCCACTTTTGGGTTAAAAAGTTACACAGCAGGGAAATAAGTACTGGTATACAGAAAGAATATAAAAATATTAAAAGCCCAAATGAGGAAACCACAGTATAACATGGTTGACAGTTAGCCTGTTTATCAGAATATGTGTCTCTTGTGCAGTCCTCTATAGACCAGTATGTTTGGTGTGTCATTCTGAGGTTATTGCTCTTTTGTCCCAGTGTCTGTTCTTTCTGCGTCCGCTGGGCCCAGTATCGACCCACACACTTAATTGTTCTTGTTATCAGATGTTCCTGAACGCATCGCGAGGACACTTCACTGCCCTTGGAGATAACGTAAAGATCAACAATAAACCTCCAATATCTGCTGTCAAGGCTGCCAGTTCAGTCAAAACAACCAGATATGCTATATTGTGGAACATTCCAGGCAACAAATAACATCTCCAGAGACAAGCAGGTAGCGGACCCCCATTAGAAAAGTTACATTGTACCATATGAACCATCTTGCACTCTGAGGACTTCAGGGACCAGCCTCCTGCCGGTGCCCAGAGTCAGGACTAAACATGGGGAATCAGCGTTTCAGTTTTATGCAGCTAAAACCTGGTACAGTCTTCCTTTGTTTAAATCCAGGCTCAAAACGGTTTTGTTTAGCTGTGCATATGACTGAAAGATTTTTTATTCTGTAGTCTTCTCTTTTAATGTTAATTTTATGATTATTTGTGATTATTGATGTTTTGATTTATTCTATTGTGATTTTAATGTCTTTCTTATTCTGTAAAGAACTTTGAATTACTTTGTCTATGAATGATGCTATACAAATAAACTTGCCTTGTCACAGTGCTACTTAAAGTCAGAATCTGAAGCATGTCAAACTTCTGCTCTCTCATTATAATTCTTGTTCCTTGCAGTGGTCAAACAAGCATTACAAGATATAAACAAAAACAAGCGTTGTTATACACGGATTAATTAACCGTGAAATCCTAATAATTAAACAAGAAACAATGAGTAGAGAGAACAATGTGTGCTCTGGCTCTTAGGTGGGTTGAATCATTTTAAGAAGAACAAAGGATTTACTTCAGAGCTTCTTTGGGGGATTTTATTGTTAAATGTACACTATGTAACTTTGAAAGAGGAGAATATGCCACCTGCTTGTCTCCATGGAGATTTTATAGCTGTGCCTCGAATGCTCTAATGCAATTAAGCTTATCTATGTTGCATTTTTTCAGCTACATATGTGTCATGATCCCTGCCTGCTCCTGCCTCCTGTGTCTGCACTTTGCACTGTATATGATCTTCTCCCATGCAATCTATTGTATAAGCAGCTGGTCTCTGACAGGTGGAACTATTCTAAAGCTAAAAGAGGAGCTATATAAAATGCACTGAACACAAATTTTGTTTAAAAAAAAAAAAATGGCTGCCTTATCTATAAAAGCTCACATGGGCTGGCCTCCCCACCACTAAAAGATTACATTAAATACAGAACCTCAGCATCATGAGTCACCAGAGCCATAAGCAGAAGAACAGTCCCTGTGAGAAAAACAGCTTTTGGTCTCACAAGAGCTGTGTACAGTTGCCAACTTTTGTGAGTGAGGACCCCAGCTTCACAACATTCAAAAGTCATTTAAAGGAGTGGCTCACCCCAACATAAACCTGTGAGCACATTTCATAAGAACTAATTTCTGTACTTCAGGGTAAGTGAAATATAACAGCTTATTTTTAGGTCAATGCATTATAGCGTTTATAAACATTTTTAAAGTAAATACCATGATGAAATGTAACAACTCCACTCCTGACTTTGTCGTTATGAATTGCCCTGCTTCTAACCTGTAACAGCTACATCAAATCAATAACATCAGCAGCTTTTTACCATCTAAAAACATTGCAAAAATCAAAGGTATAGTGTCAAGACTTAGAGGTACATGTTTGTCTCCAGCAGGTTAGATTACTGTGACGGCCTGCTCACTGGCCTCTCCAAACGAGTGTTAAGACAGCTGCAGTACATCTAGAACGCAGCTGTTCGGGTCCTGACTAGAACCAGGAAGTACACATGCTTCCTGTGCTCAAGTCTCTGCACTGGCTCCTGTGGCTCAGAGAATAGACTTTAAAGCAGCTCTACTTGTGTACAAGTCTCTCCATGGCCTAGCATCAAAGTACATCTCCTACATGTTAGTGCTATATGAACCACCTCACACTCTGAGGACTTCAGCGACTGGCCTCCTGCTGGTGCCCAGAGTCAGGACTAAACATGGGGAATCAACGTTTCAGTCTTATGCAGCTAAAACCTGGAACAGTCTTCCTGAAGATGTGAGACAGGCCTCTACTTTGACAATGTTTAAATCCAGGTCACGGTTCTGTTTAGCTGTGCATGACTGAAAGGCTTTTATTCTGCACTCTTCTTTTTAATGTTACTTTTATGATGATTATTTATGTTTTTATTTGTTGTATTGTGATTTTAATGTCTTTCATATTCTGTATGGCACTTTGAATTACTTGTTGAATTGTGCTATCCAAATAAACTGGCCTTGCCTGTGTTCAGTCTGCTGTTTGTTTTTTGTTCATGGGCCTAGTGTGAAGTTCTTGTCGTCTGTGGTCCTAATTTTTGTGATATTGTTTTTACGTTTTCTGTTAAATGCGATTTTAATGATACCATAAACCTGCCCAGGGATAACAAATGGAAATTAGTATGTGGCCATAACAGAACAATTGTGAAGTTTAAAACAAAAAACATGTCATGCCTTTTAACCATTTTAATTTTCAACAAGTATGTGTCGTCTTTCTGTATAACAAGCTTGGATCACTAATGGAGATGCATTGACATTTAAGGAAAACTTGGACAATTAAAAGCAGCCAGATCAACAGTAGTTATAAATATAGTTTAACAAATTAAGACAATTTATAGCACAAGAAAATGTGTATTGATCCAGGTAAGGATAAACCAGTACATGCTATAGACAGAACACAATCCTGTGGCTTCTCTTGCCCCTGTTAAACGGCCTCTCTTAAGTCTACAGTGGGTTCTGTTCCTTGTGGCCTGGTTTAGGTCTGGTGTAGAGTCCTGGCCCAGTTTTAGACCTAACCTCGGGACTCTCGCCCTCTTTATCTGTGGAGGTGACACACAGACATAGATTATTCAGAGCCAGGAGGGAACAGTGCAGTCTTTTACAAAAGAGATAAAGATGTACAGAGGACAGATCCAACAAGAGTTTAAAGAGAGGGTATTTTACAGTTTACTCTTATATCGGGGATTACCTGCTACCACATGATTACACACATTTAGATCACTGTTACCTTTTTTATTGATTTGAAAATGCTACATTTGCCAAAAAATAATGTACTAACTCAGAGCACTATCACATCATAATCAGCTTGCATCCCACTAATTAAACTACTGCTCATCACATCAGGTTTGTCAAGTTGCTGTGTTGTACAGTTTTGTATAATGTTTTTGCATATTTATGGAGAATTGTCGTGTGGGAGCATGCTGATGTGAGAAGAGTATTGGACAATATCTTACACCTAACCCTAAGGAGGGTTCAAATAGGCTCGAGGAAGATCACTAAAATACTACATCTAAGACATCTAAGACTTCAAAAAGGTGATTCTGCATTATAGGGGTGTTGAAAAAAACAATTCTTTTAAGGACTCAGGCCACAGTAAAATGCCCACTTCAAATTCACCTGGCATTGCCTCTGGAGTTTACTTGCATTTCTCTTTGTCAGTAAACTGGGAATAAACCTGTGCATAGTATTAAATCTGTTTAAAACCATGTCCTGTACCACAACTTCATTAAAAACTGTTGTTTTCGCATTTTTAAAGTCATTGTTTGCCGTCCGTTTGACTCCACCTGGAGGAGGAAGGAGGGGCTCCAAGCACACGCACACAGGCACACACACGCACACACACAAAGCAGGAGACTTAAATGAGACCGCAATGAGACAGAGGAGAGATGAACAAGATATTAACAATAGTCTAAATGACTTTTGCTCCATGGTTTGGTTTGCTGTGTTGTTAGCAGCAAAAGAAAGTTAACTACAGCTACAACTTGTCAGAGTTAAAGGGCCAGAACCCCATTCATGGTCAGTAGGCTATAAAATGTTTTAGAAAATATGCATAATATTTTCTAAGACAAATAGGCCTACATATTTAAGTTTAATCACTGGAATTAACTGTGCCTAGATAATGATTGAGTACATCTATTATTTTGTATTCAATTATGAACTAATAAATTAATACGATTAAATACAATTTCAGACCTTGAAAATGCTTTAAATAAATCCTCTTGGTTTTTTAATGAAAAATTGCTTCAGAATTGAATTTAGAACTGTTTTAGATTCGAGAACCATTTTTGAATCAAATTGGGAACCCAATCATGGAAATTGAATGGAGTCACACCCCTATTGCACAATACCCTCTCTTTAATAATAGAAACAGGTCCACTGGTTTGTGGAGATGCAAGGCTGCTCAGAGTAAAGACATGTTTTTTAGACCAACAAAAAAAACCAAACAATCTATTTTTGGCAAAAAAAAAAAAAAAAATACACAGTGCACCTTTAAATAATGATGGAATGAAATGCACAACTCAAGTTAAAGAAGGGGTCTTTTTCATGTTTGACAGCAGAAACACCAAATGAAAGTTTTACTCAAGACATTAGAGCTAAAAGATTTGAAACCAAAGCTACAGAGTCCTCCAGGTCTCCACAGGGAACCACTGATGATGGAGCCAACGCTGTAGTCGATCCTCACCACTGGTGGGGGGACTAAGCTATAAGGAACACTTTCTATGGGCTGTCAGAAGATGCTACTTTCAATCTAACATTAGGTAAAACATTAAATTAGGGCTGTGAAATGAATCCCATTTGAATCAAGGTACAATGGAACAGCTTACAGATTGCGATGATCACCCCTGGGTTTTGAATTGACAAGGTCAGCCAGTTGTGTGGCTGTATGTGGTTTGGAGAACAGTTATTTTTTTGTCTTTATTAAAACTACTTAAAATGTGGTTATCATTAAGTGGTACAAATGAAAACCCTCTTTTTCCTCAAATACCTGAGGGCCTGAGGGTTACATGTGTTTATTTAGGCAGGTTTTTATAGTCGCCGTGGTGTTCTGGATATAAGCACAGAAGCAGAGTCATAAATTGCAAATGCGTTGTGGCTGTCAGCTTGGATGCCCGGGGGTGAGTGGAGTGGTTGGCCAATCTCCTGGTCTCTTGTAGATGGTAAAGAGAGAGTTTCCTATGATTCACAAGGAGAACCCGAGGGAGCAATAGCAGGAGATACATACAGAGACTTAAGAGCTTGTTTAAAACTGATCACAGCAGAGTGGCTCATTTAGAAAAAAACAAAAAAAAAAAACAAACTATAATTGCCTTAAGAGCCTATCCTAATAAGTGTAGCCATTGGTTACAGAGTGATGAAAAACTGGTACCGCTGTATGCCAAGCTTTACTCTGCTCAATGGTGAAATGTCAACTTGGAACCCAGGAATAGAAACAGTGTACTAGTAATTTATATATGTATTAAAATGTATGCATGTGAAAAATAAACAAAATGAAGCCACACAGCATACATAACATTACCCGCTTTATATAAATGGACTTGTATAAATGTAACTCTTGTCTCCATGCAGATGTTATTGCTTTGTCTATAATGTTCAACAGTACTGCATTAAACTTATCGCCATTGTCACAAGGCCAAGTCACAGGTCAGATCGGTGGGGAGGCAACTTCACTTATAGAACATATAGTTACAAAATAAGCAAATAATAGGCCCTGTAGTGTCACTTGACATCTCCATGGAGATAACAATTGGAGGATCCTCCACCAAAAAGTTTTCGTAGTGCACCTTAAGATTGTATAGGTGGTTAATATTTCTTCATAATCATATATATAATTATCCTGTATCCTGTTAAGAGAATATTCTTATATTCTACTTCTGAATTTGTGACTGGAGTTCTATCAGACTTGTCCAATTACTTCTAGTGTGTCTGAGCAGGAGGCCAAGTCAGCCCAGAGCCGATCCACAGGACTCCTCCACACCTCCAATGAACCTGAGCTGTGGAAAATTCATCAGGACCAGCACTTCATCTGATTCTGTTCAATCTATATTTCCTTTTCAGATAAAGTTTGTGGTTTTCAATTTTGTATGAAAGTTGAACATCAGGTCATGAGGGAGAGGAGGAGATGTTTTCTAAAACAACTGCCAATCAAAATGTAATGTGAGAACTATTTGGCAACAATAAGAAATCATGAGAAAGCTATAGACAACATTTTGGTATTAACTAATTTCTTGTGAGAGTACTGGAACATGAGTCAAAAATCCTATCCCTGATTTTTCCCATGTATTTGAGCAAAATACATATTACTTTGAGTATAGATGCTGTATATTATATAAGCAGTACTGTAATCTTCCAAATGAAAATCTAAAGTGATATTTCAACATATTGTGGTTACTTTTACAGGCCATTCATTTGTTTTGTGAGTGATATTTGAAGCTCAACCAAGGCATTTATAGACATGTTTTAGCACATTTCTGAAGGCCTGCCAAAACATCATCTGAAATCATCATAGTCATAATAAAAATCAATATTCCCTCTAAATTGTCCTCAGATGGCTGTATGTGCTCCTATGAGTGTAGACAGACTGGCAGAGTTTAGAGACGTGGGCAGCACAAAAGCTCTCGGCCTTGGACAGAGCGTCACCACGGCAACTGTGCACAAAAATTCGACAAGAAAAAAAAAAATACACATTTCAAAACAAGAGTCTATATATCAACAAGTGAATGTCTCAAGTAGGGAAGAAGTGTGACGCTAGCACAAGGAGAAACTATTTAAGTTTACGATTTGTGAAAAATATCTAACTGCAGATTTCCGTGATAATCTGTATTTCTACTAAAACAGGCCAAAGAACGTCTGTCGGCATCGCCATGTTTGTTTTGGTTTGTTTAGAGCTGGCTTCTGCACAAACCACAGTGCTGCCCTGTGATTGGTCAGTTTCCATCCCACAGGTGGACCTATCACATGGAAATGATTCAATGATTTAAAGATGGATTCTCAGATTTGTGTGATTAAATGGCGAGAGTTTGTCTTGCTGGCAAGGCTAAAAAGTTACATGGTGGTACTTTAAATTAAGCGACTCACTTTTTATCTACCAACTTTATTGAGCAAACCAGGGAAAACAAAGTGTACTCTTGAGCACTACTGAAAAGCTTACATAGCAACAATGCCACCTTCAGCGTTGTTTAAACCAACACATTTTGACAAGTTAATTAAAATCATAGATGAATTACTGTAATCAAATATACAAAACCCTTTTATATACTTTACAGCATAATTACCTTAACATATCTGATAATTCCTTCAAGTATTAGATGAAATACGACAGAAATACAACAGATGGAAATGTCACTGCGTGGTTGTGAATCTCTTTGTTCAAAAATGTTCAAGTTGTGGCCAATTAAAATCCATCTTCTGGAAGTGATAAACGTGTAATCAGACCATATAAAACTGCACTCTGTCTCTTCAGAAAATAAAGAGGAGCTTTGGACAATATCCACAGTAGTAATAACATGGTACTGGTGTTTTTGAGAGCTCTGTCAAAGATAAAATCCTGCTACCACAACAAAAGACACTTGAGACCCAATAGAAGAGGTTTTTTGAAAATGTGCAATCAAATGTGAGGAAAAACTTTGAAATAGCATTTGAGAAAGTTTCAGATCCATTTTAAAATCAATGAAAATCTTATGGTGTTCCAGACAAATTCAATTGTTCAAAGGTCTGTCTTGTCAACACACTCCGTCCCAATGTTTGTCTTCACCACACAGTTAATCAACTAGCTTGTGTTTTAAGCTTAGCAATGATTGCTTCATTCCGCAGTGTATCAGAAGAGGAGTCCTTGCACCCTCAGCTGTCCTGCTGATTTAAGGCACTAGTATTTATGCAGCAAAAGTCATATTGAAAATTAATACAAATGTCTTTCAAGACAAAAAATAAATAAATAAAAGAATAAAAAATGTAATCAAATAATATGTGAAAAAATAGATGTGTGAGTGAGAGACTTGTAATGTGCTTTACCATAGCCATGCATAAAGAAGTAAACTAAGAGAGTGCGACGTCAGCTCCAGTCAAATGAAGCTCAGTGAGGGTAGCAGATACAGGGGCCAATTTGGAGCCAGGCTTCATATTTAGAATTCCGTTTCGACTGCGAGTATCATAGCAACCAAAGAGCCAATCTGGAGCGAAGCTGTTGCAGGTAACACCCCTTCCTGCCCGACCTGCTGGTTTAACAGGGGGCGGGTGTTGCTAATGCTAGTGGGAAAGAAGGCTGCTGATTTGTCTATAATTAAAGTCTAATTAAAGAGTTACGGACACAATAGCAAAATAAAAATACCAGACGCAGATCAATACAAACATTTTAAGACCAAAATGACAAGTCTGACTGCAGCATTTATGGGAAGAGGGGCAACAGTTTTCTAATGTAAAGTGAATTGGGAGTCAGTGGAGCCGGAAGTGCAGCCTATGATCACAACCTATTTGGAATGTGGCGGCTAGCAGGTAAGCTATGTCCATTTATAAATACAGTCTATGTGCTTTACTCAAACGGTAATGCTAAGTTACTATTGTAGACTGACAGAAGCCAGACTGCTATTCTGCTCCATCGGCCCGTCTGTTAATACTCACACATCACATTCACACATTCGTAGAATAGACATACATATTTTAGTACTTTTCTCTATAAATACTTGTAATTGTGTCTTGTGTATGCGATATGGGTTAGATCAAAACAAAGAAAGTTTCTCTTTCCTGGAGTCAGAATGTCACCAAACTTTTATTGCCATTTGCACAAAAACTAAATGATTCCCGTCAATACAATTTCACAAAACGGTGCTCTCCTAAAGGGACAGAGACAGAGCTGAAGACATAACTCCACAACATTAAACTGTCAAAACTGCACTGCACTTACAGGATTGGCTGTTTGGAGTACAGTTCATATGCATTTGTCAGTTTTATTTAGTGCCCAGTCACTTCCTCAATAAGATAGGGTTACGTTGTAGAATTTGATTGATAATTTACTGACTAAAAGAAATAAAAATCCACCAAATTGAACTCAAATGTTTTTTAAGATATTGGACTTACTACATTAAATTTATGGCTTCAAGTTATTTCAACTGACAACAATCACAGCTTTACAGATGAATAAACCACTACTTTAGCACTTTTGCTTTTAGTGATTCCATCTTATTTATGCTGAAATGCCAGAACGTTATAGATGGTTGAAGAAGGGCTTCTTCACCGTCTTGACCTAGGGGCTCAATTTAATCACTGCAAATAAGAAACCTTTAAATTCTAGATCTGACCATTTTTTACATTTGAGATTCATTCACTGCTTTAGAAGCAGGTCATTTAAGTATCGGCTACTGAAAGAATATGCAAAATGTACTTGTATGCAAAATTTTGCTTTTATATTGTCCCCTCGTCAAAAACATACATTTTTTGCTTCGTCCATGTTTCATCCATCCTCTAAATCAGGGCTGTCTAAACATTTTTCACCAACCGCATATTGAATTTATTTTTGAAACTGAGGGCCACAGACCGGTGTCGATACAGTGAGTCATTCAGATGGGTGCATTTTACATCTTTGACAGAGTCACTGTACCTTGAATAAGTCTTGGAAGGGTAATTTCAGGGGCAGTGTGATACTATTGAGCTAATAGTGGTTGAGTAACTTAAATTTGTAGTAAAATGTTTTGCCTATGATCACTTGGGCCAATTCAGTAGAGGGCCTGAGGGCTACATTTGGCCCTGGGCCATAGTTTGGACACATCTGCTCTAAATCTGCTCTGAGCACTCAGAAGAGCTCCTTTCGCATTTTTCTATGACAGTTGTGTCATAGATAAAATCCTGGAATTCTATTTCTACAATATAATATATATAATATAATATAATACAATATAATATTCTATATTCTACAATTTTTAAGTCCCTAAACCATCATCAGACTCATTCTGGTCGAATTGTGTCCACAATGGACACATTTCCTCTATTAGCATAGCATTCACGGGCGATAAGGACCTGATTTGCTGACTTAGTCTACATTGCCCATTGCCGACAACAGAGGGAGCTCCACTGCCTAAGTGCCAAAGTTTATACTATACTTTACTACTTACTACTAACAATATTTTTCAAATAAAGCCATTATTTTAAGAAAATATTTACCAAAAGCATGTTTAAAGAAGAATTAAAGCCATAAGAATTCATAGTATGTGTTGTTTATGTGAATAGTTTGCCATTTTTGCTACCTCTTTTGTTTCCTCTTGTCTAGGCCTGTCATAATAATACATTTTCAAGTTTGATATATTGTTTAAGTAAATTGAAACTTGTTTATGCCGCCAACACAAAAACCAGTGCTGATTTAAACCACTAAATCTACAATATAAAAAAAAAGAAAAAAAAAAAAAAAAAAGCTGCAAAAAAAAAAAAAAAAAAAAAAAAAAAAGCAGAATGAAACACATTAGTCATTAGCTTGCATCTGTAATGAATCAGAGAAGTTATTTGTTCAACCTTCTACAGCTCAAATCTTATCATACAGCCACAAAATAACCCTGAATTTCCCAGTAGTGCAAAGAAAAAGTATGATAAATAATGACCCAAAAAAAAATTCTTCTAAATATATATTGAATGATAAGTCGATATAGTAATTATTATGACAGGCTCTGGTCAAATCATATGGCCAATCTGTCTATTCAAACATATATAGCACTAAAATAGTATACATATTTTTTAGCACCATGTTTCAACAGCTCACATCTCCCTTTGTGAGTCTAAAATAACTTACTCTGCCAATTTCTAATACTGGCTTATTAACACTAATCCATCACAGCATATGAACTCCACTATCGACTGACTTTAAGCCTTAATCGGAACATTCTCTTGTAAGATTAGGGCTCGTTTCCGTGACCTCCAGTGACCCCGGTTTTAATCAAAGCCAAATAAAATCCTCCAATATTAGTCCCAGTCCCTCGTGTATCGTCTTGTGCTAATAACTAGCGCTGCTAAATTAATGTTTTTTATCAGCGGCGATCAGATTTAAGGCCCCTAACGAGGAGAGGAAGCTGGCAGTAAATGGAGGAGTAATTATGTAATGAGGTGATTAGCCCGTAATGCTCTGTCACTGTGTTTGTATTGGCCGATAAGCGCATAACTGGAGCAGAGGGAGCACAGCAGAGGGTTGGAAAAAAATACTTAACAAAATGTTGAGATAAAAATGTCTTGATTTACAAAGATGGACTGGACTAGAGGGTCTGTCACCTGCTTGTTTCCATGGACATGTTATTGCAGGAATGTTCCACAGTATATCATAAATGTATCTATCTTGTATCTATTCAATTCCAAGAGTTTTTATTGGTCAAACACCTTGAAACTATGCATACTTACTTACTTATACTACTCCATAGATCTGACCCATAACTTGGCCTAGTAGGGTCACCTGCTTGTGTCCATGGAGGGAGATAAGTTTAATGACATACAATAAAAACATAATGGTATTCAAAGGTGCAGGCTTTTGGAGGTGTCTGTGAAAGAGATTTTAGAGAACTGTATTTGTATGTAAAAATATTTAAACAGAAAACAGTGTATTTATCTGTAAAAACGGCTAATTCAATTCCTAATTCAGTCTCTAACCTCAAAATAACTCTCAACAGGCTTCCTCCTTTCAGCTGTGGTCAATATAAGTACTTTAAAATAATTAATGGAGCAATAAAACTTTTTTTGACTACTAAAACACCACTGATGAAAAAAGTCCCAGACTGTTCTATATAAAATGTGAAGACAATTTAAACTCAATCCCAAAATATTCTTCATGTATCATTTTGTGGAAAAAAAACAAACAAAAACAAAACAAAGTGGTAATTACTGTGTCACACCTATGCAAAAGTTATACAAGACTATCACACTTAGAACCCAAAAATCGAACCCAAAACCTTCTTGTTTTGAGGAGAGAAGTTTGACAACTCAGCTAACCTTACTATTGCAAAAGTTTCTCAGCCCTGTAAGTCAAACAAATCATCACTAATACAATACGAGAAAGAAGAAAAACTAAGCCAAAAAACAAATATTTGAAAAACGATGAATTTTCTCCATTCCTCCAGTGGCTGAGCAGTGAAGGAGGATTGATCTAAACTGCTTATAATTCACATCTTCAGGCGATACTCACAAACTAGAGCTACACTGTATGTGGTTGATATAAAGCAAGAATAAATATATTTTTGTAGATTTAAAACTGCAGAAAAACATGTCAAACCCACCTGACATCTGTGTGTTTTGAAATGGTACTGCCTCAGGGCCTGTTCAAATCACAATGTGGTTGGAGTGTAGTTTTTATATTTGGACTTTTGGCACATTTTAAATAGAAACAACAGAAAAAAGATCAACTATGAATGGAAGCACAAGAAAAGAGACTGACTTTCAGTTCCAATTGTGTAAATAATAAAATAACTGCTAAACTTAATCATACTTAACTTGATTAGTAAGAACCTCATTAGCAGATAGAGGCCTAACTTTAAGCTACACTGTGTAACTTTTCTGGTGGGGGTCAGTCACCTGCTTGTCTGCTATATGGCATTAAACTTGTCTATCTCCATAGAGACAAACAGGTGGCGTCACCAGGCCAAGATACAGTTCAAATCTGTGGAGAAACGGCCCCGCTAACAGTAAATGTATATTTTTCAAGGTATCTTTTTTAGCAATAAATGCACCAGCAATAGAATAAATGGAAGATGGATATAGGTGACAAAGAAAGCAATAATATTACCATGGAGACAAGTGAGTGTCAGACCCTACACAGTGCACCTTTAAAGACAAGAAAAAAGATTCAAACTAAACATGTCACAGCTTCTAACTGTACAAATCTAGTAAAAACTGACTTTATACAATGCATATCTTCTTTTTTGCAGTGGATAGTTATCAAGTTATTTCCCGTTTACTTGCTGAATCTGTGTGTGTGTGTGTGTGTGTGTGTGTGTGGCTGTGCGTGTATGTGTGTGTGTGTGTGTGTGTGTGTGGGGGGGGGGGGGGGGGGGGGGGGGGGGGTGTAGGTTCAAACTGGAGCATATTGGCACCAGATTAAACTGATTTCAAATTTGGCTAAACAACAGACTGAGCGATTGAGGGATAGAGAAAACATCTGCTACGTTTAGCTCATTTTAACTTGAAATATTCATATTTATGGACAATCAAATATTTACACATTTTTATAGAGGGACTTTTCAGAGGATGTTTTTTGGGATATAAAACCCTTTAGTGCAGACCTCTGAAAGGCATTGGATTCTGGTATGAGCTGTTAAGGGTTCAGTGTTTCCAAAATGAATTTAAGTTTAAATGAGCACAGCAAAACGAAATAATTATAAATCTAAATGCAGTTACGAATTTGAAAAACAATCATTAAAAAAACTCACTCAACCTTATTTGAAATTCAAATTCTACATTTTATTAAACATTACATTAAAATGTTTTCAGGTTTCAGGTTAATAATGAAGATTACAATAAGGAACAAGTGAACATTTTGTCCTCAGAGCTGTTCAAAACTGAGTGACTGGGTTTGACATAATGAAAATTGTGATGACCAGTCTATTGGGTTAGCCGAGTTTGTTGAGAAAACAATGGTCAAATGTCAACAGTGACTTTTGAAAAGGCCAACAGAGGTTATGCAGATGACATCACAGCATTCAGAGTTTTTAAAATGAGTGCCATCATTATATGAGCGAGGACATTTTCTACTGTAAGAGCTCAAAACACAACTACTATGTGACAGAGCTGCTACTGTTTAATAACAAATATAAAAGTCTACAACTCTGCTAAATGTTTAAACAACAGGGACACTGCAGACTACAGGCACATTTATCACTAGTTGCATTTCAATAACCTTATTTTGAATGTGTATTTTGAAGTGTAGCATAAGTAAAAGGAGGCAGAAACACCAAATATCGCATTTAGAACCTTTAATTCGCATAAAAGTTTATTCGCTCACTTCAGCTGGATTTTGATTTAAAAAGCATAAGACAACATAGACTAGTGTAAGCCCATGGACTACTATGAAGCATATCTGGACCACTGAGAGATTACACAGATATCAAACAGCATGGTAATATTAAAGTATTAAAGTACTACCATTTAATGTTAAAAATCACATTCTACAGTATAAAGAGTGTTTTATTATCATCTTGGTATCAGAATCGATATCGAGTATTGAGTCTATTCCTTAGTATCAAAATGGAGTTTGAAATTTTAAGATCATGCCAACAGTAACCGTAACACTAAGATTTGATATTGTGTCGTCCTTACCTATTGCTGGATATTGAACATAGCTTTTGTTTTTTTCAAAGATGTTAACTTCCATGGGTGGATTAGAAAACCGCCACGGGCTCTTTTCAAAAGGTCAACTTTACAGCGGCATTTATCTGTGAAGCACTTCTAATAAAAGAAACTCAATTTGTGATGGAATATATGATCTTAATTATCATGCAACAAAAAGACCATTTAGGCTTTATTGTTCAATCTTTCCTCATTTTTCTTTATTTCGGGGCTTGGAGATAATTATCTGAAATGAATTTTGCATGAGTGAAGGGACGAGGCAGACGTTGGTGGTTCAAATGAATACTAAAATTATTATAGGTCACTGAATTAATTGTACAAGTGGCAATTGGTGTGATTTCTCAGGGGCAAAGAGACTGGCGTGCCCCACACTTCTGGACTGGAGCACAGCAGAGGGGTGGTTTTAGGTCAAAGAAGAAAAGAGACTAGATTAAGGACTCTGAAAACCAAGTCCAATGGATCATTCCAGAATGACATAAATTTAACTCTTGCTTTGAGTGACAGATGGATCGAAACTAGATTCTCATTTGAGCAGGTAGTGATACTAAAAAAGTCAGATCCACAGGACAGAAATTAACTTTTCCTGAATATCTTTAGAATGATCTTGAGCTGTATCAGAACAAGTATAAGACACACAGACTAGTATACGCCCATGGATCACTGTCATGATCCCTGCCTGCTCCTTCCTCATGTGTGTGCCCTGCCCCTCCCTCACCTGTCTGAGCCTGGAGCTGGGAGGAGTCCTGGCTCCTCCTACGCGCACCTGGACTCCATCAGTGCAATCAACACCACCTGAACTGAATAAGAGGAGCCAGGACCCAGCACTCTGGGCCAAATCGTCTGCTCGTCACAGCTCACCTCACTGCGTGTTTCCTCTGTTCGTCTGCCTGTTGTCCTGCTCTTGTTCCGGTTCAGCACCCTGCCTCCCTGCACTGTCCTGGACTCCCGTCTCCAACCCTGTCTCCCGGTACCGGCTTTTGTTTCTGTCTCGTTGATCCCTGCACCTCTGGACCTTGACCTGCACCCCTGACCCAGCTCCTCGTATGTTCTCCCATCACTTGTTTTGTGTTCTGTCAATAAACGCCCTTAAACTTGTCCCGAGTCCCGCATCTTTCGGTCCGCCTCACACCCCTCATTATGACAGATCACTATGGAACCTCCCTGGACCGCTGAGGGATTACACAGATATAAGGCCACATGGGAATATATATGTTGAAAATCACATTCTACTGAAGGAGAAAGAGCATTTTTCATTACCGTGGTGTCGGGTATCCAGTCTATTCCTTAGTATCAACATCAAGTTCAAATGTTTGTATCATGACAACACTGCCATGTTTACATCTTAAAATATATTGGAAAATTTTATACAAGTAAAAGTATTTCAGCTTTGATTCCTGAACATACAAGATGCTTTCGCTTGTTCCACAGTATGGCATGAAACCTTATCTTGGATTTACTCAAGTACAGGTTTGGGTGACATTATTGGTAATAGGTACATTTAGTTTTGTTCAGTAACAGACGCAGTTTACCATTTCCTGCACAAAAGACAAATGATTGCAAGTAAAGGTTCAAAAATAAAAGGTAGCATGTCAGTTATTAAGAGCCACAACTGAGGAGGGGACAAACTATTTCTACTTCATTTTGTTTGGCAGCTGGGGACCAGAAACCGATGAAGGGAGCAAGTAGAACTCTTCTGAGAAGGGGAATCTCTGCTTGATCACTTAATAATGTGACTCAGTCTGTTCTTGTCCTTCATAGTCAGGCTTCCAAACCAGACCACAAGAGAAAAAGATAAAACAGAGTGAATCTACCAAGGCACGATAAAAGAAGGTGAGTATCATTGGCCCAATGTTAAAATCAGACCGTAGGCAGTTGAAAAGTTAAAAAAACAATCATTGTTTTTGTGGGTTTGCATCTCCACAGATCTGACATGCCACTTGGCTTGTCTCTATGGAAATAGATAAATAAATATCTTAAGAATAACAGTGGAATATTACAGTCAAAATACAGAGACAAGCAGGTGGCGAACCCTGTACCAGAAAAGTTACACGGTAGACCTTTAATTGGCTCTCAAGACTCACTAGAAACATTCCTGTTTATTGTTGTAAGTCAGCATCTTCTCTTGATTCTTCTGTGAGTTGTGGAGGCAGCGCTAATGAAGCTAATGCTAAAATCACTATAAATGTCCCACAACTCGTGTGGCCCCCATTACCTTTAACAGTTCCTTTCGTGAGCATCTCTAAGCACTATTGGCACATGACAAGTTTATGTGTTAGTGCTGTAATTAAACCTCTGAAGGCTATGGTTCAGATCAATGGGTGTGACAGGCCTTAAACACAGGCTGAAGTCTGCTTGTCTCTGTGTGAAGGAGAGGAGATATATGTGAATGGGCTTTCACTACAAACAAGAGTTAGGACTTCACTGGTGACATTTTGAAAGATGTTTAGCAGGACTTGTCAAACTTGATGCAATAATAAAATTTCAATCTTGATTTTATTCATTTTTATTTAATATTATCATGTGGTCTTATACCAGTTAATAAAGATAATTGCAAAAAAGTCCAAAATTGACCTATAAATGAATTCCTGATTTTAATACTAGTTTCACGATCCATTTTTGATAGCTCTACTTGCATGTGAAATGATTAAAATTTTATTTAAAATGAACAATAATAATGCATACACAGCAGGTAGCTAAAGTGTCTGATCCTTGGAAACCAGTCTAATCTACACAGTTTTTGATCTATCTATCAGTCCAGCATCATGAGACTGGGCTTTCCCTTAAAGATTAAGGCAAGATTAGGATCTCAGCTATTTGGGAAGAGCTTGGAGTAGAGCCGCTGCTCCTCCACATCGAGAGCTGAGTTGCCTCCTGCACACCTTTTTCTTTGGGATGAGACCTAAGACATTCGGCTGACTTTGGGATTACACCAGGGGAAATGGAGTAAGCAAAATAGATAGGTGTTAGATATATATAACAGTAGGTAGGTAACTTTAACATGTATTATCTATATTTATGAATGCTATATGGACTCCATTTTTAAGCTAAGCTAAGAACTGCTTCAGGGTGTCCTATTTACAAAATGTATTTGTTTAAATGTTTTTTCTGTACATTTTGTCATTTTTAATGTAGAAAGCATTTTGATAAACATCGCTCCTGTCAAAAGTATACTTTTTAGAGCAGTGCTTCCCACACTAAGGCTCACTGAGCTGGTTTCAAAAATGTAATAGAAATGATCAGACTGTATTTAATAATCTTTAATATCTTTTAGTGAAATAATGTCCAATAAATAAATAACATTCCACCTGATTTAACAACTTTCATGTTCATTTTGCTGAGGGAATTGCAAGTTAATTGCATTGTTATTTTCACGAAGACGAGCCTGAAAAGTTTAGGAGTATTTAAAGTTTAAAGTATTGATAAACAAGTCGGGTGATGAAAGAAAAGAAGTCAGAACAATGTGTGAATCATTACTAGCGACCACAGAGAAAACACTGTCTCACTGCTGTATTTAAGTGTTGTGACGCTGCACTTCTGTTTGATCCAAAAGTGAAATGTCCATAAAGATTATCCCCTTTGTTCCTCCACGGCCCATTTGAAAGCACTTTTCTTGCTCTATCGCCTCTCTATGTCTCAGTATCACTCGCTCTCCCACTCGCTGCCCCCTGTTGATCCTTCTCAGTTTTGGACGAGATAATGACGCCAATTAGCTGCTAACGCTGGCACTTAGCTCCGTTAGCTCGTAGCCTCTGTCCTCTCATGGGTCACAGGAACACAGGCTGTTTGTGAAGAGTAACTGCCAACAACACATCAACCCAAAAAAAAAAAAAAAAAAAAAAAAAGTGGCGAAACGCTTTAGAACAGTCAGCCCACTTGTCTCCAAGGAGATGATACTGGTTTGCCTGCGAAACTATCCAGCTAAATAAGCACCAAGTTACAGGTAAGATCTATGGAAAAGCAACCACGCTCACAGTAAGAATGCATGCTTTTCAAGGTATATTCTTTTTAACTACACCTAAATGAATAAATACAACATAGCTTAATGCCATACTGTGGAACATTCCAGACAAAGCAATAACATTTCCTTGGAGACAAGCAGTTTAAAAGATGAGACCAAAACTACAAGAAAAAAAAAAAATCTATCGGAAAAGTACGCTGTTGCTTCTACCACCAACTGTAGTTAGGTTACTTTTTGTTTCATTATTATCCAAAGTTCCCAAGTCCTCCAAAACCCAAAAGTTGTCTAAACATATATATTGTAATATAGCATATAAGCAATAGTGTTTATGGGGCAATTTAAATTGTCTGACAGGTTGTTATTGCTGTCAGTGTCACAAAGATTGCATTTTAGGCAGTCCCTCTCCTCAAAAAGTGGACAGGTTTCTGGTCTAGTCCTGGTTCAGCCCTGGGTCTGTTCTGGCCTCATTACTGCACTGTTTGTGTGGGATTCCTGTCATTGTCGCTGTGTGGAGGTGGGCTATAGTGTGTTTACCATCACAGTCTCCTCACTCTGCAAGCCAATTCTGCTGCTTATGTGTGTGCTAACAAAGACCACTACATAAGAAAAAGAGTGGATTTAGTTTGAATAAGTTTTGCATAGTCAAAATAGTCTCTTCTTCCATACTGTCTAAAAAACTTGTATTGGAGAAATTAGTGGTTTAAAAATTGCCACTGAATGAATATATTTCAAATAGAAACTAACTTTCAGGGTGGAAGCTGCTTGTCTCCAAACATGTTATAGGAAAGTTATATGGAAGCTTAGCAATCAATCAAACCTGTTGCTAACGCTAGCAAGAGTGACCTCGGGGAAAGAAGGCGCTTGATTTGTCTGTTATTGCTCATCTCTTATTAAACAAAATAAAAATACCAGGATCATTTAGAGTGGGTTACAAACATTTTAAGACCAAAATGTCAAGGCACACTGCAGCAATTACAGAGAGAGGGGCGACAATTTTTCAATGTAAAGTGAGTTGATGGAGCCGGAGGTGTGCCCATGATCACCTATTTGGAACATGCAGCGACTAGCAGGTTAGCTATGTCCATTTATATACACAGCGTATAGTTGGTTAGGGCTATTTTGTATAAGTGTGTTGGGTCCAACGTTTAGTCTTGGTAGTAATCAATCATCATTATTGTATTGCTCTTGTCATATTCATTGATCATAACATCTTAATTAGCCATTCAATTCACAGACACTCTTTATGGAAAAAAAAAAGCAGGTTCCAAAGTGCTGCACAATTTTCAAACTATAAAAAAACACATAAATAAACAGTATCGGGATATTAGTGCAATCAATCCAAAGAAGTTTACTGTGGAGGCCATTTTGGTTTCTTTGCAAACCATCGCCACGGCAACGGCCCCCTGAAGACAGCTCTTATGAAACCTCTTTTATGTGAGCGACATTATCTGAGAAATCTCCCCATTTTTACAGCAGCAGACGGGCATCCAAGCAGCAGCGACCTTGACTTTATTCAATGTTGGTTTTCTCTGATTAAAATGTTTTCTTGTCATTTTATTGAGGCGGTAAAACGTTGGGTTGAAGGATGCATTTTTCCCACGAGACTCTTAAAAATCTGAAAGAATGAGTTTAATCGAACGCAAAAAACAGTGGCACCATTGAGGACAGTAAAAGTCACCGTTTTTATAAGAAATGACCAAATAGGAAAAGATAAGTAAATTCTTATTGTTCATAAAATGGCCTGGGGAAGGCTGAAGGAAGAAGAAGTTTTGACATTGTTTGTACATTTGCTGATCACAATATTATCGTAAGAACTAAATACATATATATAATAATAGTGAGAATCTCAGCACAAAAAAAATGTAATTTCATTTTTAAACCTCTTAATGTTCAATTTACTCAAATAAATGTGTTTTTATTGTTAAATAAAACATGTACACTGTGAGCAAGCTTGCCTCTCAACAGATCTAATTTGAAACTTTGCCTGATGGCATGAGATACTTCCATGGACTAATTTAATGTCATACTGTGGAACATTCCAGGCAAAGCATTTCTCCATGGAAACAAATGGGTTACATAATGCATTTTGAAAAGTGAATTAAATGTCTGTGTTGTTTCGTTACAGTGTTTGTAATTATGAATACTATTATTTATTTATTTAATCTAATTTTTTATCTCTTATATAATCAATAATTGAAAATAAACATTAAAATCTGACATTGTGACCTCCATAGCGGATAGTCTTCTAAGCATTTTACTTTCCCCATCTTTTGCCCTAGTCTAACCTGAAAACCTCCCACCCATGTTGTTCGTAGGTGATCACTGCCCCTTCTGTATCTCTGACAGCTGTAATCACATTGGCACATCCATCTTTATGTCTCTCGTCGCTTGCTGTACAAACTTGTGATTAAGTTGAGTGGTGAAACGGGGCTCACTGCTGCAGACATGCCACTGTTATAAATGGGTGCTTGTGTTTTGTCACTGTTTCCTGTCAGATTTTTAATTAAACCAGACAAAAGCTGTGGCCAGAGCGAGAGAGTGGAAGAGGTTTGGGGCTCTGATAGTGTCCAGCTAAAAGGAAACGCATATATTTAGCTCAGTCAAGTGGAGTTCATTATGTTGCAGTGAGTTCATGAACGTTGCATTTGTATTAGATTAAAGGTGATGTACCTGATTGTTCCCATCTTAAAAAAACTTCAAAACCAGAACAAATTTCAATTTAAACTGTTTGCAGTGGTCCAGTGTTACTCCTAACTAACATGATTAACTAACCTGATGCATTCCAGTCATCCTATTCATTCACTACAATGAGTTTATAAGCGCTTTTCAAAACAGACAGAGTTTTGCCATGACAGTAAACCTAACAACAACTAGCACACTTCCTGATTATTAGACAGTAACATGCTTTCTAATTAGACGTAGGCAGCATGCAGTGGAGTTATTTTGACCTCAAGAGCTGCTTATGCAATATATCTGTACTGGGTCAAGACAGATTTTGCTCAACTGCATGAAAAAAAAATCTGAGAGAGGCACTTTCAAATAATTGGTTATAATTTAAAAATCAAATATATTACTAATTGCAAACAAGTAAATTTCATAACCCTTAGTTGCAGTCCCTTCAACAAAACAGAGCCAATAATGTCGTCTAATGTGTTGTCTAATGCGTGTGTGCAATTTTTAGGTTTAGGTAAATAATAAATAAATAAATGAATAAATAAAAAGATTCTTATACAACATTGATAATAAAAGAAAAAAAACATTCTTTCTTCAATAGAATGCAATTTGAAATCACAGTTCTTTCTTTTAAATTACCAGACAGTCTTATATCTGTGTAATCCCTCAGTGGTACATGGGTGTATACTAGTCTATGTGCCTTATACTTGTTCTGATACAGCTCAAGATCATTCTAAAGCTATTCAGGAAAGGTTCATTTCTGACATGAGTACCTAGTTTTGATATTAGTTTTAGTATTGATTATGATCAGATTTTCAATACTTTTGACAGCCATATGATGAAGCTAAGTCTATTAAAAAGAAATGGTTATGCTGGTGGTAAGTTAGATCGGAGAGACTTTTTATGTGCCATCTGGAAGTGAGCTCCCTCTGTCTGCTCCTGTCTGCACCTGGTCCCTCTCTCCTCACTGCTCTATTTGTGCAGCTTCTCTGTGGAGCAAAACCATGTTATTTTTCATCCAATCTGTGCATTTGTTTTTAGGGAAAAAAATAAGGAGAAGAACGCACTGTCCTCTGATCATCCCAGAATCTAAGGAGCACAAACATTTTTTTAACAGTTAAGAGTTTAAGTGGAACTAAAGAGTAAATCAACTTTTTTGCTACTAAACTACGTTGTCTATTAGTCCTTGTCTTTTTTGGGGCAATTTTAGTGCAAAGTAGGTACATTTGCAGCTTTCTGGTCAAAACAACTGAGCAGCTACTGTAATTTCAAATACTATGTGGGATCACACAACACTGCCCTGATTAAAGCCAGGTATTTCTGATTACAACCACCTGGAGTTTGAAGTGTGAATGCAATTATAAAGCTTCTTATACCTCCAGACCCCACCCCTCGCTCTTTTCTTTAAGCGTCCCCAAGGCGCTGCCCAGCTTAGCGTCTCAATTTGCAAAGTGACTGTGGGCAGAGTTTAAATATCTAGTCCCACTTTAAATTCACATATTGATTTCAATCTAACCGTAGTCTCGTTTGAGCACTATTGGCTACACACCTCCTCTCGTCAGAAGTATAGTAAACCAGAAATGACAAACTTGACAAAGGCAAGGTCTCATAAAAACTGTGTCGTATTACCATAGCAACCAGAGCCCCTTACACATGTCCACAGTCTACAGAAAAAAACACTTTTAATTGAAGCACTTCACCACTGGACGTCTCAAAGGATTTTGTTTGAAATGAAGTGATGCCAATTGACCTCTATAACAAGTTTGCGTAACTATCAATCCCACTACTACAAATGCACAAAGCTCAAATAAGTATGTTTATATAGAACAAGGGGTGAATGATTTGACAAAATTAGTACGTATATCATGGTTTTACATACACATTTAGGCATTCATTTGCAGGGTTGATTGCTTATATGACAATGGATCGCCCTTGGAAACAGCAATGAACAGTGCCTTCACTACATCCTAGAACAGTCCTCCACAAATTTTAATTTATAGATTAAACTGTTACAGATTTTGGTCTGTATTTTGGTCATTAAAATGCATTTGCCTGACCAGCCAAGCCCCTTCTGCAATCTGCTCAAATCCAGAAGGGTCTGGAATGGGATGTGGGAAGGTCCAGCTACAGCTGCCAATACATATCACGTGTCTCTAAATATTCACGTGTCTCTAAATATTCTTGTAACATCCAGAATAAAATATATAACTTATTTTACCTGCAATAAATACGAGTTTGATGCTTTGCCTGTTAATTCTGTAAAAATCCATGGTGATCTTAGTCCTCTGCAGTATTTGTTCCCATTTTTTACTTATAAGATTTGTATGTTTGTTTTGACATGGACCATGCATCTCTCTGATTGGTTAATCGGCCACTCAATCATGCTTGGAGAGACAGGATACGGTTCCAGACCCACTCGTCTTTGTAACTTTTTTCAGGGCATGTGTTTCTGGCTGGCCAGGTAAAACATTTATTGCAAGAATTGAGTTTAAGAGGACTTGAAGAGAACAAAGGACAAGAATTAAAGAAAAATGCAGTATTGAAGATAAAGATGAAATATATAAAATATTCATAGTCATTTATACAATAGGATATAGGCCTTTCAATGCAGCATTTTTTATTTCAAATATTTACCATTGCGTAATATAACTGTTCACGTCACATAAAGGTTTATCTGATAAAAATAAAAAAAATAAAAAAAAAAAAAATCCTCGGCCTCTGACAGATCATGTTAAACACCATTTGGACAGTACAGTTGTCAGATGTGTTGTAACAGCACAGACGATGGCAGTACTTTGGCCGGTTGCTATGGAAACTCGGGGGAAGCAGGTTTTTGCAGCGAGAGAGGCGTGATTGACAGAACGGGAACAGAACGAACAGAGAGAGAGAGAAAAAAAGAGAGGGAGAGAGAGAAAGAGGAGTGAAGACAGACAACTGTGATGAAACAAGGCTTCTTGATAGCATTCTTGAAGACATTAGTTTACAAGTAATAACAACATTGGTAGAGAAAGAAACTGAGTGAGGGGGTAGGTAAAAAAGAAGAGTGTGGGGTAAGTGAGTGAGAAAGACAGAACGAGGAGACAGAGAAGAGTGAGAGAGGAGGGGAGAGAGAGGAAAACAAACAAGACTCCTGAGAAAGAGAGAGAGAGAGAGAGAGAGAGAGAGAGAGTGAGAGAAAGAGACAATAGGAGAAAGAGAAAAGTGTGGGGTAGGTGAGAGAGAGTAGTAAAGACAGACAACACTGATGAAACTAGTCCTCCTGATAGCGTTCATGAAGATGTTAGCTTAGAAGTATAACAACAAGAGATAGAGAGGATAGGTGAAGGAGAGGAGGAGGGTGGGAGCGAGTGAAGAGAGGGAAAAGAAGAGGAGTGAGAGGTAAAGAGAAGTTGAGGAAAGGACAGGTGGAGAACGAGGAGAGGTGAGAGAGAGAGAGAGTAGTAAGAGGTAGAGAAAGACAAAAAGAAAGGAGAGGAAGAGAGAGAGGTAAGTGGAGATGAGGAGAGAGAGAGGAAAGAGAAGAGTGAGAGAAGAGAAAGAGAAGATAGGAGGAAAGAGAGAAAGAGGAGAGGAGTAGGAGAAGAGGAGGGAGAGAGAAGAGAGAGAGACAAGAGAGAAAGGAGAGAGAAGAGAGAGAGGAAGAGAAGAGAGAGAAAGAGAGAGGAGAGAGAGGGTGAGAGATTAGAAAGAGGAGAGAAAGAGAAAAGTGTGGGTAGGTGAGAGAGAGAGTAAAGACAGAGAAACAAGTCCTCCTGATAGCGTTCATGAAGAGGTTAGCTTAGAAGTAATAACAACAAGAGATAGAGAGGATAGGTGAAGGAGAGGAGAGGAGGGTGGGATTAGCGAGTGAAAGAGGAGAGAGGGAAGAGAGACAGAGGAGGTTAGAGGAGAACAAATGAGTGAGAGAAGTCTGAGGGAGAAAGAGAGGAAGGTAAGAGAGGTGAGAGAGAGAGACAGAGGGAGAAAGAGAGAAAGGGGGAGGAGGAGGTAAAAGAGAGGAGGGTGGGATTAGTGAATGAAAGAAGATAAAGGTAAGAGAGAGGAGGGGAGAGAGAGAAGAGAAAGTGAAAGAGATGAGAGTGGGGTAAGAGAAAGAGAGGAGAGAGAGAAAAGAGTGAGGGGTAAGGTAGAGGGAGGAGAACGGACAAGAGGCCTGTGTGTGTGAGAGAGAGAAAGACGTAGGTGAACGAAAGGAAGATACGAGCTTATAAGTCAAAACAATGAGAGGGGAGGGGAGAAAGAACGAGAGAGAGAAACAGATAGAGAGTAGTAAAGAGAGACAGCAGAAATGGAACAGGTCCATGTTAGCTTACAAGTAATAACAAGACAGAGAGGATAGGTGAAAGAGAAGAGGGTGGGAATCGTGAGTGAAAGAGGAGAGAGGAAAGAGTGAGGGAGGAGGTGAGAAAGAGGAGAACAAATGAGTGAGAAAAGTCTGAGGGAGAAAGAGAGGTAGGTGAGAGAGATAGAGGGAGACGGGGGCGTTCGTGAACATATCTTACATGTAATAACAAAATAAAGAGAGGCTAGGTGAAAGAGAAGAGGGCGGGATAAGTGAGGGAGAGAGATAGAGAGAGGGTGAGAGAGAGAGGAGTGTAGAAATAAAAATAAAGAAAGAGGGAGAGAGGGGGTAGATGGAAGAGGTGTGGAGAAGAGAGAGAGGGAGAGAGTGAGAGAGAGAGCAAAAGAAGGAAGAGGAAAGAAGGAAGAAGACAGTACAGACAGACAGCGGAGGTGGGAGAGAATAGACTAGGTTGGAGTAAATAATGTAAATAAATCTTGGTATTCAGTTGAATAAGCTGAATTCAAACGACCTTACCAGAAACACTGTGACCAAAGTGGGTGGATTTGAAAATGTTCATGTTTAAAGGATCACTATGACATCCATTCCACGGCCACACAAATTCTGCAGTCATTTTGATCAAGGACACAACAACAATCAGCAAGAAGTGTGGGATTTGAACAAACAACCTCATGGTTATAAGAAGAACAGTTCTGCTGATGTTTTGTTTTAAGCTAACTGTCAGGAATTTACACTTGAACAGCAAAATTAATCTTAATCAAATCCAAAATTAGCCAAAAAAAGACTGCAATTTTTAAAGTACCATTTTTTCCTCCACAAACAACAGCATATCCTGTCTTATTCTACATAAAAGCTGCCAGTGATTTTTAAAATTGTTTAATATAATGTTCTGAAATGTGGTTCTTGTTCTGGATGTATTTAAATGTGAACAGTAAAACATAAATCCCAAATCTAATTACAATGGTAATGCTTGTCAAAAAATGATTCTCCCTAAATGATTCAGGCCTGTTCTGCGCTGTTGTTCTGCCCATAGGACAAAGACAAAACTGTCTCAAGACCACCACACATGAGAAAAAAGGGGTTAAGTTCTGGCAGGTTACACATTTTGAGAAGCTGTAGTTCCAAAAGCACTGCAACAATGAGCAAATATATTAAAATAAAGTAAATAAAAAATGGTGAGGTAAAAATTCTCATCTCAGCTGCAACATCAAGGAACCACTTGCCCACTGACACACACATTCATACACCAGTGTACACACTGGGGGCGAGGTGGATTAAATGTATTACCTGAGGATACAACACCAGCATTCATCTGTGGGAGCTAGAATCACACCATCAACCTCTGGGTCAGTGGACAAACAGCGATATCAAACTACTGTCGTCCCTATTTCACCTCTAAAATCAAAATTGTGATATTATACATTTTTGGATATCTCCCACCTCTACAGTCATTTGTAATTTTGATTCTGAGCTAATCTTGAGCAAAAAATCCTACAGGTAATCATAAAAAAAAAAAAAAAAAAAAACCTCAACTCAGGTCCCATTTGTAAAAAGAAAAAAAAAACGTTGCAGAAAACAAACCATTCGTCTCACTCAGTGTCAAACTCAGCTCCACAAACAGGAGAGCATGACCCTTGCCGCTCGCTGTAGGGCCATCCATCACAGGACACAGGAGGTTAGCGGGAGGTTAGCATGTAGGCTAAAGCCGCGCTGCCAGGAGTGCTGAGGGGAGTGAGATGGATGAGTACTGGAGACTGCACAGGTTTCAAATGTGAGAACAGGGGAGATTAGCTCAACTACACCAGTGACAACAATCTACTCGAGTCAATAGGGTGGTGTGCTAGGCCTGTGCTTCGAAAATGGCTCATGTTTAGCATTAGGAAGTAGAATTGCAGTTGTTCTTTTTTTTGCCTCAGTATGGATATTAGCGCTGTAAGTAACTAAAGCAATTTTTGGCAAAAACTCTCAAAACTACTCTGTAAGCAATTATTTTTTTCATGTTTTTAAGACTAAAAAAACACGTACAGTACATTTAATGAGGTTTCAACAAGCATTGTAGTTGATAATGCAATAGGGACAATGGTGGATCACAAAAGTAATTTTCTAACAGGAAGGTTGGCAGTTCAATCCCAATGAGTGCTCATTGCCATTGTGCCCTTGAGCAAACACTTTATCCACAATCAATTTATCAGTATTTTGTTTAGTCACTTTTGTCCAAACTGCAATGTGAATCTGTGCATGTACAGAGGAGGCACAATGAGTATATGGTACAGAGGAGGGGCAGTGAATATATAGTACAGAGGAATGACAGTGAATAAATGGTAAAGAGGAACAGTGAATATATGGTACAGAGGGGGGACAGTAACTGTATGGTACAGAGGAGGGACAGGGAATATATGGTACAGAGGAGGGACAATGAATAAATGGTACAGAGGAGAGGAAGGGAACATACAGTACAGAAGTGGGACAGTGAATATTTAGGTAGAAGGATGCTGAGGTTAAAAACAGGAAGTCTAGAGGAAAACCAAATAGATTTATAGATACAGGGAAAGAAGACATGAAGTCAGATGGTGTGAGAAAAGGAGAGGTGGCATATTACAAAAAACTGTAAGAGCCCTGTTTGCACTCTGTTGACAACCCACTTCTCTCAACTTGACATTTACCAAATAGCAGAAAAATGCCTGTCGAACCAAAGAATGGGGCTTGTCAAAACTTTAGCCTCAAAATCCCACTCACTTTTTTCATTGCTGTGATCGACCAATCACATCGCAGCATGCATTATTCAAAAGTTCTATCCATCTGACATTTCTTAACCCACCAATTTGAGTGACATTTTATTCCCAAGTTTTGGCATCTCAGCCTTGACAGGGAGAGAAAAGCAAGTACATTGTCACCTGTAAGATTGTATGTCAAAACTTAAGTTTTAAACAACGCCCTCGTATGTTCTGTCATTTTGGTCTGATGAGATGGAAGTTTACGAGCTAAGGTCATATTTGTTCATTTTTGACAAGTTATGACAATTTAGTAAAATAGACTGTGTAAGGACTGTCAGACTTAAACACCAAGTACAAACTATAAGGAAATATTTCTGATATAATTCACCTCTACAAGATAATTATGTTTAATGGAGATAGCAAAAGAAAAAATCCTGTCAACTTTACAAAAGTTTTGCAGTGAAAATGCTTTGCTGCTCTGATCCAAGTCACTTCTTCAGTTCTGGTCAGATTGCTGGTAAACACTGCCTTATATCTACCTGAATGAGGAGCTAACTACACTGAAATTGACACACCTATTTGTTTGTGCCTGTGTCATAGGTATAATCATTCAGGGCCCTAATGGGTGCTCTTACACCTATTAGCATCCTGGCTAGCCCTATTGTTTTCCTTGTTGATTTAGGTCTGAGGATGGATTGTCTTTCCTAATAAAAAATGCCTCTTTAACTTCCCTCTCAAACAATTTCTTTTCTTTGGCTAATAGATGGGGGAAAGTAGAAATAATGTAGTTATAAAGTGTTGCTTTTGTGAGATCATTATGACTGGATACCCTTAAGGTGCAGTACCAAAAATGTTGACATAAAACATTTTAATCATTGGATTTATACAGCGCCTTTCAAGACACCCAAAGTGCTTTACATAGAAAGTCTGGAAGTGTCACCACAACTGAATGGTAAAATTGAAATCTTCCTCAAATAAATATTGAATGGCATCTAGATTAATACAGGTATATGTGCTGAAAAAAGTACTGGTATGAAGAAAAAAACAGGCATTGATTAAGTACAGTCCCCTCCAGCATGTCCTGAGTCTTCCCCGGGGCTCCATCCTCAGTGTCTTGGCTGGCCTGGGAACGCCTTTAGGTCCCAAAGGTGGAGCTGGAGGTGGGACCCCAAGGCATGGGCAGAGTCCCTGCTTAAACAAAAATAAAGTGGGTATAAACCATAATATAAAGTAGTTGACTAATTAAGTGTGACGTCCCCCGTAGTGTTCGGCTCCAGTCAAATAAAGCTCATCGAGGCTAGCGGTTAAAGCGGCCAATTTGGAGTCGAGCTCCATATCTGGAATTCCGACCATGAGTATCATAGCAACCAAAGAGCCAATCCAGAGCGAGGCTAAAGAAGGTAATGTCCCTTCCCATCTGCAACCTGGTTTAACACTGCGTGGGCTCTTGGCAACACTGTCACTCAAAATTGTTGCTAACATTAGCGGGAGTGACCTCGGGGAAAGAAGGTGACTAATTCATCTGTTATAATGTTTATATCTTGATATGCAGACACAACAGTGAAATAAAAACACAGACACATTCACAAAACCTGGACTAAAATGAATACATATTGAACTAGGGCGCCACGATTACGAAAACATATGTAATTGTGGTTTTTCAAACAAACTTTGCGATTGGATATTGATTTGTTGCAGAGTTCTATTCTGTTCAAACTATGCCTTGCAGTTTTACATTTTGAGAAAACCAGAACTAAACAAAGATTAAACCAAGGACAATCAGGACAAAACAAAACCAGTATAAAAGGTGACTAAGGCAAGTTTAACTCAGAAACTATTAAAGACAAAAAAACAGGACAAACCCAGGACTCAGTATAGACCTATTCCAGGACATCACTGGCACAAAGTCAGTCAGTTAATAAATCCATATTAAAGAGGTTCCAGAAGTGTGACAGGCAGGACAGAAGTCACTAGGGGGCGATAACGAGGGCACTCCTAATGCAGTTATGAATTCATGGAGGGCTTAAAAGTCAAATGTAATAGGTTTTGATCCCTGAGTTGGAGCGGCTGCATTTTGATGAGCATCTGTTGAAAAGTTGAGTGGATTTGAGGGCGAAAGGAGAAATGGCATTAAGTTATAACTAAGTATGTCCTCTTTCACTGCATCCATAAATCTACTCTACTCTCACACTGTGGAATGTAGGCCTTTTCTGGTGCTGCTCCATGCATTCACATTCACTTTTATTTAATGCTTCAGTCCTGTTTTAAAGAAGACACACATAAGCTGTGTTCGAATGTCCACCTTAGCCCCTAACCCCTCACCCACTGCAAAGTCCCTCACTCTTTAGCAGACCCTATAGTGCACTCATTCACAGAGCAATTCGGACATGTATCTCACTACTTTCAGGTCAGTAGACTCTTGCGTCTGGGTGAAAAAACATCTAAACCCTGATAACACTTGATTTCTGTAACAAATAATGATCAAATTGGACTGGGACGCAAACTTTGAAGCATGATATATGGCAACAGAGAGATATTGCAAAACGATAATATTGAAACTACTTTATGCCACTGATACAATACAACAATAATACAAGATAATCCCAGAAAACCATTTTTAAGTAGACAGTATGATTAAAATGCATGAGCTACAACAATACAAGAATGAACCAATAATTAGCCACAAAAAGTCACTTATCACTTAAATTGTCTCTCTTTTAACAGCTCGAGTTAGGGTAAGTGGCTAACGCTAGCAATTTTACACCGCAACGGTTTAATAGTAGTTGGTTCATAATCAAGGATCAACAACATCATAAACCTGCACTTCTATCTGTTTTCATTCAGTCGCTTTGGGACGCTGTTTAGTCACATTTATTTAGCCAGAGGATTAACCCCTTGACATGAAGTATCTCGTCTTCAAGTGGGCCCACCACTGGACACTACTTTTCAAGGTGCATTGTGGGAAATTTTGAATACACTACTTTTTCACCAACTAGACATTTGGACATCACTAAAAATGGCGTGACTTCTAAATGGTGCAGAGAACAGTGTGAACATTAAGACAAAGCCATAGAGGTTTTTTTGGGTTTTTTTTTGTTTTTTAGTGTTGAAAATTACACATTCTTACAGTGAGCAGAAAAGCACCTGGTGGCCTGGTGGCATCACCTACTTGTCTCCATGAAGGTGCATTGCGATAGACAAGGATATGGAAAAGTTATATAGTACACCTTTAAGTTACTACATCGATCTGACACAACCTAACAATAAAAAAGACCCGTTAACCTAGTATGGAATCTTATCAGAGAAGCTCATCTGTGAAGCTAATACAGTTTGCAAATGGTTTCCCTAAAAGGATCTGTAGCATCGAGTAAATGCTTTACTAAATTGTCTTTAAAAACTCTTTTACTATAAGCATTTGGTCATTTATTTATCCTTAGAGACTCCTTTAATAACATAATCATTCTTACTCAGATGCCTAAGGGGGACCCTGTTGTTTTGAGTGTTAAACAACCATAACAAAGTCCGAAGCTCAGCAAATCAATCTGAAATGCCGTAATAGTAGCTGAATAATTAGAAAAAGTAACACAACAGCTGCACCACAAGTATTTGGGATAGTCTTACAAAACCAGTTGGCCATAATTAGATACTCAACCCTGTTTTGAACAAGTCCCGGCCTTAACTGAAACTCTACCCTGAAAGAGAAGTGCCTTTCCTTTGGGTTTCTGTCATCTTAATGCACCTCCATTACATTGAAATTACCCAGTGAACCTGCTGATATAATGCGCCGCAGTCTTATGCAGTGAGTTGTATTGCTGTAAATCTGGTGACTGCGTGAAGCTTGTATTGATTTAGCTGTAAAAGTCCACTCATAAGCTCACTTCTGCCTCATTTAGACCGCTGTTAGAATGGAGGCACTGGGCATGACGTATGCTACATGTTCCAAGCCTGGTGACACACACATTAAAAAGAGGAATGGGAGTAAAAAGTGTAATTTCTGTTGAAGTTATAAAGACAGAGGGGCGTAATGCCACAAGATTATAGCAGTTTTTTACTTTTTATCTTCTAATAGTAAAATGTGGCAATCTATTTTAATAAGAATTCTTTTAAAATTACACTTTTTTTTACACTGCCTAACACATAACATATTTAGATGCACCTTTTATTCTTTTGAAAATGCTATATTGGCTGAAACCAATGCATTAACAATGTATTCAACATTGTGTTCATACAAATTGTTTTAACACAACTGCACTAAAAACAGAAAAACATGTGTCTTTCCTGTGAGGAGGCTTGCATCTCCACAAACCTATATTTTATTTGTCCTGGAGCTGGTCTAATGCTTGTTTCCATGGAAATGTTGTTCTTTTGGCTATAATCTTCCACAGTATGGCACAAAACGAATCAATCTCCATGGAGAATGTTCAGAAGTATTCCAGACAGTTACATAGTGTGGCTTGAATTACTTAATTTATTCCATTAATTTAATTTAATCAGTTTAATTTAATGTGTGTCTTTGGGTTATTGTGTTGTTTTTTTTTCAGATACTTGGTTAGCGAAGTTTGAGTTTATTAGTTGGTTTACCTCCAATAGCGCAGTGCCCCCCTGTGTTGTCTACTTCCACAGATTAGAGAGACCTTGTTAAAAGAGTAGTGACAAAGAGCCTGCAGACACCCATAGGAAGGACCCCCGCGGCAGCAGAATTAGCCCAGGATCGGCGCTTGTTTCCTGGGCTCTGGTTTAACAAGTGTGGGCCTGGTGTGACAGCTCAAATCCACATGTTACTTTGAAATCAATTTGCAACACTGCCAGCATTCATAAACCTTTAGTCTATTGTGCAGCATGGAAAGACCTGTTTACAGGCACGCTATGTAATGCTTGTTTCCATGGAGTTGTCTTTGTTTTGCCTGGAATGCTTCACAGTATAGCATTAATCTAAGGAGAGAGAACTCCACCCACAACTAGAATGCATGTTTTTCAAGATATTTTTGAGCAACAATAACATATGTAATCAATATACTTTTAATCCATTACTCTAGAACATTTCAGGAAAAGAAGTAACATTCCACTGAGACGAACATGTGACCCTCCACCACAAAAGTTACATAGTGCAGCTTTGATTGGTATACTATACTATCGTCTGTCCTTGCAAAGACAGTTCCAGTATTGTGGCTGGTTTGCAACAAAAAGAGCAAAAAAAGAAAATCTTAAAAATCTTCAGCTTAACGTTTCACTGTGGAAAATATATTGAAAATAACTTGGACTCTATTATTATTATTTATTCTTTTTTTTTTTTTTTTTTTCAATCTTTAAATAGGTTTATTTGAGCAAAGTATTTTAACAATGCCCAAGCACCCCCAAAGGACACCACGAGGGACACTGTCAAATGCCTTCTCCAGATCCACAAAGCACATGTGGACTGGTTGGGCAAACTCCCAAGAGTGTAGAGCTGGTCTAGTGTTCCACGACCAAAAACCACACTGCTTCTCCTGAATCCGAAGTTCGACTATCAGATGGATACTCCCCTATAGCACCCTGGAATAGACCTTACCGGGAAGGCTGAGGAGTGTGATTCCCCTGTAACTGGAACACAAGCCCCGGTCCCCCTTCTTATACAGAGGGACCACCACTCCGGTCTGCCAGTTAAGAGGTACCGTCCTTGACTGTCACGCGATGTTGTAGAGACGTGTCAGCCAAAACAGAAAAGAAAAAAAAAGAAAAACACAAACACATTTTTGTTATTATCGCCAAACCCTAGCCATGGAAGGAATATTTTAAACACTAAAGACTACAATTTTGAAACAGTCCACAATCCTCTACTATTACAAGCCCTTCCCCTTTAAACTTTAAGCTTATCAAAATAAGTCCATGTTTATTTAATTACAAGTGAAAATGCTAAACAGTCCCGTGTCTCCCTCACAATGAAGCTAAAACGCCTGTGCCGTTTCCCTATTCTTTACAGCGCTCCTCTGCGGGCCCATTTAATTAGCACGGCTTTAATAGCAATTTAGAGGAAATGACTTTGGGCTCCTCTTGGACTCCTGTGTAGTCTGTGTAGAAGAGAAGCTGCTCTGAAAATACTAACGCGCACTAACACATAAATACTACACCGCTTGTTCCTGCAAATGCATGAAACAAATCAGGTTATGTTGTATGTAAAAGCATTCAGTTTGATCACGTGTAAAATGGGTAAATATGTGTTGCTGAAGGCGCTCAGCTGATTTTAACTGTCTAAAAAATGTAAAAATATATTTTTTTTAAAGGTTTGCGGCAGCCCAAAGTTATTCACCTCACTTTCCTAAAGCAAGAGCACCCAATTATTCACCATGATCAAAGTGCTTTTCTAAATTTTCAATCTAAAGTTTTGAAAGTAGAGTTTCCACAATAATGCTTAAAAACTACCATGCTAACAGCACACTTCCTTGTTCACAGAGGATAAAACAAAGTGTCATATTGACCGTTTCAGCTGCTTTTACGATGTATCTGCAAAACAAATTTAACTTTATTAAATGAAAAATGACTGAATACAGTCCATTTAATATGAGTCACCGAGAAACACCGAGAATACATACACGCATGCATGCACGCATACACGCACACACACACACACACACACACACACACACACACACACACACACACACACACACACACGACTAAACCAAAAACAAAACCTATAGAACTGGACCAAACCAAGTCTAGGAGTAAAGTCAGGATTAAAGCGGTCTCAGACAAGAACCAAACTAGGACAAATGTGAATGCACTATTACAAGTCTAAATTAAGTCTCTCTCTTCAGATAATTCAGCACCATGGACAGTACACAGTGGTCCTAGATAGTTACAGCATATCATTATTGTAATTGCTTGTTTCTCCATTTGAAAATTACTCAAAGGTTTAGCGGAATTTTCAATTTTATTAAATGTCAGCCATGAGAAGAACTATTCTAACAAAATAGAGATTTATCAGCAGTACAAAAAATCTAAAATAAAATTTAATTTAAAACTGAGCTGGAGGACAGGTCAGAATTCAGTGGTGGATTTTGCTGTTTAACTGTCAGATTACAGATTTGTTGACCTGGTTCATGGTTAATATCTCTGTAATTACTGGGCCTATCCACATTAAAGAAAAACTGGCACAAAATTCAAAGTCTTCTCTGTCAGTGTAAATAAACTACTGTGAAATAATTTTGCACAATAGCTTCCATAACTCAACACCAAGGACTTGGTGTCAACTGAACAAACTTGTAGCTATGATTAACATGGCAAGTTTGTGGACTCAATCGAAAAACAAATAATAAGGTTCAACATTTGTGGATCATAAGTTTGGTTATATCTCCCACAGAGTTCTGCCTGCATCCTCCATCTGAAATCATAACATTGTTGAAATTCTGGAACACAGCCTCTTTATGGGTTTCAGCTTTGTTTTCCCATTCAAAATATATAGCATTTTGTTTTTGCATTTTTTATCACTTTGAAACCCATGTATCTAAAAACCTAACTCGTAGCAACTGAATGTAGAATTTTAACCACTTGGAGCTGCTTGTTCCCAAACCCCCTTTTACAAATCACACCTATAACTCATTTCATGTTTAAATTTCTGCTCAAACAAACTTCTATCTGTCAGATTACTCACTGTATTTGGCTCACAGCAAAGACACATTAGGTCCAGACGTTACAGTGACGTTCTTTTGGCACATTTCAGTTGACACGGCGTTTACAGAACTGAAATCTGAGCTCAAATCTGTCAACGAGAGACTGGAGGCGATGTAAAAAACATGTATTACCGAGGATTAACTGCACATTCTAAACTTTGACATTTTGAGTTTAATTTTAGAGCAAACTAACTGAGTGAAGTGACTGTGCCATTTTGTTTGACAACTAATTTAAGACTACCTTTGTTGAAATTAAAGTTGTAATACGTAACTTTTCTGTTGGGGATTCTGCAGTCTGCTTGTATCCATGGAGCTGTTCTTGCTTTACTAGAATGTTTCACAGTATGGCATTGAACTTATATCAATAATTTATTTTTGTTGTTTTGATTGCTCAAAAATACCTTGGAAAACATTTGTATTGTAACATTGAATTTGTACTGTGACCAGGGTCAGCACTGCACAGATCTGACCTGTACATATGTATATTTAATGTGTGTGTGCAACATAATAATGAAACTTACCAAACACTTAAATTAGGATTGCTTGGCTGAATGACTTCAGACAAATATAACATTTTTGAAGAAATACAAGGAAATTAGCAACTTCCTCCCAAACTAGTTCACGTTAAATGGTTTGCAGTGGTCCAAAGTTATTCACCTCACTTTACTAACGCAATCCTAGTATCCTAATTATTCACCATGATCAATTTATAAGTGCTTTTCACAGTTTTCAGAGCCAGGGTTTTGAGAGTAGAGTTTTCAAGATAATGCTAAAAAAAAAAAAAAAACTAGCATGCTAACAGCACACTTCTTGGTTTACGGAGGATAAAACACTTCATAATTAGATGCAGACATGTATGCTTTTTAAAACATATTTGGAGATACAAGGAAATTAACTAACTACTTATTACAATTACTATTATTATTATTATTATTATCATCTAAAACAGAGGGTCAGGAAACAGTATACCATGGTGAAAATAGGTCCAATAATATCATAAACTATTCAAATAAATAACAGTAAACTTGATTTCACATTACATTTGTCAAGTTTGCGGTGAGTCCTGGGTCAGTCGCGTAGTTATTTTGAGGGTCTAAATAATGTATAAAATGCAGTACTTCACTCTTTTGTGTGTGTTCCATTGAGATGTTATGGTTGACTCCACTGACTTAGTAAAGGTAAAAATTGAAAAAGCAGCTTGTGTCTGTGCCTTGTAACACAACTGCCTTTCGGGTTTGTTGCTGGGAGAGGTTTTTCTCCTTTGGCTCAGAACCATTACAGACCTGATTGATTTTATTTCAGCTGTGAACACAACAGTTTGGCCTTTCAAACGCCTCTGAATCCAAATCTGTAAAAACTCATTTCTCTCGGGTCAGAGATGAACACGGGATATTCCACTTTTTGGCAGCCATTTTGGATTGACTGGGGACAAAAGTGGGATGTCATGTTACTACTGTATGTCAAATTGTACAATTGTTGTTGTGAGGAGGAACATAGTGATTTTGTTTTTTTCACTATAAGCGAATTAAGAAAAAAAAAAAAATCAATTTATATAGCATGTTTAAAACAACTTCAGCTGACCGAAGTGCTTCACATAAAATGTCAACAAAAGGAAAATATACAGGTAACATGATACATTGGAAAAGTATAATAAAACACCAAAATATTGTGTCTAGCTAGTATTAAATGCCAGGGAGAAGAGGTGGGTTTTCAGTCTAGTCTTAAACCGTTTTAAGGTTTGAGAGGATCTGAAAAGGCTGTGTCATTTTTGGTCTTGAGTCTGGCTTTGGGCCAGGCTCAAGGAGCTGGTCAGCTGACCTCAGAGCTCTGGCCTTTATTGCAGTAACTCTCTCAAAATAAATAAAACTAGAGAAGTGATCCAGGTTCAGCTAATCCTCTGCAGTTCTAGTCTGAACACCATTTAGGACTGCAAGATGAATTGTTATCGAATTAAAATCACAATTTTAATGAATGCGATTGGCAAAAAAAGCTGCCATTTTTGAAGTACCACAATTTCTCTGTAATCAACCAAACAGTCTGTCTTATTCTGCATAAAAGCAGCTAACCCTGTAGTTTAGATTTGTACAAATATTACCTGAAATGTGATTCTTAAAATGGGAAGCAATCATTAAAATATACATCGCAAAGCTGATCGCAATGTTTGTCAGAAAAATTACATGCCTATAAACTATAAATACTGAACTCCATGTAGCGTTGTCGTTCTGCTTGATTGGTGGAAGTATGTTTTCCTTTGAGTTGAAAATGTGGGTGCAGCAGATGAGCAGCTGTAGCCTGTTTGTTGTTTCTGGACAGATTCTGGTGAAGTTTGAGTGACGCACTAATGAGATTTCACTTCATTGTCAAGTAAATGAAGCCCTCTGGGCACAGCGACAGTCACTCCTTCGGTAAATTATGCTTGGTGAATATACTGGTACAACTCTGTGTGCACCTGCTTTGGGTAAAAAGTAAGGCTGCATCTAACAATTATTTTAGCAGGCCATTATTTTACAATACTAAAATTTAAAACTCAATTTCAATACTAAGAAATAGACTCAATACCTATTTTGCTACTATGATGATAATAAAAAGATTTATTTAGACAACAGAATGGGATTTTCAACATTAAATTGTAGTACTTTATTTCCATGTGGCCTTATATCTGTGTAATCCCTCAGTGGTCAAAGTAGGTTCCATGGTGGTCCATGGGCGTATACTAGCCTATGTGTCTTATACTTGTTCTGATACAACTCAAGATCATTCTACAGCTTTTCAGGAAAAGTTCATATTTGGTCCTGTGAATGTGACTTTTTTAGTATCGATACCTGCTCAGTGTCTTGTTTCAATACTAGTTTTAGTATCAATTAGTATGCGATTTTCATTACCTTATTTCGATTGATAAACTAGTGAAATGATTATTTCTATTGTACATTAAGACTTTGTAAATATATTATCAATGAAATATAACAGAATACTTCTAGAGAATATTTACAAATAGTGTACTATTGATGGAACACTAGGGACACTAGGGAATTCCATAACCTAGCAACCACACTGGGCCAAAGCTCCACTAATGTGTACAGGAGATATTATTCGACAAATACAATTACAGGAAAACACCTTTATGTTGTTGAAAACTTGAGAACTTTTGGATAAAACACCCAGAGTGATGTCATATATCATGTCAATATGTTTTAAAACTCTACTTCCTGTAATTTTTTTCATATTTCTCAACCTTTCTTCACAAACTATCATTTACATTTAAAACCGGTATAATCCCACCAAATTAAGTTAAAATGAGGGAGTAATACAATCCTCCCATATACGAACTTTAATCGTTGCAGCTCTACTTTAAAATCATTGCAAAAGTTGTAAATACAAGTACAGTACTCAAATAGAAAGAGTTTGAATGTGTTTAAAGGTGCACCATGTAGCTTTTCTGGTACATGTTCCATCACCTGCTTGTTTCTATGACATTTCATTGCTCATTTGTCCCAAAGGTTGTCATGTCATCTGAATAACCTCTATTTCCTTTCATACAAAACCCATGCCCTGCCCCCTAGAGTGTGTTCATATCACATTTGAAATTTAAATCTCAAGTATTTTCCTGAAAGATAATAGATGCGTTTTATGTCAGATTCCTCTAAATCCCCAGATATGAGGCACGGCGGAGCAGATGTTTTTCAAATAAAAGAGGCTCTGTATCTCACTTTGAAGACCAAAGGAAACCCAGGTTCAAAGCCCTGTCAGGTAAACACTAGGCGTGAAGATCGAGGAACAAACTCAGTAAAAGAGAGAGGAGGGGGTGAGGAGAACACAAGAAGGAGAGGGGAGAGGAGAGAGAGACAGGAGAGACAGGGGAGAGAGGAGAGGGAGGGGAGAAGAGAGGGAGGAGAGAGGAAAGGAGAACGATGAGAGAGACAGGAGAGAGATAGGAGAGAAAGGAGAGAGAGGGGAGGAGAGAGGGAGAAGAGAGGGAGGAGAGGAGAGAGCAGTGAGAGGAGAGAGAGGGGAGTGAGGAGGAGAGAGAGAACCATGAGAAGGGGCAAGAGAGAGAGCGAGAGAGAGAGAGAGAGAGAGAGAGAGAGAGAGAGAGGGGGGCAAGAGAGGGGAAGGAGGGAAAAGAGAAAGGGGAGAGAGGAAAGGTGAGCCTATACAGACACAGATCAGTAAATTATTTTAAGTAGGCTTTTTCAGAGAATTCATACACAATCAGAGGTGGGTACTCATTTATATAATAATGTACTTTTCTTTTTAATAAAAGTTTGTTTTCAGACCTCTTGCTTCTACTCTTACTTGAGCAATATCATTTACTGTGTAACAGGACCCTTAAATATACTTTAGTATATTATTTAAGTAACGCATAATTTCTTGTTAATAAATAAAATAATTAGAAGACATCACATATCTTTGTGATACACCCAGCACTGACCAGGTAAATTGATTTTTTCTGATACCCCTAGAACACAGTGGTGTTTAAATGCAACTCCAGGACAGTGAAAAAGAACTTGCAGACATATGTAAATGGAAAAATATTCTATCAAACAAACAAAAATAAATCAAATTCTTCTGAAAAACACACTGCAGGACAAATATCCATTTGGATTTTACTCAGCAAATATTCTCTCATTGGATCGCTACAACATATTTGGCACCCAGACCCGAGTGGTTTGCCAACGGACTGCATCTACTACAAGACAAAAAATAATGAATGAAATCCTAAAACTTTACTCACACAACGGAGACAATATCGCCGCGTTGGACCTGGAAGTTTCTCACACTCCAACGATTCAGCAGAACAACGTCGCTGTCTGATCCATCCGGGTTCAGAGAGGGCTGTGAAAAACAAGGATCATTGAGGGCTCCGATCCAACAACTCAGTGCTGTCTTAGATTTAGGGATTTATTTAACATGTATTTAATCCATTTTGTTAATGGACTTTAAAATGGTTGATTTACTGATGGAAAGGAGACATATTATGCAAATGTTATTGTCTTCCTTCCTCATTTACACACTCAAGGTTGTATTTAGAATAGTCAGAGACTGATTAGTCTTTACTCTCTTGCAGCAAGACAGCTCTGTATTTACTTTGTTTTCTTTTTTTCTTTCTTAAACGTTGATACATGAAGAATTCAGCAGCATCATGTAGCTATTTTGGCACCAAGACAAAAAATACATACGGCTCTAGTCAAATGAAGCTCATCGAGGCTAGCAGTTATAGGGGCCAATTTGGAACAAAGTTTCAACCGCGAGTATCATAGCAACCAAAGAGCCAATCTGGAGCAAGACTCTTGAAGGTAACACCCCTTCCCACCCACGCCGCTGGTTTAGGAGAGAGTGGGCGCTTAGCAACACTGTCAATCAAACCTGTTGCTAACGCTAGCAGGAGCGACCTCGGGGAAGATGCCTGATTTGTCTTTTATGAATGTTCATATCTTGATTTAAGGACACAATAGCAAAATAAAAATACCAGGATCATGTAGAGCGGGTTAATACAAATATTTTAAGACCAAAATATCGAAGCTCACTGCAGCAGTTACAGACAAAGGGATGACAATTTTTTGTAAAGTGAATTGGAGCCGATGAAACCAGAAGCGTGCTCATGATCATTTCCTATTTAGAATGCGGAGGCTAGCAGGTTAGCTATGTCCATTTATATATAGAGTCTATGGCAGTTATCCATAGGTGGCACTTTATTGTGATGATGTTTATGGTGACATACCATAAAGGGGGCATATTTAGCCTCTCTCTCTTCAACTTCACATGTCAGTGCTAACCCTAACGTTTTGTATCAGAAGCGCTAAAGAAGAGCTAAACTGTAGCAAAAGTAGTTCAGCTGGTACAGTGTTTGTCTTCTGAAGGTTGGCGGTTCAAATCCTGACATTAAAAAAATTATAATTGGGAGGTCAGATCCAGTGACTGGGTGGAGGTGGGTTTCAACTCCCACACACTTCTGAGTCCTTGGGCAAGACACTTAACCCACCTTGCTGCGTACAGTGGTGTGTGAATGGTGAGTGCCTTGAAGGTAATGCCTTGAAGTGTCATGATCCCTGCCTGCTCCTTCCTCATGTGTGTGCCCTGCCCCTCCCTCACCTGTCTGAGCCTGGAGCTGAGAGGAGTCCTGGCTGCTCCTACACGCACCTGGACTCCATCAGTGCAATCAACACCACCTGAACTGAATAAGAGGAGCCAGGACCCAGCACTCTGGGCCAGATTGTCTGCTCGTCACTGCTCACCTCACTGCTCGTTTCCCTGTTCGTCTGCCTGTTGTCCTGCTCGTGTCCTGCCTGTGTTCCGGTTCAGCACCCTGCCTCCCTGTACTGTCCTGGACTCCCGTCTCCGACCCTGTCTCCCAGTACCGGCTTTTGTTCCTGTCTCGTTGATCCCTGCACCTCTGGACCTTGACCTGCACCCAGCTCCTCGTATGTTCTCCCATCACTTGTTTTGTGTTCTGTCAATAAACACCCTTAAACTTGCCCCGAGTCCCGCATCTTTTGGTCCGCCTCACACCCCTCATTATGACATGAAGGTAGAAAAAAGCTATATAAAAATGTGACCATTGTCCATAATGACATTTGTTTTTTTATATTTAATTTAAATACATTAGATGCATACAAATTTACAGTTATATGTAAACTTACTTATCAATAAATTACATATAAACTAGGTTGTTGGGCTTAGTTGGCTCAAAATTTAGTGAAGGGAATGGGATTTAACTTATTTATCAGTTTAACTTCAGGGTAAAATGAAAAAAATGCTTCTAGAAGTACAAAATATGAAAAAATAAAATCCAATTTACAATCCTCTTTGTACCTGGGTCTTAACATGCAGTCTGCGTTTCATCAAATCTTGTTTTATTTGAGCACAAGGAGTCATTTCTCAATTTGTGAAAGCAGACAGGAGCCGAGACACTTTTACACAGGGAGAATGAAGAAGAGCGACGGCCTATCTGTTTTTCAGCTCTCAAATCAGTACCTGTCAGCTTCTGAGGCCTGTTTCAGTGAATTATGACGATGGTTTAACAAGGGGTCTAATGGTTATGGCTGCGATGTCCCGAAAATGTCACAAATGTAAAGATGTGATGAGAACAAGCCACACATTTCAAAGGACAAGATTATAAAAGTCCCATGGGATTGTAAAGTGATGGTGCGATATACATACAAATCATTTTTTGCAGCAAAAATACTTATACTTATTCATATTATTAAGCATGAAACTTTGTTTGGGACAGTAATTTTAGTTTCACTTATTTCACTTAAAGAGACTGCACCCATTTTTCATGTAATACATTTAAATGTGTTTGGCTCCAGTACAGATGTATTCTAGAAGAAGTTCATAGTGTCAAAGTCAGTTTGCATCCCCACAGGGCATTTTATCCCCCGCATACCAGGAAGTAACGTTGGTTTGTTGTTAGCTTTGGCAAGCTAGTTGTTGTAGTTACTAAACTGCAGTAAATTACAAAGTAAGGCATTACTGTAATCAGATTACAGGCATTTGATTACATGGGAGGGTTGTCTTAGTGGTGTCTTAGTTGAATAAAATTTGTATTTGTCAAGTAAGTATTTTATTGGGATTATTAAAGGTCCTATACTACACAAAATTGATTCTTGTGAGCTTTTAGCCATGTTAGAATGTTTGTTACCTCATCAAAAACATATACAGTGCTGTGTTTTGTTTCATTCACATATGTTTAAGTAACTCTTTATTATTAGGCTGTCTCCAGAGCTGAAATTATTCTAGTGAAGGTGCTTGGAGTTTAAAAACACAGTAGAGCACTTCCTGTATTACCACATGACATCAACAAGATGGAACAGAGTGTTTTCTGATTGAGAGCAGAACTCTAAATCTGCAGGGTTTGTGTGTTAAACAAGTGTGAATGAAACAAAACACAACTCCACATCTGTTTCTGATGAGGAAACAACATTATAACATAGATCAGAAAATTGCATAATCTGGAACCTTATATGGACCACAGCAGAAAGGAGAAGTCATGGAATAACTAGAATACTAGCTGAGCATTTAGGAATAAATTGTGAATTTAAACTGCCTTTTTTACAAACAGATTCAATTTACTAGTATAAAAAGATGTTTTAAGAGGTTTTTCAAGGGTAGGCCCTTAGTCAACCAACAGTTTAAGGCCTAATTATTTAAATTCTGTCTGAATACCATCATTTGGATCATTAAAAAACAAAGACAAAAGAAAATGGCATAATGCTTCTTTAATATGTGGCGATTTATCCTTTCATAATCAACCTGCTTTGTGCAATATTCTCCTTGTGTTGCATTTCTTGTCCTGACATTGAATCTGACAGTTCCATCACCGCCCCATCTCCAAACTATCTCTCCAACAACAACGACTCTATTATCTCACGACGCTGTGGCACTTTGTCGAATAAGCCACTCGCGACCGACCAAAAATACTACACTGGTTTCATTAAACGCAACGAGAGGGCCCATTTCACGCCTGCTGGGTAATTGACAGAAATATCTTATCTGTCCCACAAAATAAACAACCCGGAGCCGAGTAACAAAGAGGTTTATCAACTCCAGTTTCACTATATTATAATCTACCATCGATTTCCGTACGTGAATGTCTAAATAAAAAGTATTTTAGCGTTCAATAGCAAAATGAGTATGCAAAAAACAAACCTGAAAATAAACATATGGATAACCACACACAACAAGGCAAATAGAAAAAAAATATACATTATGTAGTATATATCTGGGTGATTAAAGTTGCACTGCATAACTTTTCTTGATGTCTGCTTGTTTCCATAGAGGCCATTGCTGTTCTTGTAATGGCACTGAACTAATTTATTTCATGACAGGTTCTGTTTTTACGCAATCAATTGCATTCTTATGTTGAGTGGACACACCTCTTCAAAGATCTGGCCTTTAATTTTGCCTGGTGGACTAACCTACAAGTCTCCATGGAGATAGGAAAGTTTAATGTGGAACATTAAGCTCCCATATCCACTGTCCCTCCTCTGTACCATATATTCACTGTCGCTCCTCTGTATCTCATTCTTAAACCTAACCATGTTAAGTATCCATTTGAAAGTCGTTGTTAGATTTACTGCAACGGCAAAACTCTTGCCTGACCAGCCAGTCCCCTTGACATTCTGCTCAAATCCAGAATTGGATTGGACAGGTCTGGAACTGGACCAAACAGCATGAAACACCTCTGTCCTAACTTGGGACACTTCAACCTCTGCCACTAATTTAAACACGTGTTTAGAGTATGGGTCTCTCTGATTGGTTAATCTGCCTGTCAATCACACCTTCTGAAATCAGCTAGAAAGGAAACGGCTCCAAACCCAATTGTGCTGTGTGGTTCTGGCTGGCCAGGTAAGCAAAACTCTGTTCTGGTCTTTGAAAGTCGTGAAAAGTGCTTATAAACTAATGACAGTGAATAATTAGTATGTTCAGAATGCATAAGGTAAGGTAGGAGTAACTTTGGATCACAGCAAACCATTTAAAATGAACTAGTTCTGTTTTCCACCCCTTTAAGAATTATTGTTAATATTTTGACAGCCCTTACCTGCATGGAGGCTCCTTCTACCCTGGCAACATAAGCGAACCGGTCCAGAGCCGTAACAGTCACAGGAACAGCAACGAAGAACCCGCTCACAAAGGCCCTCAGGTACCTCCTCCCTGATGTCCGCGCCTGAGCCATGCTAAAGACACAACAAGAGGACAAGCACAGACATAATTAAGGATGCACTAGAAATGGAAATAGAAAAGCAATAGGAGTGGAGTACCATGTCTACAAGACAAGACATTTTTAATATGCTTTAATTTAACAGTTTTGCTGTCATTGTAGCTTTTTGCATCTAAAGCTTCTCAAGAAACGTAACTCCCCACCACTCAATCCTGTTTCTGTGAACACAGAAAAACACTGAACATTGTGAAAATGTTGTAGCACAAAATGCTGTCTCATCCCTAACAAGCAATGGTTAAGGCAGACTTTATTGTCACTGTAGGGCAGGGGTGTCCAAACCTTTCTCATTAAGGGCCACAAATAAAAACACAGATAAAGCTGAGGGCCGATTGAGGGCCATAGACTGGTCGCCAATACAGTGAATACTTCAAATCTGCGTTATTGTACTGCGTTATTATACTTCAAATCTGCGTTATTGTTACAAGTTAACCACTCCTCAATGGGACACATGAAATATTTGATATGGGCTTGTTAAAGTAGATTTTCAGAAATGTACAGTAAAAAAGTAGCTTTTAAGGTAATATGGGCCAATTCACCTGTAAGCTTGAGGGCAAAGAAAAATTGGTCTGAGAGCCGCATTTGGCCCCTGGGCCACAGTCTGGGCATGCCTGCTGTAGGAAAATTTGTCCTCTGCATTTGACCCATCCTTCAATACTCCTAGGGCAACGGTGGGAACCATCTCCAAATCTTGAGCTAGGCTTGCAGGACTACTGCATGTTTTGAGTTGATGTTGATTTGACAGAGACAGGGAGAGACATATAAACACAGAAACACAGCTGTCATTCCACCAATGAAGCTAAAGAGGTGGCTGTATGTTTACACAATCATCATAAAATCAACTAATTATAATATAATAAGAACATCAAATGTTTTACATCAATCTTACCTGCTTTCTCTGTGTGGAGGTTTCCCCCCCATCAACCCAAAACATGCACAGTAAGTACAATCCTCCAGCTAAGGTAGTCCTGACCTAGGTCAAGATCTGCAGACGGGTCCCACAGGCGCAGCACTGCTTGCCTGTTGCGCCTGTTGCCCCAGTGGCATTGAGGGATCGCTCAAATGTACAGGACAAATTTCCCTACAGGGACAATAAAGTGTACCTTAATGCTACTGAGTGTGGGCTTAAAATTCTATTTCCAAGGACTCGAACAGGTAACGTGCCACCACTAGAAAAAAAGGTATACTGTACATTTAAAGGTATACTGTACCTTTAAATATTGACATCAATACCTCACATTTTTACAAGTTTTGCTCCTATCTCAATTAAATCGTTGTGATACCATCTCAAACCATGTAACCTCCCTCCTCTTTCAGTCTAAGCTCTGGTGCAGTGAACTCTTGGTCCCTGAAGTTCTGAGATATCCTGACATAGCCTCTGGATGTTTTGGCTGAGTGCAGACTACGATCATTGCTCTGCTGAACACTGTAATGTCACCCACTGGATCGCTGCACTGAGACCAGACCTGACAGAAGTACCACTGTTTCACCACACAAAGACACAAAGCGCTAAAGTGTTTAAATCCCAGCAGGTGTGTGGGATGCGTTTGACAGATGTCCAGTGGATCATGAACAAGTCTGCCCTCCCCGTCGCTTTTTTCAAAAGGCAAGGGCTGTAGGCCTTTAGTCATTTAGTCAAGTAACTGGTCGATGGCGTCTTAGTTTAAAATTTGTATTGGCCAAAACTGGTCAAAAATACAAAAAATCGGACATTAATTGATACTAAAACTAGTATTGAAACTAGATACTCATATGAACAGGTACTAAAAAAGTCACAGTCACAGGACAGAAATGGATCTTTCTTGAATACCTTTAGAATGATCTTGAGATGTATCAGACATAGATACGCCCATGGACCACTATGGAGCATTTTTTATTCTCATTGTATGTATCGGAATTGGTATCAAGTCTATTCTTTAGATTGAAATTTTAGTATCGTGACAACAATAGTGTCTTTTGGAAGTAGTATCTTGTCCTACCCAAGTAAATGGACTTGGAGTTGGGTTAGTTCATATCTCTCCTCCGCTGTGTACAGGAGGGAGGCGGGTCTACTGTAGCAGAACAACTCGTCCTGACAGCAGCAGATTGCCATTACGCTGCATAATTTCACCCCCAAAGAACACGAGTATCATCATCCAAAGTTTAGGTTTGACATCAAAGTTTCAAAGCCCCAAGGCCCATGGTTGAAGCTTGTTTCCTGTCAGTGGAAGAGCTGACTCAGCAAGATATTAAAAGCCAGATATTGAGCCAAATTGACTTACCACAAACATACCAGCAGAGTAAGGGGTAGGTAAAATTGTCAAAATGAATAGTAACTCCATGTTTTCTGGAGATTCTAGCAGATTTAGCAATTTATGAGAAATCTGTCAAAACTTTTGGTGGACGGTAAAACTGTTACATTATTAGAAATGCTGAAATATTTGTTTAGAATACAGACTGCTGCTGTCAGGCTGATCATTTTGGTTTTAAAATCGTAATTGTTAATTGTATTAACCCGCCGTACATGATTCTGGTATTTTTATTTTGCTATTGCGTCCGCAAATCAAAATATGAACATTATTAACAGAGAAATCAGGGGCCTTCATTCCCCAAGGTTGCTCCTGCTAGCGTTCGGAACAGGTTTGATTGACAGTATTGCTAAGCACTCGCTCCCTGCTAAAACAGTGGTGGAAGTAGGACACATTACCTTCAGCTGCCTTGCTCCAGATTGTCTCTTTTTTTGCTATACAGAGACAATAACAGTGGACTATATAATATGGAATATTCTACGCAAAGCCATAATCTTTCTATGAATAAGCAGGTGCCAAACCCTCAAGCAGAAAAGTTACATAGGGCACCCTTAAGTTCCACCTAGCCACGAATCCAACCGACAACCATCTTGAGTCTGAGGGGCAACTGAAGTGCCAATGTGATCTTTCTTTCCTTTTCTGTTGTTTCCTTGGAGCCTCACAAATCTCACACATGCACATAAAAAAAACAAACAAAAAAAAACAAAAACAAAAAAACAAAACACTTCACCAGCACAAAACTGAAACCGGGATAAATTGAGCGATATGAAGTTTGAAAGCTTGCTCAGGGCTAATCAGCTACGTGGTAAATAATGACAACAACACCGATAATTTTATTTATAATCTGTTTCTGAAACTTTATAGACTTTATAGATTTCTTTGAAGATTGGCAGTTCCAGGGCTGAAATTATCGAAGTGACGCGAAGGTATATGGACAGTGCACAGTGGAGCACTTCCTGCATTACCACATGACATCACAATGTGCAACAGAGCAATCTCTGCAAAAAGAAGTCACCCTCTGTTAGCACTCATTTCCACAACTCCAGTATGTGGTTCTGATTGGTGGAAACAACATTAGAATTTTGTGTTTTAATATTTGAAAATGTAATTATTATTATGAACAGAAAATTTATTGGGGATTATTATTTTTATTGTTAGCACTCATTTCCAGGTCAGTTGGTTTTTGGTGGGTACCGTATTTTAATAATTATGCTGGATTTTTCATTAGGAAACTTTTTTCTGAGGCCCAAAGGAAACTCTGAGGCCCAAACATCAGTCAGCAAAGCTCAGCCCACAGACCCACAAATCCAATTCAGAACCACTCCTAGGGCTGGGCAAAAAAAAAAAAAATTTAATCAATTATTAATTTGAAGTTCAAATCGATTTAGCACAAACCCTAACAACAGCCCTAATCAGTCCTATAGCTGAACACTGAGGAGAGATATATTCAAATTTGATCAGATGAACATGTCAAACAGCAGCTCTGCAGTGCTCATTCATACAAATATACTGAGCACTTTTTGCCCAATTCCAAGCACTTTTACTGTCACAGCGGACTGCCAGGTCAGCCGCATTCACACCGCACTCACCCCAGGTGGAAACACTGCGAGACCTCCTGTTTCAAGCGCTCTCGCACCAGCTGTTGACTGGAGTCCAGAGTGTGTCTGTCAGGTTCCCACCAGCCCAAGCCCACCGCTCTCAGAGCGAATGCTGTTTTACTAGTGGCAGTGTGAAAACAACCTCAGTATAATGTGCTTTTAGCAGAATCATACTAAATCCACAATGCCAAGAAACCACATGCTTTAACTGCCACATTTATCCTATAGACCATTTAAAAGGCTTCAAACTGATCATCTGCGAACAATTGCATCACTATTCAATACATTTAAAAAGGTTTAATTGAAAAAAAAAGAAAACAAAACATACACTATTCCATACAAGACCCCTTTCAAAAGAAGAAACAAGCTAAACTGTGCAATATCTTGAACCTAGAACTAAACAGGAGGCTCCTCTGAGCAGCAGTGTCCTCAGGAGGTGGACAGTTTGTGTTTTGGAGGAAAAGGCCAAAGCTAAAGGACGTTTGCTAAATGTCAAAGTGTGACCGAGGACACACTTCTGACACAACAACTTTTATAAATCTAATAAAGTTCTGAGGCATCGCTGAGAATTTCAAAGATTTATAAAGCCTTGGAATAAACAAGAGAGAGCATAAGATTTAGCAAAGGTGGAATATTATGGAATATTATGTTGGTTTAGTTAGTGGCAGAACATTTTGATTTACAGAGACATTGTGCAGACTTTTAAGAGCTTTATAAAATGTTCCTTCATCTTCATTAACTCACATGAAGTTGTATTTTTGATTGATTCATCCGTGTTTGAGTTATCTTTATTTGATTGAATTCAAGACACCAGCGTTGTATTTGACTAAATAAATTCTTGGTTGACTAAAAGCAGGTGTGGCATTAGAAGAAACTCTCGAAACTCAAATCTCAATGATCCACCCATATTTGACCAAAGTGCACTGGCAAGACAAGAAACTAGTAAAGTACTAGTACTAGTAAATTGTGTATTTGTATGTAAAAGCCAAAATTAATTCACAGTTCATTCCCGAATCTCCATCTAACTCATGCCAATTTCTCCTTTCTGCTATTGTGCGAGAATATCTTTTACAATCACAAAATATATTATTAGGGAAAAAACATTTTCAACTAAGATACCAAGGACTGATTAATCGATTAAAGAACAACAGACCTAAGAAAAGACTAGATGCTATTGCGTTTAAAATTTCCCTTTTCTCCTACTCCCCATACACTCTTTGTACTTACTTAGTACTCCAATTTCATTTTTACCTATATTACACAAAAGTGACTCTTGTGAACTTTCAGCCATGTACTGTGTACTTCCTCAAAAACATACCTGGAGTTGTGCTTTGTTTCATTAACACATGTTTGAGTAATTCTTTATTATTAGCCCACCTACATCTGTGAAGCTCAAAATGCTCTGTATCACGTTGTGATGTCATGAATCACTAGTTTTCAAGTTAACAACTCCTTTTACCTTTTGTTCAGTAAAGATTGGCAATTCTAGGGCTGAAGTTATCCAAATGATTGTAGTGAAGGTGTAGGAAACTTAAAAACATAGTGGAGCACTTCTTGTATTATCGCATGACATCATAAAGTGGTGTCTTTGTTTAAGAGAAGAACTCAGCCTAAAGATTCAGGGCCTGTGTGTTAAACATGTGTGAATGAAACAAAGCACAACTGGGGGTATATTTGTGATGGGGAAACATTGTGACATAGATCAGAAAATAGAGAAACATGGGTCCTTTAATGCCATACTGTAGAGCAGAGGTGCCCAAACTTTCTTTATCGAGGGCCACATCTCAAAACATGTTCATAGAGGAGGGCCACAGACCGGTGATCAATGCAGTGCAGTGCTTTATACACAGCTTTAACAAAGCCGCTGTATATTAATAAGGCCTGAAACACATTCATTTTAGGTCTGTATCAAAATGCAATGTGATGTGTGAGGAAATAGTGGTAGAAATAGTTACATTTGCTGTTAAAATACTGCTTATGATCAATTGGACCGGTTCAGCAGGAGGCCTGGGAGCCAATAACAACTGGTCTGAGGACTGCATTGGGCACTCAGGCCATAGTTTGGACACCCCTGCTGTAGAGCATTCCAGACCAGACAAAGCAATGTCATCTCCCTTGAGTCAGAAGTTACATAGTGCATCTTTAATTTCCAGAATATAAACAATAGAGAATTTGACTGCCATCTAACAACCAAAAAGGCAAATGTAATCCTCCAAACTATGAACTCTGCTACAAACCACAAGTTTTTACTGACAGAAGACTGGCTATGGAGCTATTTCAAAAGATCCAAGCTGAACACTGACAATTAGAAATGGCTGAATTTCTATCTCAATCCAAATTAGATTAGGATTAGATTCACAGTCCTTTGGCAAACTTCTTATCATGTTTGCTAACCTAGCATGCACCAGCTTAAAAAGTTTCCAGTTTTAACCTTTTCTTTATAACAATTCAAAGACCGTATAATCTTTTTAACCTTTATCAGGGAACGTTTATTTTCCTCTGTCCTGTTAGACAAAGCCATAACTTTGTCCGATCAGCCAAAACTAAGGCGATTATTGTCCGAGCGTCTGTGTGGAGAGGGGAGCCAGCCCATTGCCCACTCACAAATGGGTGAAGTCCCCGGAGCAAAACATCAAACTTTTACACTGAAAAAAGATATATCTACTAGGGCTGTCAAAAGCATTGGAAATCAGATACTAATCGATACTAAGACTAATATCGAAAGATAGATATTAGAAACTAGATATATATCAATGTAGTATCATAATCAGTATTGGGTATCGAGTCTATTCCTTAGTATCAAAATCAAGTTTGAAATTTTCATGACAAGACTGCTACTAAGGGCAGGAACTCAGAATAATCTTTGCTGGTTTGGATGGTTTTGGATTTTACTGTGATTAGTCAGCCATTTGTTCCAAATGTTGCATGATCAAGTAAACTCATGCAGTGACATTATATTTGTGAGTTAAAAAGTTGCTTGTGGGTGAAGTTAGAGGGCAAGTTAGACTTCTTAGGTACAATTTGCATTTTAACTGTCAAAATGCAGATGTTATGTCCTGTTTTATGGTTAATACACAAAAAAATAAATCCTGCCTAAATTGGTGGGAGCGATTAAATGTATTCTTAGTAGAGCGTAGCCTGGTTTGCAGACAGGAGTCCCGGCCTGAACTCCCCTTGGGGCTAATGGGCAGTTTGGCCTGAGAGTGATGGAGCCATTATCCAGAGCGTTCACACAGAGACGAGCTCAGGGCATCTGACGTAAAGGCCCAGACACGAGTCCTGAGGCGTGGGGCTGAAAATGGCGGCGGTTTAGAGTCAATAACGCGTCACTAAACGTCGCTTATGGAGGAGGGAAAGTTACAGCTGAGCAGGGAGGTGGCTGGGAGGCTGTCAGACTAGTCTGAATAAGGCTAATAAAACCAGACTGGTATAGCTGCAAGTGCGATCATGTGCTGCAATACTTGTGATACTTGTACTACATTTGCTAGCAGCTCATGTCATATCTTCTCTCAAATGTTAAAGATCCTATATTACACAAAATGGCCTCTTGTAACCTTTAAGCCATGTAAGAATCCTGTTACCTCCTCAAAAACATACAGGTACCTGGAGTTATGTTTTGTTTCATTCACACATTTTTGAGTAACCCTTTATTATTAGTCGGTCTACATCTCCTAAAGCTCAAAATACCACCTCGTGATGTCCTGACATGGTAATTTTCAAGTTAACAGCTACCTTTTACCTTTTCTTTATTAGAGATTCAAGGGCTGAAATTACACAGATAATTCCAGTTGAAGTTGCATGGATTCCAAAAAGACAGTGGAGCACTTCCTATATTACTGCATGACATCACAAGGTGGAACAGAGTGTTTTCCCTTTGAGAGAAGAACTCAGCGTAAATCAGCAGGGTTTGTGTGTTAAACATGTGTGAATGAAACAAACACAACTCCAGATATGTTTTTGATGAAGACACAATAGTATAACATAGATCAGAAAATAATGTAATACAGGCTCTTTAAAGCTCCTACCTGTTTATATAATTTGCAGTAGGCGTGGGCGAAAAATGAACATTACAAGTTTTGTATTTTCCCATTGCCTTAAAGAGGTAAATTAAGTCATCAGCCTCGTCTGATGGTCACATGTTCCAGAAGTGTGGGGAAAAGAGTCTGTTTTTTTTCAGACAGTAGCATTTAGAGGTAAATAGTAATAGTAAATGACGATTTCACCAAAACAGCATAGTCACAGCGATGAAATTGCGACTCGATTTTTATCACCTAACATGCATTATGCTAACTCAATAATGACAGAAAAACAGATAGCAATGATTTATTTGTTGTCACATTTTTCAGCCCTAGCGACATAGTCCATAAAAGATCATCCTTCCTTCCTGGTTTACTCTGTATCTTTAGTCTTTGTGGAGAAACTTCTTAACATTCGGATGACTGTGAACACTGTTAGTACTGTGCATGTGTCATTCAGTAATCATGTGCAGTACTGTGACATTATGTGAATCATTACTGATACAATACACTAAAGGCTGTATACTGTACTGCTGTACTGCCACTGACTGTACAGAACAGTACAACAGACTGAAGTCACCTGCATTCTATACTGCAGTCGGAGCCACTTACTTTACAGAATAGATTGTAGATAGATTTGTAATAGTTATTTATTTAGCTATCTTTCCGGAACATAAAATTTTTGATTGTATATTTTTCTTCTGCCGTTTTTTCCCAGCTGTCTGCATTGCAACACTGGAACTGCCCATTGTGGGACAAGTAAAGGTACTCTTATCTTATCTAAAACAGTATAATGAGAGAAGCATATGTAAATAATGTACAAAATAAAGTCTTTGAAAACTGTCTAATTTCAAGTGATTGATTTTGAAGAACTTATGGTACCATAAGTTCTTTTGAAGAACTTATGGTACCATAGTATCTGAAGAAACACACCCAGACACAAGGAGAACACGCAAACTCCATCCAGGAAGGGCCACATTGTCTGAAAACCAAACCACAAACCTCACTGTTGTGAAGAAGAAAGTTTAGCCAAAAAGAACATGTTTGAAGATAAAACACAAAAGCCTCACTGGAGCTGTTTTAAATCTGAGCAGGAACAGCTGTTTAGTCCCAGACAGACCAGGGGTTTGTGGATGACTGCTATCTCCTTCTCTCTCTCTCTTTTCACTCACACACACACACACACACACTTCCTCCCTCCTTCTGTTTCTCTCTGTCTGTACTTCCCTCTCTCTCTCATACCCTTTTACTCTCCTCAATGAAGCAGACAAACTCCTCTCCACACATCCTCCCCCCACTCTCTGTCTCTTTGCCTACCCTTCAGCTTTCTACTTCTCTATACATGTCTGTCTGTGTCCCCTCTCCTTCCTTTTCTTCTCTCGCTCTCCCTCTCTATTCCTCTCCTTCTCTCTCCCTCTCTCCCAATGTACCTCCCCCTCCTTCTATCTCTCTTTCTCTTCTCTTTCCTCATCTCACACTCAGTGAAGCAGGCAAACTCCTCTCCACACATCCTCCCTTTCTTTGCCTACCCTTCAACTCTCTCCCTCCTTCTAGGGCTGGATGATTTTGCCTGTAAGTTGTTTCTCTAAAACTTTGATTATCGATTAGATTTTGTTTTTCCCCCCTCTCCACTAAAAATGCTCTGCAAACTACAGAAAATGGTCAAAACTGAAAAGATTGTATTCGGTGATCATATTTAACCCTTTGGCCATTGTGGAAATATTTTATGAATGAGATAAAACAAACTATTGCATTAAACATGCAGCCCCATCATTTAATTTGAAGTCACTGATGTCAAAGGAGTCAGCGCTATATGGCCCTGTACTACACTCTGCTCCCTGTGACTGCAGTGAACCTGTTTTGCATGTTCAATGTAATTTCCAATGGAAGAAAGTGGAAAATAAAAATAGGATTTCTTCAAAACAAATCAATTTGAATTTAAAATTAATCAATTTTTTTTTTTTTTTTGCCCACACCCACCACCTTCCCTCCCCTTCCTTCTCTAGCTCTCTCTACCCCTCCTTCTCTCTCACTCTCCCTCTCTCTACTCATCTCCCTATCTTCTCCACTCTACCCTTGCTTCTCACTCTCTCTCCACCTCTCAGACTCTTCCCCTCTCACTCCCTACCTCTCTGTGTCTTCATATCTCTCGCCCTCGCTCCCCCTCTGCCCAAGCTCCCTCTCTCTCTCCCTCTCTCTTTCTCTGTCCTCCTCTCTCTCACATTCACTTTCTCTCTGGACCTCATCTGTTAAACCCACTGTTCTCTGCAGTTGTCTGTTATGTTTCAGACCATTGGACCAAGCACAGCTCTCACCCCAGAGACAGGTACAAAAAGATACTGACAAAAACCACACACCTGGAAAGCTGCATTAGTCATAGAGCTCCACGGCCCTGTTCAATGTGTTCAATAGATTCAGTCTTTTCCCTTTTTAACAGCTGAGACAATGGTGGCAGGTAAATAGTTTTGTGTATTATTTAGTGTAAGGAATAAATTGTAAACATATCATTATAAACAAGTGCCATAAAATATTAATTAATTAACTTATTTATTTAATTATTTTTTTTTTTTTATACATTGCTTGTGTGTGAATTCAATTCCTTCTTGGCTATATTAAGCTAGCGATTAGATGTAATGATTCACCATCAACTGATATTGTTTGTCCATAACAAAAAAAATAAAAAATAAAAAATAACAACATAATAATAATAATAATATAATAATAAAATAATAATAATAATATAAAAAATACATACTTAGAAACAGCAGGAGCAGTGCATCTCTCAGAATCTCATAACCACTCCCAGATTAAATCAATAAGAAAAAATGCTCCAAGCTGAAACATGTTGCAAACCACCTGAAAAGTTAAACTGGAATTTAGGAGGAGTTAGCTAGAATTCAAACCCAAATGTGCATTTTCATCACAGCATGTTTTCAGACAATATTAGTAACGAACACTATAACTTAATTTAGACATCAAAAATCTCTTCGACATGGGGGTGCAAAATAGAATCTTGAAAAACAACAGATTTCTCTAACTTTAAGAGCTGCATCGCTGAATCTTCCTCTCTCTGTCCTTTGACACCTCTTCCTGACACCTCTGACCCGCAGCTAACAATCATAGCCTCTTTCAAGACCGTAAAACTCCAAAATTCAAAAGAGTCAAATACAAAGCAAAGACTTGATAACAGCAATGCGGTCGGACACATAAAATACATCATGAATATTTTTCTTCTCCCGCTGAAAAATATAGAGGTATGGAGAAAATGACAGAAGCTAACACACGCTTACCTCCAACGTGCGCCAGTCGCTTCCTGTTATTGCTCTACGACACTGGTGACTCGCCCCCCCCGGGTCCTAAACTCCGCCTTCTTTAATTTATTCATTTTTTTTCACATGTTTAGGTTGCATTGGTTGAAAAATGCAACATTTAAGGCAAATTATTATTATTATGTGATTTATTTTGAGCAGTTTAGCTTAGGCCAACTTACACTAAACCCTTTCTCATCATCATATAAGAAATGCATCATTTATTACATACCTTGTTTGTGTTTATTTACATTGTTTATAATGATTTAATAAGCAGTCCTTTGGCAAAAAAAAAATATTAGTTTAAAGGGCCCATATTGTGCTATTTTCTGATATATGTTATAATGTTGTTTCCTCATCAAAAACATACCTGGAGTTGTTCTTTTTCATTCTACACACAAATCCTGCAAATTTTGAGTTCTTCTCTCAAACGGAAGACACCTTGTGATGTCATGCAGTAATACATAAAGTGCTCCACTGTGTTTTTAAACTCCATACACCTTCTCTAGAATCATTAGAATGATTTTAGCCCTGCAATTGCCAATCTCGATTGAACTAAAGCTAAAATGTTAATTTACAAACTACCACTACATGACATCACAAGGTGAAATAGAGCTTTTTGAGCTTTGGAAATGATGGCACACTAAAGTAAAGTATTACTCACATGTGTGAATTAAACAAAACACAACTCCGTGTATGCTTCTGATGAGGTAACAACATTATAACATGCCTTAAATCTCTTAATTTTGTGCCATATAGGACCTTTAGCAGGACCTCTATCAATTGTGCACATTTCCCAACATTTACTTCTACGGACATCTTAGGCTGTTTTCATTTTTTTATTTAATATTTAAAATGTCAAAAACCTCCCGCTTCCAGTGAAATTAAATTTTGCAACAGTGGTACACAGTTTGATTTAACCACCTAAAAGTAGTCAACCAAAAGCTTTTAACCAATCAGAACAGGTCTATCCACTCAATCACTTTCTATTATAACCACAGTACAGCATGTCCTACCAAAATAGGCCTTATAACAGCTTGTACCAATTTTATTTTTTAAAAAGGGACATATTTCTTTAAAGATAACCAGCTGGGCTTTTCCTTTTGGGCTTAATTAGAAGGGCTCTGTAGAAGTTATCATCTGTGCAGCCTGCAGAGCCAGTGTTTGAGTACTTGTGAATTGAACAAAGAAACTGCAGTAAAAACAAAACAAAACAAAAAAAAAAAAACCCTAGAAAAAACGTCTGCTTTGATGATTTGAGTTCAGAAGAACAAGTTTGAAAAAAAATACAACATTTGACTGGGAATTTATCACAAAAACGCAGAAATGTGAGGGGATTATAGCAGGGTAATTCTGCTTGAACGAAGCTAATTAGAAGAATATTCACAGATTATGCCTAAAATTGGATATTTTTGAGTGTGAAATGTAGAAAATATTTTCTTTGCTGTATTATTTTAAGATGTTAAAGAGGGTATTATGCAATATCAACTTTTTGGAGCTTTCATTGTTATTATTATTATTTCATAATGTTCCTTTAACAAGAACATGCCTGAAGTGGTTTTATATGTCATCCATACATGTTTGAGTAATCTAGTCTTCTCTAATTCAATCCCTCCTTACTTATTTATTTATTTGACTGGGACAATGCGTATTAATGAATAGACATGAAACGACATGAAAGTAAATACACCAGATTATAGCCAAAGGCTAGTTTCCATCTGTTGTCCCAGGGGCTGGGGTCACAAAAAGGGTCAAGTTAAAAATTGCACACTGCATTCACTGCAGTTTCCATGGTTGCACATTCCACACAATTGCACATTCCATTCATTGCACATTCCACATTTGCAAATTCCAATCATTGCATATTACTCTCATTGCACAAATACACTTATTGCACAGTTCTCATTATTGCACCATACAAAATAGTGCACATTCCAGTCATTACACAATCCCCATTCTTTCAGTCAGTTTAGCCACCCATTCATTCAAGACAATTACATTCTACACCCACCCCCTTCATATTTTGCCCATACATGCAATTATGTCTCTATGGAACAGTTAAAATCACCTTGCTACTATGGATGAGTGCATGTTTGGTTTGACCATAACCAGTTTTTCATTTGAGCTTTAAAAGAACTGTATGTGGGACATTCTCTCAGGGTTACCGGGAGAGGTTCCAACCTTGGACAGATAATACATTCTGACCAAAGGTGGTCCCTCTGTGGGGGATCAGCAGGTCTCCTCTGGTGGTAGCTCGCGTGGTCCTTGCTAGATTGTCTTTATATTTAATGTACTCCTTTAAAGGTGGTGGTGCGAGGGAGTGTAGGACCTTGTAAATAAGACGAGCTCTTTTAAGTTGTAGTTGTAGAGGTTTTCAATGGTTTTAAATGTTGTGGGGCAGGCAAGAGACCAAGTAGTTAAACAATAGTCTATGTGGGAGATGATCATAGAGTAGAAGTAGGTTTTAGCAGCGCTCATGTTATTCTGGATGTGTTGAAAATTCTGACTATTGAAGTGTACGGTTAACAGTACAATTCTGTCCAGTGCTCCTTGCTCAGCCGACAAGTCTACATCATAAATATACAATAGCGTGATACAAAACAATGCACTACAACTACACAAACGTGATATGATTGTCAGTAGTTTCACTAACAGAGTGCATGCTGTTGTGTTGAGAGCTCAGAGAGCAAGGGGAGGGGTGACTCACAGTGTAAAAAACAAAAATGGAACTTATTAAACTTTTGTAATAGAGTGTTTTTGGCAAATGTAGCATCTTCAAATAATAAAATGCTAAATGGCAATGTAAATATGTGTTAACAGTTAATACCCCATAGTAATGCAATACCCCCTTTTTAAGGTCAGGTGTTTCAGGCTGAAGTGAAACAGGCCTACTCCCAGACAGTGGTACATCAAGTAGTCACTTTAGGTAAAAGTGCAGTACAGAGATGAAAAAAAAAAATAATAAAAAATACTCAAGTAAAAGTATCACATGAAAAAATCTACTTAAGTGAAAGTATTTAAGTGGTATGGCGTCATTTGACTATCTTTAAGTTGGGAGCGCATACACAGAAATCGAGGGCGCGGTAACTAAAAGTGAGCGGTGAAAATGTGAAAGCGAGCGCGCATGTGCCTGACAGCGCCCGGTGTTGGCGTCTCCGCGCGCTGTTTACCCTTCTGCGCCCTCTCTCTTTGTGCCTGCGCCCTCTCTCTTTCAGCCCGCGCCCTCTCTCTTTGTGCCCGCGCCCTGTCTCTTTCTGCCTGCACCCTCTTCAGAAAGAGAGAGGGCGCAAGGAGACAGAGGGTAAACAGCGCGCGGAGACGCCAACACCGGGCGCTGTCAGGCACATGCGCGCTCGCTTTCACATTTTCACCGCTCACTTTTAGTTACCGCGCCCTCGATTTCTGTGTATGCGCTCTCAACTTAAAGATAGTCAAATGACGCCATATAAGTGTCTGTTTTAAAATGTACTTTAAAAATAAAAAATAAAAGCACACAAGTGTTGTTAATTTGTCCATCCATCCATTTTCTTCCACTTATCTGGGGCCAAGTTGCGGGGGCAGCAGTCTAAGCAGGAACTCCCAGACTTCCCCACCCCAGACATGTCCTCCAGCTCCTCCGGTGGGACCCTATGGTGTTCCCAGGCCAGCCAAGAGACATATTCCCACCAGCGTGTCCTGGGTCTTCCCTGGGGCCTCCTCCTGGTGGGACATGCCTGGAACATCTCCCTCTGAGCTCTTCCCGTTTGACCATGTTCCTCACCCAATCGTTAAGGGAGCACCCAGCCACCCTGTGGAGGAAGGCCATTTCGGCCCCTTGTATCCACGATCTTGTCCTTTTGGTCTTTACTCAAAGCCCATGACCATAGGTGAGTGTAGGAACGTAGATTGACCGATAAATCGAGAGCTTTGCCTTTTGATTCAGCTCCTTCTTTACCACAACGGACCGATACAGTGACCGCATCACTGCAGACGCTAGGCAATTTGTTAAAGTGTTAAATGTAGTGATATTAATTAAAAATTATACACAATTTGGTCCACAGATGTAACACAGTTTCCTAATTTTTCTTAATTATGTGTATTTATATTTGTTTGCTCAAAGCCAAATCTTGAAATCCAACACTTTAGTCAGGATGTAACTACAAACATAGTAAAAATAAACAATCATATAAAAAGTACTTTTTATTTTTCATTCCAGTTCACAAATGTAGTGGAGTGGACAGTACGGATACCTGCAGTCAAGTACAGTACTTTACTACTTGCTCCCAAAAAGACCCAGACACGGCGCGAAGATGCAGACTGCACTGAACAACTGAAAACATGGCTTTCATTCAGGCTGTCAGCAGAAACAAAAATTAAACTGTAATGTTTGCCAACGTGGAAAGATCTTTAATAGATTGTTATTGCCGCAAAGTGAACCATTGGAGGTAAAAGGTTTTCCAGTGAGTTTAAGTGCTTAAGTATTTCTTACTTGTAGCAACCTACTATAAAAAGCTACTGAAATTATGTTAGTAGAAGGCTAACTCACTGAGGGCTATAGTCTAATGTAAATGCATATGTTTTATTTATCTTTATTTACATATACACAGAGCCCCAATGAGAGCCCTTAGGCTAGAGAATACAGAAAAAATACAAGCAAAAAACAAACAAAACAAATAAGTATTTAAGTCCATTTAAAATATTAAAAAAAAAAACAGGAGCAGGTGTGAGGATAAAAGTTTGTTACCAACTTATTAAAGTGCATAAGTGGCATCAAAGTATCCGGTTTTGCTTGTCCTTGAAATATATTCAATTTTTGTGAAGCCAAACAGCCAAAAGCCCTTTTTTCATCTCAGTTCTGGTGTGGTTGGTCCTTAAACATTTACAGTCATATGATCTTGTTTTGTCCCTTATAAATACATTTTGATCATTATGTAAAGGATAATACATCATCAGGCCCAAGTATTTTATTCTATTTTTTTAAACAAATGATACCTTTAATGCCATACTGTGGACCATTCCAGGCAAAGAAATGACATGACCATGGAGATAAGTAGTGTCAAACCCTCCACCAGAAAAGTTTAAGAATCTTTACAGCCTTATATTTCACCATTATATTAATCATAAACATGGCCGCTTGAAAAAAAAAGCAAGGTGTTGATTTTGTATGAAAGTGAGTAGCAGATATCAGGAATCTCATGCTGTAATTATTCGAAATGGTTGTGGAGCAAAGTAGGCCACTGCAACTGCACCTGTAAAACAAGAAAATAGTGGTTACACAAACAAAACAATTAATATGCGCTGGACACATGATGTAACAAGAGAGAACTGCACTTTGGTTCGCTGTAAACAAAATGACCATGTTGTTAAAGGGCTTATATTACACCATTTTCTATTTTTCTATGTTATAATTTTGTTTCCTAATCACAAACATACCGGAGTTGTGTTTTGTTTCATTCACACATGTTTAACACACAAACCCTGTGTATTTAGGATTAGGAAACATGAAACAGAGTGTTTTCCACTTTGTGATGTCATGTGGTAAGTGCTCCACTGTGTTTTTAAAGTCCATACAACTTCAGTAGAATCATTTGGATGATTTCAGACCTGGAATTGCCAAACTCTATTGAACTAAAGGTAAAAAGTAGCTGGTAAAAACTTGAGAGCTACCACATGACATCATAAGGTGGAACAGAGCATTTTGAGCTTTGGAGATGTAGACAGACTAATAATAAAGGGTTACGCAAACATGTGTAAATGAAACAACACCAACTCCAGGTATGTTTGTGATGAGGATGTGTCACAACAACACACAGTTCTCTATTTTACATTTTTAACGTGTCTTGGCTTTGGAAAGTGAAATGGACAAAAAGCTAGATTTTATTCATCATTTTCCTTATTAGAACCATAAATTTCCTTATTAGGACCTTATTGTTGACCTTTTTATTTTTTTGACTAGTAAATTAAAATTGTGTGTTTGTTTGATTTTTATTTATTTAACTGAATCAACGTATTGGGACAAAAAAGTCTGTTATAACATCGAGATCTCAATACAAAACATAGTTATCAAATATTGCATCTTTTTCTCATATTGTGCTGCCCTATTTGTGATTGGAAAAAAGTGTACTAGAATTACAATGATGTGGTTAATATTTATAAATTTACTAAAATGAAAAACATTTGGCATTCTCTACCAAGCAATATTGTTAAAAACCTTCTGCTTGGCTCTGAAATTATTTTCCTCTATTTGTTTCCGGCTCAAATCCTGCAGGGAAAACTGTCTATGTCTGTTCAGGTGTAAATCGATGTTGGTGTCTTTGGGAATTTTATAGTCCACATAAATATTACAATTACCTTTTCACCCCCTTTTTTTCTCTGTCTCTCTCTCTCTGTCTCTATTTCTCTCTCTCTTCCTGTTTCTCTCTCTCAACCACTCTCTCTCGCTTTCTGTCTCTCTCCATCTCTCCCTCTCTCTGTGTCTCTCTCTCTCTGTCTCTTCTCTCTCTTTCTCTCCCTCTCTCCCTGTTTCTCTCTCACACACACTTTCTCTCTCCCCTGTCTCTCCCTCCCTCTCTCTGTCTGTCTCTCTCTCTCTTTTGCTCTCTCTCTTTTCCCCTCCCTCCCTCCCTCTCTCTGTCTCTCTCTCCCCCCTCTCTGTGTCTGTCTGTCTCTCTTCCTCTCTCTGTATCTCTCTGTCTGTCATCTGTCTGCAATGCTCTTGTCTCATGGGTTTAATTACATGGCTTTATCTGGCTGTAGAAATCGTCTCACCTAAACACATCTGAGCAGAGCCAACAGCAGCACCAGAGGAAAGCCAGAGGGACTGACTCTGGACTAAACTGAAAGACTTCACCAGATTCAAAGCTGTTCACAAAACCCAAAACAAATCAGTCGCCCATAGCAACTCTCTGCACTTTCTGTGGCACCTCTCTGCGGGATGTAGGCCCACAATAAACATCTGAACTTTAAAGGTGCACTATGTAACTTTTTTAGTGAAGACTCCACCCACGTTTGTCTCCATGGAGATGTTATCGCTTTACCTGGCATGTTCTACAATGGAATTAACATATCCAGTTACATAGAATCAAACAGGTGACGAGACCAGGCCAAGTTCTGTGGAGAGACAACCTCGCACATAATAAGAACACATGTTTTTCACTGTATTTTAAAACCATATACACACCTGCAATATCAGTCTCTCTCTCTCTAAAACGTTCAAATCAGGCTTGAAATCTAGGGGTAATAATGGACTCGGACTTGAACTTTAACAGCCACATCAAATCAATAAAATCTGCAGCTTTTTACCATCTAAAAAACATAGCAAAAATCAAAGGTATACAGTCAAAGCCAGACTTAGAGAGACTTATCCATGCTTTTGTCTCCAGCAGGTTAGACTACTGTGACGTCCTGCTCACTGGCCTCTCCAAACAAGTGTTAAGACAGCTGCAGTACATCCAGAACGCTGCTGCTCGGGTTCTGACTTGGGTTCTGACTTGGGTTCTGACTAGAACTAGTAAGTACTCACACATAGTAAGTACTTCAGGAGCCATCATGCGTCCTGTGAGCCATCTGCTCAGGAGCCATCCTGTGGCTCAGGAGCCATCCTGTGGCTCAGGAGCCATCCTGTGACTCAGCAAATAGACTTTAAAGCAGCTCTGCCTGTGTCTCTCCAGTCTCTCCATGGTCTAGCACCAAAGTACATCTCCCACATGTTAGTGCTATAGGAACCACCTCATACTCCGAGGACTTCAGGGACCGGCTGGTGCCCAGAGTCAGGACTAAACATGAGGAATCACCTTTTCAGTTTTATGCAGCTAAAACCTGGAACAGTCTCCCTGAAGATGTGAGACAGACCTCTACTTTGACAATGTTTAAATATAGACTCAAAACAGTTCTGTTTAGCTGCGCATATGACTGAAAGGTTTTTATTCTGCACTCTTCTTTTAATGCTCATTTTATGATAATTATTTGTGATTATTTATGTTTGATTTGTTGTATTGCGATTTTAATGTTATTATGGAAAACACTGATTGACTTCCTCTTTGAACTGTGCTATACAAATAAACTTGCCTTGTCTTGCCATCTCCATGGAGACAAGCAGGCAACAGACCCTACACCTGAAAAGGTTACATAGTGCTCTGTTACAGTCACAAGGGGCTAAATGGCTCTGCAGAACGGCCAAGAGACAGGTACAGAGACTTCACAGCAGAATGAGCAGTATCATTTCTAAGCCATCTGTGCCCTCTAGTGGTGCATTCGTGTAATGCAATCCCATTGGGTAAAAAGCTTAACGTAATTTTAGATATTACGTTATCATTTATTTAGACTATGTAAAAACATGAGTTCAAATTAAATAAAGCAAACATGTAATTGTATGATTTTCTTTTTCTTTCTTCTTCTCTGATTGGTTGATTTGCGCTGTTTGTGTCACGTGGTATCCAACATGGCGGCGTCTGGCAGGAGTGGTGAGTTAATTTGTTCATTTTAAAAACGTGTCATTTCATCTAAGCAAGTATTTTACAAACAAGCTTAACATTTGTGGTGTAACTAGTTCATTGGGCCAGCTTAAGAAGATTCGGTCTGATATTTTGTAAGCTGCTGTGCTCTTTTAAGTTCAGGGCAGTTGAGAAGTTGGTTTGGCGACCTCTTTTTGTATATTTTGAATTTTAGTAAACCAAGGAGTGCTAAAATGTATAAATACTGCGTGAAGTAATGCTTCAATTGTATGTAATGTAAAGTAAAAGAAGTGCGGTCCATAAATGTCTCGTCTCAGTTGGAAGTTGAAGATGGAAGATCCCTTTGTCCACTTAGAGTTTTAATATGTACAAAACCTAAAACCTACTAAACTATAGGATAAGTATCCTATAGTTTAGACCTTTACAGACAAGTTCTAGTGTTTTGTTCAGTCTACAATGATAAAGAGAATCTGGTAATCTCATCAGGCTCTTACTTTATAAATCAAGATGATATAATAATAAGAATAAGAATAAATTGCAAATCCAATTTTAATACTAGGTATTTACTTTCTACTTCTCCCCCTCTCCCCCCTCAGCTCAGGACAGTATTCTGGAGCCTTTGTGTTTCCCAGAGCATCCTGAGACCAGTCCCTGCCCCGCAGCTTTGGATCGTCCCTGCCCCGCGGCCTTGGATTGCCCCTCCTCTGAGCCCCTGGTCTGTCTCTTTTGCCCCGAGTCCCTCCCCTCTCACCAGAAAGATGTCCTGCTGAAACACCTGCTGCTGCAACACAAACTAGTGATTGCAGATGTCAAACTAATTGCAGATCTACCACAGTAAGGTTGCCCTGTTTTGAGTGATTGTATCTTTTAAATGGTGGTGGTCTTCAAAATGTCACCTATGCGTGGTTTTCAGCGTAATAGCAAATCTAGCACTGTTCCCATAGAAATTAACAATTCATAACTGAATGTATCTTTAGAATGGGTTAATGATCTCAAAACAAATGGTCAATTATCACCTTTTTATTTAGCACTTTTCCACCTTCAGGGCACTCAAAGCACTTTACATCAAAGAACCACTCACCCATTCACACACACATTCGCACACCAGTGGGGAGAGAAGTGTCTTGCATAAGGACACAGCGATAGTATGCATTTGTGGGAACTGGAATTGCACTAACAACCCGTGGATCAGTGGATTTGGCCCCTCTCTAATGATGTCTATGTCGAGAGTGAGATTCGAACTGAATGAATTGACTGCATACGTAATAATTTATTTTAATTAATTTATTTATTTAGTTTATTTCATTCATTTATAGTAAACATAAAAAAACATGTTTTGGTTTTTTGCTAACACAAAATGCCTTTGAATGAAAAGGAGCAGAAAGAAGTTATAAACTTATAAATAACAATCTTTATGGCATTTTTATTTACATTTGTATTGTAATAATAATAAATCATCAACCAAAAAGGCTTATTTTATTTTAATTAGGTAGGAACGTCCCTTTGAAAAACAACATATCCTCTGCTTTGGATAATGATTTTGTTATTCTTCAGGTATTTATTGCACTGGAAAGGCAGATTGTTGGAACAGCCGGTGGAAGATTTCTGTAGTGTAATCAAGACCAACTCCCAAGGTCCAGTGGGTAAGAAAATTGTTTTTTTAATATGTATACCTCAATTTTAAGGTAACTTTAGTGTTTTTTAGTATTCTACTTAATGTTTTCCACAGAGAAACAGGAGCAGTATTATCTCCTGTGTGATGTTCTTCCAGAGGACAGAGTTCTCAGGGAAAAACTGCAACAGAAAAGACTGGTACAACATTTTCAGTTTTCAAACTGCACAGTAATAACTTGCTACATTAATGTTAAGTTTGTATTCTTTGATTGTTAGGTAAGATTTTTGGAGTCTGATTGTATTTCTGTTTGAGTCTTTACTTTTTCTGTTAATATTTAAAACAAATACTGAAAAAAAAGACATAGATCTTAATAATATTGCTTTTGTTTCTCTGTTTTCAGGAAGAGGTGCTGGAGCAGCAGCAGAGGGAGCGAGAGGACACCACTTTTCAACGGCCCTGTATGTTCTGCAATGATGAGTTCACTGGAAACAGGTCAGCTACATCAACAAGTTACAATTCAAATTTAAAAGGACCTTTTTATTTTCAAATAATTAGCACAATTCTTAAAAGTAATCCAGTCCCATATGTTAATGCCTTGCTGTGGAACATTCTAGGCAAAGCAATAATAAACGATAAATGTGACCCTCCACCAGATGTTTTCAATTGTACTTTTTTATTTTAATTAAGCAATTAAGTCTAATTTGAAATAAAAAAAAAGAGGAAAAACTGATAGATGGGAAATATATAAAAGTTTTTGCTGTTTCCAGGTCCAGTTTGTTGAATCACATGGCTAAAGAACACTCTTTTAGCATTGGACTCCCAGATAACATCGTCTACTGCAATCAGTTTTTAGACAAACTTCAGAACAAACTGGACAGGTCAGATATATACAGAAATTTCCAATGATTGTTTTAAATTCAATTTTTAAAAGTATATTTATTATTTATTTTTGCAGTTTACAATGCTTATACTGTGAGAAAACCTTTCGGGATAAAACTACTCTTAAGGATCACATGAGGAAGAAATCACATAGAAGAATCAACTCCAGCAACAGAGAATACGACAGATTCTATATCATCAACTATCTGGTAAAAAAATCGAATATAGGTTTTACTGATAACAATTGTAATGCTGTTTTAATCTTAATTACAAAAACATTGGACAATTATCCAATTAGAAAGCAGAATGAGCCACATATGGGTTGCCAGTTTCAATGCTGAAATCTAGTTGGTTTGAACTTAAAACGCCCCTTTCTGATCTCAACCCTCACTAAACCCCAGCACTTGCAGCCATATTATAAATCAGTGCTAGTGCAGCCCCGTGCTAGTGCTAGAGGTGTAGATTTCCCTTATACTGAGAAAAACTTGGATGTTCTTATATATGCTGGTTAAGGCACAACTGAAAAACAGTAAGAGAGCAGGTTACGTACAGTTCTTTTAAAGCTACTATCTGTAAGTTTATTTAATTTGAAACCTGAAACCTGCCCCCACCCATCCTTTGTTCAGGCTCACCTGTACTCTCTGGTCTTCTTTTGTCAGACCAAAGCTGGCACCCTGTCAGACAGCAGTAACATAGATAGCATATAGTGGAGATATGTGACAGTACATCAGGGGTGGGTGGGCCAGTCTAATTATGGATGGTAGCTTTAATATTATTTTGTCTACATTATTTTTTGTCTTCTTTAGGAATTGGGAAAAACCTGGGAAGAAGTGCAGAGTGAAGATGATCGTGAGCTTGTAGATGATGGAGATGAGTACGTTTTTTGTAAAAAAAAAAAATTGAGTTCTGATAATTTCAAATGGTCAGTGATTAACCTAGGAGTGTGGAAAAGTGTTGGATCTGGGATATGGAGTGAAAATTCCGGAGCTGCACAAAAATTCAAACGTTTGCCTCATTCACTTTAAAAATGTCCGCAAACTCTTTCAAACTTGTTCTTGTCGTCTGCAGTGACTGGTCAGACTGGCACGCTCACCCTGTTTCAGCTGTGTGCCTGTTCTGTGAGCATCAATCTGAAACTATGGACCTCATCTACTCACACATGAAGGTAGGAGCCGTGCTCACCAAGGGAAACAGACTGTGTCTTAACTTTGGCCCTCAGACCAGACCCAAATGATCATATGTAGTATGTTTCACTGCATGGGGATAAGCAGGCAATATGCAAGCTTTTAATGTACTTTTTTTTTTTCTTGTTTCCAGGACGCCCATGGTTTTGACCTCCACAGACTGAGGCTTGACCTAAGTGAGTAAAGTTCATGACATTCATGAAGTGAACGAGTGAAGTTCATGATGAAGTGCATGACGTAACATCCCCAAGAAGATTTTATTGCTTTGCCTTGAATATTCCATAGTTTAGCATCATATTTGTCCATCTGAGCTCTCCAGGGAGACAGGGAAATGAGTGACACCACCAGGCTAAGTAACAGGTCATATCTGTAGAGAGGTGACTGCATTTACAGTAAGAATGCCTTTTCAAAGGTATTATTTGGCCATAAAACCACATGTAATTTAAGAGATGCACGATAGATGAGTTCAGACTGCCTAACATTCCAAGCAAAGATATAACATTTCCATGGTGATAAACAGGTGGTTGACCCTCCATCAGAAAAGTTACATGTACTGTAATATTGCTCCATGGCACACAATAAACTGTCTGGGATGGTGTCATGCTGTTGTTTCCTTATAGTTTTTGAATCTCTGCCCACTATTTACATGTTTGTCAGTGTTGAAAATGCACTGCGACAGAGAATCAAGTGTCTGGGATAGTGTCAGACAGCTGGTTTCTTGTGTTTTTTAGTAATAATGTACCTTCGTTACATTTTACCAGAGAAATGTAAACTGAATAGATTATATTTTACAGCCTCCTTTTTATTATTAAGCAGCTTTTACCAAACATTGTAAAGAGCATTTAACCTAACAAAAATATATTAAAATCAGGTACAGGCCCTAATGATCACAAAGTAGTATATAAGTTGAATTACTGACAGCTTTTACTTTTATTACCCGCAGGTCTCCACTTCTACCAGCAGGTGAAGCTAGTGAACTTTATCCGTCGTGAGATTCATCAGAGCCGATGTTATGGCTGTGAGCGAAGGTTTGACAGCAGACAGGAAGTACTACAGCACCTCACCACAGAGGGCCACGTCATGAAACTACCAGAAATGTCCACCTGGAACCAGCCTCAGTGAGTGGAAATATACTAATATGCTAATATGCTACTAAGCTATTGTTAAAGGCACACTACACTTTACTTTGGGATGCCAAATCATCATTCACACATAGTTTTGGCCTGTGCTGTCTGACCTACTCTCAAGTGGTAACAAGCTATGAACTGAGGAAAATAGCTGGTGTCTAGAGGGATTGTCCAGTTGATTGAACATTTACTAATATAGCTTAGTAAAAATGAGATTTAGGGACTTGTAATTTGGTAAAAAAAATATCCAGGCAGAATTCCTATTAAAGTCCTATTACATTTTTGGTATTTTTTATTTGTGGGTTTGGAGTACAAACTGGTCCAGATTTGACTGAAAATAAGCGGGTTTCAACTTTCCATTAAAGCAGCCGTATTATGCAAAATCGCCTTTTGAGAGTTTTTATCCATGGTATAGGTGCTTCCCCTCACCACTTACTCATCCGAAGTTGTATGGAGATGATTTGTGCATGGTGGTACAATCCGTAATTGCTTATTTCCAAGAAGCCTTATTGTTGATCAATCACCATTTTCAACACCATCGCCATAAACCCACTGCTCTCTTACTTTGTTCTCAAATTTTATTTTCTTAATTGTTGATACATACAGATTTGGCAGCGCTAGAGTGATCTGCAAATATCCATAGGAAATGCCAAGTCTTGTTTCTTTTATTAAGTTGTTCTAGATGAATATTTTGCGATTTAAAATGTGCAAATGATAACATAATGATCCACGGGTGTCATAGATTATAGCTATGTAGCAGACACAAGCACAATAGTTCTTCCCCAGGAACTTCGCAGTTTCTTTTCATCAGATTTATTCATTTATCTTTATTTATACAGGGGAACCCAATGAGAGCACTTGGGCTCTCTTTTTCATGGATGCCCTGTTAAAAATACAATATAAACAGAAAAACAAACAAAACCAGGAAGTCCATATAAAACATTAAAACTGGTGCACCTGTGTGTATAAAAGTTTGTTGGTATTGTGTCACCAACCTATCCAGTTTTACTTTTTGTTGGAGTATATTCCATTTTTGTGAAGAAAAACAGCTAAAATCCTCTTTCCCATCTCAGTTCTGGCGCGGTTTGTCCCTAGATTTATACAGTCATGTGATCTGGTATTAAATGTTCCTGTATCAATGATTAACAAATAAGTGAGGTATTCTGGCAGTTTTTTAAGTCCCTTATAGATACATTTCATACAGTGCTGTTCTCTTCTAACAGACAGTGATGGCCAACCCCAGTTTTTCATTGAGAATACAGTGCCAGTTTCACATCCATCCCCTGTAATAAAACAAAGGGCAGAGTGAATGAGTGGATCCAACGGTTTCAAAGCAGAGGCTGAAGTCTGCATGTCCACCACATCCCCATAATCCAGTACAGAAATCTGCATGTCCACCACATCCCCATGATCCAGTACAGAAGTCTGCATGCAAACCACATCCCCATAATCCACTACAGAAGTCTGCATGCACACCACATCCCCATAATCCAGTACAGAAGTCTGCATGCACACCACATCCCCATAATCCACTACAGAAGTCTGCATGTACACCACATCCCCATAATCCACTACAGAAGTCTGCATGTACACCACATCCCCATAATCCAGTACAGAAGTCTGCATGTTCACCACATCCCCATAATCCAATACAGAAGTCTGCATGTCCACCACATCCTCATAATCCAGTACAGAAGTCTGCATGTACACCACATCCCCATAATCCAGTACAGAAGTCTGCATGTCCACCACATCCCCATAATCCAATACAGAAGTCTGCATGTCCACCACATCCTCATAATCCAGTACAGAAGTCTGCATGCACACCACATCCCCATAATCCAGTACAGAAGTTTGCATGCACACCACATCCCCATAATCCAGTACAGAAGTCTGCACATACACCACATCCCCATAATCCAGTACAGAAGTCTGCACATACACCATATCCCCATAATCCAGTACGGAGAGGAAGGCTGCTTGTTCTTTTTTGCAATTTATTGGGATACAATATTTGTTTCTGTGATAAAATGATAATTAAGATTTTAAACTGTTGCATAATTCTGAGATATTTTTCATCAAGTGCCGACTCTTTCAGTGGATGTGCCATTTAGCGTCTAAAGATTTTTAGCTTGCACGTTACTTAAATATTTATTTTTTTTAGAAAATATACTTAGTTTTATTTGCATTCAAAGACAGTTTAAGATTTATGAGGGAATTTTGGATTTCATTAAAATCTTGTTGCAGTTTTAAAAGCGCTTGATCAGCAGAGGGAGCACTTGCATATAAAACAGGCATCATCTGCATATAAATATTCGTGGCTTTCTTTTAAATTGTAACCAATAGAATTAATAAAAATAGTAAAGAAAGAAAAATTTGGTTAAACATCTGGGTTTGCAGCTTTTATACAGAATATGACTTCATGGAGATGTAATAGTTGCCATTTTCAGAGGACATTAATGGCACATTAATTGCCTACTGCGATCATTCAGTTGTATTTTATCTTTCCTTATTATTGCTCATTATACTACTACTTTCTGTTGGCAGATATTACTTCCCCACCTATGAGAATGACGCGCTACTGTGTACACTCTCAGACAGTGATGAAGGTGAAGATGATGATGGGATCCCAGTGATCGCTGAAGACATCTCAAACCTCAGAGCCTTGAAACAGAACAGTGTACTCAACCAACTGCTCAAGAACAGAGGCACATGCAGCTGAACCAAAGACTCACTTTTAATACAAAGCCATAGTATATTTTGTATTGATTAAAGGCGATGATGGTGATATGGTGATCTATTAACGGTATCTTACATTCAGCAAATCATGGGCCACCTGTTTATAATATAAGGGAAGAGGACCTTTATTGTCCCACAATGGAGAATCTTCTTTGTTGCAAATCATGATGGCCTTACACAATCAACTTGCAAGAAATAAATGACGAAGTTCAAATCTGTCAACTGGACAAATCGTTGTAGGAGTGAAGACGTTTCGCTGCTCATCCAAGCCACTTCTTCAGGTCTGATCAGATTGCTGGTGGCCACTGCCTTATATCTATCTGCAGGGAGGGGCTAACTACACTGAAACTGTAAACAACTATTGTCTCCAGTTTCAGCTGAAACTACCCTATTCAGCCCTTAACGACCCTGCTATTGTCCTCTATTGTTCTGTTGTGCTATTGACTCTGCAATTTTGAATCAAAATCATGGCTGAAAAGTTTACAATTTAACTTTAGTCTGGACTCATGGGCCATTATTTGAAACAAGCAGTGACAATACAAACAATAAACATTTCTTTAATGATACTGTGTTGTGTGTCAGGGGTGTTTTACACTGTCTTTGTCCAGTCTACAGGCTACATATTAGGTTGTTGGTCATTGTATTATATTTGATATTTTCTGCAATGCCAACATGGCACATTTGATTTCAAATAAATATTTAAGTTGGACCCCATTTTTGCACATTAAATGCCTTGACAAACCATTTTTAAAAGTGCAAATGAAGCTGCTCTGATTGGTATAATCAGCAGTTAGAGCAGTATGTCCTCCTGGCAATGAAAGACATGGATTCTGCAATAAAATCTTTATTCTCTAAAAACAGCTTCAGGGAAGAGTTGTACAGTGAAGTAGTGGATTAGTTAGATAATACTTCCAACAGATATGTATCACAACTTTTTTAACCTATCAATCTGAAAAGAAACTTGCAAACAGAAAATGACAATAAGCTAGAAACAGTTGTTTTTTTTAACCTTAACATGTTCCAATCAAGTTGGGTTTTTTTTTTTTTTTTTTTTTACTGATAACAATTAAACATGAAGTGATCATAATAAATAACAATAATTGTGATGTAAAATGTCAGTTAGCGGTCTGCTTGGTGGGCTTGTTCTTGTTGGGGATGATGTTTTGCGTTGCTTTTCCAAGTGAAACCTGTCGAATACTAGATCCAAACTGCAGCGTGCTCAGGGTCTCTGCCACGTCCTCCACATCTGGACTGACATTCACAAAAACACAGCACTGAAATACACAACACAGGGACAATCATTAGAGAAAATGTTTATTAACAATTATTCAATATGAAACAAGAAATCAATATGTCAAAACCAACTAAATACTTTATAAAGTTATTCAAAAAATAGAATGTTATAGTTTTAGTACAATTCAGCTGACCTCATGTGGAAAAGGAAGCTTGTGTGAAAACTACTTGAAAATGGGGTCTTATAATTTAAATAAAACTTTTGTTTAGCCTGACCTTGGCATGTCCACTGAGGGAGGGCTGCAGGAGGTGAGTGAGTTTGGAGTTTCTGAATGGGACATGGAGAGCGTTACACTTCAAAGCACTGAACACCTGAGGAAAGGAGAAGACTATTTTATTCTCATTGGTTACATGCTTAAGTTGAATCTAATCAAGTACTTTAAATATTTTATTGGCACCATAGGAAAAAAAAGTGAATTGCTAAATTTATACATAATTAAATTAATTTCAGAACATGATCGCACACATAAGCTGCAGGGTTAGCATGTTTTACAATGAGACTTAGACTACCTGTCAATAGTTTGGACACACCTTCTCATTAATTCTCATAGTTTTTTTTCTTTATTTTTACAACTTTCTACATTTTAGATACATACAGAAAGACATCAAACAAAGACAGAAACATACAGATGACATCAAATATAAAGCAAGATATATGAAATTATGTAGCTCTGTATTTGATGTCTTCTGCATGTTTCTAAAATGTAGAGAGTAACAAAAAAAAAACAAAAAAAAAAACAACAACATTGAATGAACGGGTGTGTCCAAACTTTTGCAACTGTTTGTTGAAATTATGGTAAATAACTGCAACCATTCAAATTGCAATTTCAATTTGATGCAGCCATAAGTTATAGAATCACATATATGTCACATGTCCTGCCCTCATCCAATGAGCAGGTAGAAGACTAGTCTATGACTAAGACTATGCACTTTACACTACGCACTATATAGTTTTTTCTGGTGGAAGACTCACCCCCTGCTTGTCTCCATGAAGATGTCATTGTTTTTCCCAGAATGTTCCACAGTATGGTAATTAATGTATCTATCTCCGTGGAGACAAGCAGCAGGTCAGAGGAGAGGCGCTCCCACTCAATAAGAATGCATGTTTTTCAAGATTTAATGTGTTTAATTTAATGTTTAATATGTGAAAAATAGATGGCAGAAACCCCCGTACCAGAAAAATTACGTAGTACATCCTTAAAGCTTGTGTACCTGTCCCAGAGCTGTGAGGGACTTGTTGATAGCTGCTGCCTCCACCAGCCTCTGTCCCGTGGCTTCAGTTTTGGAGATTCGCTCAGATCCAGCCAAGTCGCACAGTGTTAGAGTGCCCCTAGAGGTGAGGCCTGACACTTCATCTGAACCCTCCACCTCCAACGCCACCACCAGGTGAGAGCGGGAACTGCAGCATCATAACAACAAACGACTCACGTTGTATGTCTGTATGTATACACTGGGTTAATGTGATATTATAAGAATGTTGCACAGATTAGCCACAGAAACATCAATAACTTGTAGCAGTGGTAATTTTTATTGTGTCTTTTTAGTATGAAATTCACCTCTGTATGTTCATCTTTGTGGCAGCGATCTTGCGGTTCCTCTCGCCCGTTTCCATGGCACTGAGTATGTCGCTCTCGGTCTGGACTTGAAGTTGGGTCAGACCTGGGACTGACACAGACTTACCCTGGACTCGCAGGTCCACAGCAGATCCAGGGGTCTTAGATAGAAGGTCGTTCAAAGTCTCATTGTAGATCTCCAGCATTGAAACCTGGAGAGGCAATATACATTTTTACTAATATATTAATTATTATTATTATTATTATTATTATTATTATTATTATTATTATTATTATATTGTTATGGGGTTAGAGTCCCCGGTGAGGGTTAAAGTCCCTCACGAAGCCGTGTTCAGGTTAAAAACAACATATTATTATGTTTTATAAATGTTTACTTTTGTTTTTGATGCTCTAAGCCCCCCTTCTCCTCCCACTCCCTGCACTAAGTCCCTCCCCCTTCAGAGCCCTATCGCAACACAATCATCTGCATCCCACTAATGAAACTACTGCAAATTAGGTTTGTCAAGTTTCCGTGTACAGTTTTGTATCATGTTTTTGTATACAGTTTTTATGGAAAGGTGTAGTGTGGGAGTAAAACCTCTTTATATTGTGATGAGGGAATGTTATAACATGGTAGAAAACTTCCAAAATATATTTTATTATAATATCCTCTCTTTAAAAATGCACTATGTAAGTTTCTGGTTGAGGGTTCTTTGCCTCTGTGACTCCATAGAGCTCTGATTGCTATGGCATTACTTGTCAGTTTCCATGGAGACAATCAGGTCATGTTACAAGGGCACATCGGTGGAAAGGAGAACCCACTAACAGTAAGAATACATATTTGACAAGGTATTTTTTAAACACATATATAATGGAATAAAGGCTCTATATAAATTGAATTCAAGTTAATGTCATAGTGTGGAACATTCCAGATAAAGCAATAATATCTCCATGGAGGCAAGCTGGTAGCTGACCCTGTACCAGAAAAGTTACATAGTGTACCTTTAAAAATTACTTCAAATACTATTAACATAACCTTGCTCATGCCAGATTGATATGCGTAGCCCCCTGAATAGAGTTCTACATCAATCTAGGATGGCTCTCACTGAAAGCGTTCAGAACCAATGATTGGAGTGTTCAAACAAATGCTTCACATTGATCGGTCGAAGTGTCAGAACTGTGCAACAAGCCAAAAATGTAACTTTAGTTCAATCCAATTAATAGAAAAGCACGTGTCTCTTACCCATCCACACAGGCACAAAGTGCTTCCCTCTGCATGTTTTTTCTGTATTTCTGCTAAAATAGGCTAAATTACATCTGCCGGCATCACCATGTTCATTTTGGTTTGTTTGGCACCGAGTTACCCCCAAACCACAGCACTACCCTGTGATTGGTCGGTCTGGACCTATCACATGCAAATACTTGACGGATTCTTTAAGAGTTGGTAAACTCACAAAAATCACAAGACTTTGTCTTGCTGGCAAGGCTAATTATAACATGTATATTAATTAAAATATAATGGCATTAGTATGGGATCTCCATGCTTTTTGGGGACATTACAATGAACTGGAAACTGACCTTATAACCTTAACCATTGTCACTACCTACCTGTCTAACTTTAAACCTAAACCCTAACTAAACTTAAATTAACCCATATTTTAACTTTAAATCGTGCTTTTGATCTAATGATAAAGCCAGGTCCTGATAATTTGAGTGTGTAGATTTTAGTCCCCACAATGTGATAAATACCCACCCGAGTAAATGGACGGCTTGATCCTTGATGTAGTGCAAGACAAATTTTACCATATATTATCAGTCAACAGCTGTATTAAATGAGTCCAGTACATTACTTTCTCTGTCTAAACTCACCTTTAAAGTGTATGTCACCTTCTCCTTTTCAGCACATATCCGAAGCAGTTCCCGTATTGACCTATAGGGGAACATACTCAGATCGAAGCCAGGACTTCACACCTGAGCCTTTAATAACTCGATTCACTGGTAACACAAATCCAACCATGTCTGGAAACTCTACCAGCTCAATGTAAACTGACTCTTACTATTGGTGAGGTTACAAAAGCTCATCCAACATAAACCAATATACAGTTACTTGTAAGTCTATTGGTCTTTTGATCCTAAAGATAATAGAAAATTGCTAATAGTGTTTGAATAGGCAAAACAATTAAATCATTTTGGGCTTAGGCTAAAGTCTAAAGACAGTGCTACTGTAGAACAGACAGGAGAGTATAGGACAGATAAGAACAATATATCCCCTGAATGTTCCATAGTATGGTATGGTAGTATGGTACAGTTTTCAAGACTTTTTTGAGAAATTAAACATACAGCCATGCTGTAGAACATTCCAGACATAGCAATTATATCCCAAAAGTTCCATAATGCACCTTTAAAGGCAATAATACCTGAACAAAAAGGAAAACTATAACTTCACAAAATGAATTTAGCTCTCACACTATCAAGCTATCTCACTACAACTAACAATAAGTCAGTGAAAATAGGCTGTTTATTGATAGTTTAGTATCCTTGTAGCAGTATTTCCTGACCTGATGTTGACCCCGGGGTGCTCCTTGGTGCCCATCATCGTGTAGGTCTTTCCTGATCCGGTCTGTCCATAGGCCAAAATACAGACATTGTACCCATCCACACAGGAGCTGATGACTGGTAAAGTACCAGCAAAAACCTCGTCCTGTAAAATGTAATTGACAAAAAGGTTAGAGGTTAAGGTTTAAAATAAATACTTTATCATTATACACAAAGGTTTAAACTTTTTTTTGGCTATAAGCACTTGAATCTGTGATAAATTGAAATAAATCTGTATTAAACAATGGGTCATATTTGTCTATAGAGTGAGGACAAAAAATGTACTATGACCTAGTGTGATACGCACTACTGCCACACTTAAAATCCTAAAATTCCAAACTACATTTTTATATTAAGAAAAAAGCTTGAACCCACTGAATGAATAATGACTACAGTGTTACGCTTAACAAGGTCGACATAGCCTCTCAAAGTGTGATATGAATGTAAGCCACTCCTTTGTCATGTCTATATATAATAATATAATCAATAATATTAATAATAATATATATATGATGTCATTTAATATAACACAGAATACCTCATTGTGTGATGTTTTTTTATGGTTTTATGGTTGTGAGCACAGGTCAGCTGAGTGTTTTTTTAAATGTGCATACTGTACCTTGAAATAATGTACTGTATGATGTCATTTTTAACACAGAATAATATTTGTTTGGTTTTATGGTTCAGACAGTGATAGTGGTCATACTGTACCTGTGTACTGTTGGACCCATAAACTTTATCAAACTGAAACTTCTTCCTGCTTCCTTTCTGCACCACGGCTACTTCCTGTTCGTCTGCGCTGTCCAGACACGATTCACTCTTTGTGCTCTTTCTACATCGACAGAACACCCTGATATTCCCTTGTAGCTCCAGCAGTTTGTTGTACAGACTCTTTCTCTCCACCGCCTCCTTCCGGTACAGGGATCTCAGCTCTTCCACCTGCCCCACGGCGCGCTGCTCCTCCAGGGTCATGCGTACCGCAGCCTTCCTGAGCTCCTGCAGTTGGTTATTCATGTCGGTGAGAGCTTGGTGCACCGTGGAGCGCAGCTGCTTGTTGGAAACGTTCAGGTCTCGGGTCAAAGTTCGGACTTGCCGCATTCGTTCCGGGTCCACAGCAGGTTTAGAGCTGGGTTTGTGCAGAGGGATGGCCGGGGCTCTGCGGCTGAAAGAGAAAGTATTAATCATACATAAATATACGTGATATATTACATTGTTCTTTTTTAACACTACAGAAATAGCATGATAATAGTAGGGGTGGTACTAACAAGAAATGTAAATATTTATGGCAAATGGTCAGATTTTTATATAGCACTTTCCATCTTCAAGGCACTCTACATCAAGGAACCACTCACCCATTCACACACACATTCATACACCAGTGTACACAGACACTGGGGGCAATGTGGGTTAAGTGTTTTGCCCAGGGACACAATGACAGCATTCATCTGTGAGAGCTGGAACTGTACTACCAACCTGTGGGTCAGTGAATCTGACCACTCTAACAATAATGTTGAAGTCGAGAGAGACCTTCAACGGACAAACACTCCAACCAACTGAACTACTATTGCTCCTTTGCACTTTTGTAATGTGTTTTAAACGGCCTGTACTTGATTTCACTTTATTTGTGTCAAGATAAATGTTCTTTTAAACCTTGCATTGTATGGGGAAAGCTGTTAAATAAGAAATAATGGAAACTATAAAATCTAATCTATTCATCATACTTCAGCTAATAACTAGCACAGAAGCTGCTAACAGAGTGACCTTTTTACCTCCAATCAGGCACACTGCTAATAAGAATCATGGGCAATCAACTGCCAAACACTATCCTAGAGGCCAGAGCTAAAAGTCCAAACTAAAACCGGACCTGACTAATGGTTTGAAACCAGGTACAGACGTTTTAAAATGTCTATAAACATGAATGCAAATGGGAAGTTACAATTAGTTAGAGAGTAGTTAGAGTTATTTTCCTGTTTCCAGTAATAATTACCATGCAATTATTTGCATATTTACCTCTTAAGTTATCATGTTATATCCACCCCATAGAGCTCGAGATAGTGTTGCTGTCACTATACTAAATATAGTGTTTAATTCAAAAGTATTCTGACAATAGAGTGATACTAACCTCGCACAGCAAGATGGATTCTCGCGATATTTAAATATTACATGAGGATCCATCTTGAAGGACTCCTACTGTAAGGTTAATCGAGTGGGCAGATCACTCAAACAGCAGCTTTGAAGTTTGTGTGGAAACTAAAGGTGACAAAACAAACGTGACGATGCCGACAGACGTATTTCAGCCTATTGTGAAAAATGTGCAGACGGTCAGAGCTTTGTGCATGTGTGGACAGGAAAGATGTCTACTTGTTCTTTTCAGCTTGTTCCACTGTTGTGACGCTTCAACCAATCTGATTCAAATAATTGTCATGATGTTCTGTGTTTTCTCATCGCTTTCAGCGAGAGCGATCCTTGAATTGATGATGTGTGATTGAACTCAATTCAGAGTGGTACATATATCAGTCTGGTGAGAGCCAGGTACAGATACATCGATTTACCACTCGTGATCCAGCAGTTTATTGGGTTTCCTTGATTTCCTTGAATGTTCTTACGCAGCTCTTTTGTTTATAAAGTACTTAAAAATACTCCAGCATTCAAACTGAGAGTAATGAAAGAAACTGCCTTTGCATGCAAAGTAGTCAGAGGTGGGTAGAATAGCCAATTTGAAGGACAAAATATTAAATAATGCAGAAAATCTCTCATTTTCAAAAGGTAGACACAAACATGAGAAAACAAAATAATATCTGAAGGAACAGTACAAGAAACAGTGAAATATCACTATCATCACTGTCAACAGGTAGTCAACATAAAGCTTTTGTTACACTTGTAAATTCACAGTGGGATAAGGAGCCAAAACCTTTACTCAAGTAAGAGTACTGTTACATTGTAATATATATTACTCAGGTAGGAATAACTAAATATTGCATCTGAAAACTACTCAGAAAAGTACTTGTGAGTAAATGCAATTTACTTTGTGTTATACTACCCACATTTGAAAGTAAATAAAGTGTAAATTGCATACCTGAGCAGAGAGCGTATCTTCTCACGCGCCTCCTGCTGGTCGGCCTCAAGTTCTGCGAGTTTGTGGTTGAGATGTTGGACCACATCAGTCAGGTACCGCACCTCCCTCTTCAGATAACTGTTCCTCTGGAAAAGAGTCTCCGTCTCCTTGTCTTTAGTCTGCAGTTTACGCCTCAGCTCCTCTATCACACGGTCCCTTTCCAACAGAGCTCTGAAAATACATAAATAAATCAGTAATCAGTCCTTGTTCTCTTTTTGGTATGTGACTTTAGTAGCTTTCTTCCCTGCATCCTCTTATGTAGCTTACATTAGATAAATACTTTTTTGCAGCTAAACTGTGTTCTAGGTTTTTAATGGCATTGTCTACAGTTCCTATTGCCTGGTATCCAGAGTACACACTACTCCAAAACTGTATGAAGATCAGTTCAGATGGGCGTGATTGACAGGTGGATTAGCCAGTCAGAGACATGCATGGTCTGTATCAAAGCAAATATGGAAAAAAAGGAGGAAAAAATATCACAGGAGACAACATTATGGATTTCTGCAGAATCATTGAGCGAAGCATTAACCTTTGTTAATATGAGGTGAGTGAAATTTAACTTTTGAAATAAATAAATTTGACTGCACAGAGAGAGTAGTGTTGGAGTTTTGTGGTCTACAACATTTTCAACAGACTTCAGTGCTACTTTTCTGAAATGTTTTTTTCCAGCTTTTCTTGCCATTGCCACTTAACTAATTTTACCACATGTACTTTTCCACCAAACCAAGCAATAACTACAAAAAAAATCAAATGTGCAATACTTGCACTTTAAACTGAAAATCGGACAGAATATTGACCTGAATGAGTTGAGGTCGGTGTAGTCTTTGGGAGCAGGCTGCAGTAGTATTTCTCCAAACATGGTTAAATAAACAGAGATCACCTCCTCTGAGTCATAGTTACAGTGTCTGAGAGCTGCGGTGATCTCCTTCTGATCCACCAGACCGGGCAGGGCTGTCTGTGAAGGCAAAACAAACATTTAAGCTGGACGCACACACTGAAAGATTTCCAAGTGTCCATCATTAATATTTCATGATTTACTTCAATTAATCAAAACCTGTGAATCGGAAACACATCTTATTTCAATCAGTTAATTCATTACATTCTCTTCTCATTTTACACATCTTCAGTAGCAGTGCTCATTTGAGATGTGGTGTGGTTGCATTAAACAATGAAGGACTTTCGCTGGGACCATAGATTGTATACAAAAGTGGACTAAGGGAATGTGATGCCACCCATAGCATTCAGCTCCAGTCCAATGAAGCTCATCGAGGCTAGAGCAGTTATAGGGCCCAATTTGGAGCCGAGTTCCAGATTTGGAATTCCTACCACGAGTATCATAGCAACCAAAGAGCCAATACAGAGCGACACTTCCCACATGCATCTCTGGTTTAGCAGGGAGTGGGTGCTTAGCTGTCCGTCAAACCTGTTGCTAATGCTAGCGAGGGCGACCTCAGGAAAAGAAGGCACCTGATATGTCTGTTAATAATGTTTATATTTTGATTTACGGACAAAATAGAGGAATAAAAACACAAGGATTATGTAAAGCAGGTTAATATGAACATTTTAAGACCAAAATGACGAGGTTCACTGCAGCAGTTACAGAAAGAGGGGTGGCATTTTTTCAATGTAAAGTGAATTGGAGCCAGAGCCAATGGTCCTTTTATGTATACAGTCTCTTGACCTGATTTTGGACATTCTAAAGATGTATACTGTATATATATTTGTTTTTTAAGTCACCATATTTTATTAGTGACAAATCCATTATTCTAGTCTATAATATCGTGTCACAATGTCAAAAGTACACATTTAGATCTCAAGATGACACTTTAGGCTTAACAGTGAAATCTACACATTGAGATAAATGCAGTATTTTTGTAAATGCATTGTATAAAATTGGTTCAAATGAGTACTCAGGGTTATGGTCATTACTTCCTCTGAAGGACTCACCATGACCTGTTGGACTCTGGCTTTGACAAAGTCCAGGTTGAGTTCCCACTGCAGCGGAAGGATGAGCCACAGTCCAGACTGAGGGTCCCAGAACCGGCACACATTCACCCTCTCCTGTAACACAAGGACACAGGGCTATTGCATGTCTTGTTATATTGCACTTTTTATATATAAATAGTTTTTTAATGTTTGTGGCGCTAAGGACTGCAGATGGAAACTAGCATTTTGCTAAATCTGGTGCAGCCATCTTTTTAATGTATCTGCACATTGTCCTTCAAATAAATAAATAAAATAAAATGTCAGGAAGGGCACGTCTGTTTCTGAATGAATATGAGGCAGATTTTCAACAACTAGAGACTGTTTTGCACCTTGTGGATCATAGAATATGTATGCAGGGTCAAAACTAGTACTCCCAAATACGTTTTAGGTTTTTGTGCCTCTTTAAATTGCGGCTTCGACATTGGTACAACAAATGTACATCTCAACACACAGTGGAGAGTGGGTCTGTTGTATGTTTTCTGTCTAATTACAAGAGGCACAACACAGCTGCTGAGCAAATCAAGACAGCACAAACTGCTGCTGCCGCTTGGAGCACACGATGCAATATACACACTGCTCCTTATGTGCCTTATGGGAGTAGTGGTACTGATAATGAATATAACATGGATTTCTAAACATTTTATAAAAGCTCTCAAAGCAATCCTTCTATTCAAAATGTTTTAGGGCTGCACATCTTCAGTCAATAAAGAATATCAGGACAGATATTCACATACATTTTTTATTAGACTATGACACAAAAGTAAAAGCACAAGATGGCGCTTTCAGTATATGTAATGGATTCTTGTGAGATTTAAGTCATGTTATAATGCTGTTACCTAATCAAAACACCCCTGGAGTTGGGTTTTGTTTCATTCACACATGTTAAGTAATCCTGGATTATTAGGCTATCTGCATCTCCAAACCTCAAAATGCTCTGTTCCACCTTGTGATGTCATGTTATGGTAGTTTTCAAGTTAACAGCTCCTTTTATCTTCAGTTCAGTAGAGATTGGCAAGTCCAGGGCTGAAATGGTCTAAATGATTCTAGTGAAGGTACATGAAGTTTAAAAACACAGTGGAGCACTTCCTGTATTACCACGTCATCACAAGGTGGAACAGAGTACTTTCTGTTTGAGAGAAAAACTCCTAACGGCTAAATGTGCAGAGTTTGTGTGTTAAACATGTGAATGAGACAAAATGCAACTCCAGGTATGTTTTTAATGAGGAGACAACATTATAACAGAGATGAGAAAATAGAGTAATATGGGCCCTTTAAATGTGATGTGATGTCTGACCTCAAACCAATATGTCATGACGGTGCCTTTGCCCTGGATGTAGGTGCTGCTGGTGCGGTCATCTTCTCTGAAAGCTGAAGGACCTGAGCTGGTCTGCTGCTGCCCATAACCCTGAGGAAGAGGAAAACAAAATACATTTAAATATTACCAACACATTCTACTGTACAAGGTAAAGTTTTGTGCAGTTTTAAATATAAGACACACCTCAGAGTTGGGAGAGATAAAATGTCCTTGACTGTGCCACTCCTGAGGAAACGGTTGCAACTTCTGAAACAAGCAAACAAGGTGAGGAGTATTATCTGTGAATGCAGTTTATTTGTTTCTTGTGGTAAACATACAAAAGGGATAAAATGTCTTGCACAAGGATACATTCGCATAATCACATATTGTTATCGCGTTGTCTATTCAGATACAGCAGCATGGGAGAGAGAATGACAGTGGGAAAGTGTAGAAAGTTAAAGGGATCATATTACACTATTTTCTAATCTATGTTATAATGTTGTTTCCTCATCAAAAACATACCTGGAGTTGCGTTTTGTTTTATTCACATGTTTAACACACAAATCCTGCATATTTAGGCTGAGTTCTTCTCCCAAACAAAAAATGCTCTGTTCCCTCTTGTGATGTCATGTTATAATATCCTCCTGACTACCAGAAGAAAAAAATGTTGTCCAATCACCTTTATTTTAAAATTCTTTCATCTTTGTAAGGTAATTAGAATACTGAAAACATTTTTTTTCAAAAAAAAAGTTTTTATTTTCCAGATATCATCTGTCCACTACATTTTTGAAACACTTTCATACTACACTAAAAAACTGTTCAAATTAATTAGACAATGTTTAAATGTGTTGTTTAAAGACTTATATTAAATATGCCATCAACATTTCAAGCCAAAATTTGCTCAATAAAAAGTAAAATGCACTTATTTTTCCCATTCCCACTTATTTTTTTATTGTTCCCATGAAATGTGCTTGGAGTGATGGACGGCATTTTCCTTGATGGAAAAAAAAACAGGTACCAAAGCCCCACCCCTTCTCATTTGGTATCATTGAAAAGCCCTAAACGTCCTCTGTAGATGTCAAAAGGACTTATTTCAGTTGTATGCACTGCGTTGGAGATATTCAGGTTTACCTATGTCCTCTAGAGAGGACAAATTTGAACTACTGGTAGTCAGGAGGCTACGGGAAGTGCTCCACAGTGTTTTTAAACATACACCTTCACGAGAATCATTTGGATCATTTCAGCCCTGGAACTGCCAATCTCTACTAAACTGAACTGAGAGGTACTTACTTGAAGCAAGATAAGAATTAGATCAGAAAGCAACCTTAGTGAGCCAAATTTACAATGTCACACAAATAATCTTTTGTAAACTAATGTATCTTAAATTTTAACATGCATTTAAAAAAAAAAAAAATCAAATACAACTTGTACACACTCTGCTTCACTTCACTCTCCAGTCTGTAACTTGTAACCTACCTGTGTCTCATCCACATAGACCCTGTTGCCGTGGTGATTAAAGCAGCTGTACAGCATCCCGTTGTTGTGGAGAAAACTTTCGAACACCAAAGACAACTCTTCACTTTCTGTCACTGCCTCCTGGAAAAAAATAAATACATTTCTCTGGCAGGTAATGATTATTTTTTCAGCAATTCTTTTTTTTTCCCAATGCCTAAGATTTCAGTTTACTTTATTTATAAAGTGCACAATACAACCACTGACCTACACAAAAGAGGAAAGATGGTTGATATCCACCTGCAGTCCCTGATCAAATTAATGTCTAAAAGGAGTGTTCATGCCAATAGAATACAATGTATGTATTCTATTGGCATGAATAGAATACACAATAATCAATATGATGATTATTTGTGATTATTCATGTTTGATTTGTGTGATTTTAATGTTTTTCTTATTCTGTAAAGCACTTTGAATTACCTTGTGTACGAACTGTGCTATACAAATAAACTTGCCTTGCCTTGCCTTGCCTTGCCTTGCCTATGTTCACATAACCAGTATGTTAATAGGCAATCACCCCAGTAGAGCCATTTCAGTGAAGCTATTATTAAAATATTGCAATACTATTATGAATGACACTGTCTCCTTGCTACATTAGGACTTAAACTGGACCCAAACCAGGACCAGGACCTACAGTGGTGGGTTGGCTTTGAACAGAAGTGGGGGTCTTGTCCTTTCTCATCTGTTGTTTATTTTCATTGTTGGTTGCCAGGTTTCCGTCTTCACTCTTTAGAGACTGGACTTCCACAACATGGCTGTCTGGCTGAGGAGACTCCACTGCCTACAACACAACAAAAATGGAAATATTGACTTGAGCTGGGTGTATTATTTGAGCATATAGAACATGGTATTTGGACTTGGACTTTGGTATTTCACTCAGTTATTTTGATCTTGTTATTTTCACTTAAGTTGTCCATCCTTTTAATTGATTTCAAAGTGTAACCTTTTTGGGGGGAAGATCAGTCTATGGAGATGTCAATGCTTTCCACTGAATATTACCACTCAGCCAAGTTCAGAGGCAATAAAGCATTCATAGGCTCATTCATGAAATGCAGGATACCCAGGTAAGTTTATTGGCATAGTGTGGAACATTCCAGGCCTAGCAGTAACATTACATCATACCAGAAGAGTTACATGGCTTGGCATTATGGCATTTAATAATCAATGTAAAAATAATACAGAAGAAAATAAGAAACGCCACATATGATGCCAAATAATGTGATACTCTACCTGCGCAGTGTGCTCGCTCCGTGAGGCAGGTGTATAACTCTTTCTCTCCCGGGTCTTGGACGTCTCCTCCCGGGCCTCCCCGCTCTCACTCCGGGCTGCATCCATCTCTCTCCGCGGCCCGTGTTGCCTCTTATCCTCGGGTGTGTGTTGCCTCTTCTCCTCCCGGGCCTCGGTGCTCTCCTCCACGCTTTTGCCCTTCTCATTTTGGGCTGTTTCTCCCTCTCCTGGTTGCCTGGGTCTCTTCTCCTCCGCCGTGTTTCCTCCCTCCTCTCGAGGTTCTGGTTGCTTCTCATCGGGGGTTTGGGTCTTCTCTTCCCGGGCTTCAGCCCTCGTTCCCCGGGCCTCTCCTCCCTCCTCTCGAGGTTCTGATTGCTTCTCACTGGGGGTTTGGGTCTTCTCTTCCCGGGCTTCAGCCCTCGCTCCCCGGGCCTCTCCTCTCTCCTCTCCGGGCTCGGTTACAGACGCACCGCTGCCCATCTCTCGACCACTGTCCGCGGGCTGACAAAGGCGCTTAACCCCGGTAAATAGATGCATAGACACCTGAGACCCGCGCGTAACCCGACGCACACCTGTACCACGTGATTTCACGCCTATAGAGTTTCCGTGGAAACTTCCTTTTTCCGTGGAAATAGAAGTTTAATCCATACTTCGGAACATTCTCCGTGGAGAGAGAAACGTTTTATGCCCTACCGTTAAATATTGTGGGAGCAACGTTTCCATGGAAACAGATACGGCTCTCCTTCAGGTCAAATAGAATTCAAGTTTGTGGAGATGCAAGCCTGCTCAAGTTTTTAAAAATAAAACAACAGCAACAAGTTTTTATTTTAGACTATTTTAGCCAAAATGTTGCTTTACTGTGGCTTTAATCACAATAGTGCAATAGATATAGACCCACAGACTTTAAATTACAATTTGCAGTGATAAAAACAATTTTATTTTATTTTTTAAATGCTAATTTAATGTGGTCTGATGTCTGAATCGATGTGTGACAATTATGGTTCCTGGTGTTGTCATCGTGTGAAATTCCCCTCCTCCATCAGATAATTAATCATCAAATTGAAGAAGCTGCAGTCTTGTATGAACAGGTTGTTTCTGGTTGCAGTAGCAGTAAAAAGTTCCAGACTCTTTGACTTTTATAGACTTTTAATTAGCTCACTTTCCTCGAGTCCTCTACCCTCTCTGACCTCTCTGTGAGCCATTGTTATGAAATCTGCTCTTGAATGCACTTGGCTTGTGTTGGTAGCAGCTGCCCCCTGCTCCTCTCTCGGCTGCAGCTCCACTCATGAAACTATAATACTTTGGTGTGTTAGTTTTTGGTCTCACATGTTGGACAGGGTTTATACGACTTCATGTGAAATGCTGCACTGTTTAAGATTTTGCATGAGATTCAGTTCAATGTGTTTTTGTATAGCCTAAAATCACAACAGCAGTCTCCTCGCACGGCGTCAAAAAATAGTTGATTTAACCAACAACTGAACCAGGCCTAAACCAGCTGGGCTAAACCAGGACTAAATAAAGACTAAACCAGGACTAAACTATGACCAGAAGTAAGCCAGAACTGAACCAGGACTGAACCAGGACTACACCAGGACCCACAGGGTGCTGATATGTCCAGGGTGGAACCAGGACTAAACCATGACCCAGTGCATTCCTATTTGATTGAAACCTTTTAAACTGAGAAAACATGAGTAGTGTCTCCATATGAACCACATAAATTAAAATGTATCCATTTAAAACGGCTGTCTCTGTCTCTAATACCGAAAAACAGTGTGTTAGAAAGGGCAGAGGAAGCGAGCCTCTCCAGTACAATCACAAAATGAGAGCACTGATGTAGGCTCAGAGAATATTGACCCAAGTCCAAGCTTTCTCCACCAATCAGATTTAAGGAGCTTTTCCTCTCAACCATCTGGTGATCCTTGAATATTTCCTGGCTGTGGCATCATGTGGTTTCAAAAATCACAGAAATGCTTTTTAGATTTGTAACATCTTTCTCTAAAATGATTCTAGGAAAATAAAATGGATGCACAAAAATAAACAAGAAATTATTCTGAGAACACCCCAATAGGCCGCATTGTTGAAAGAGCACTACAAATGTGTAATTAAGTAAATAAAATACAGTTACATGGCTAAATATACTCAATTACAATTACAAGAACTGCTGCCAGATGTGTATTTAAGTATGCATGAAAACTACCTAATCCTAGCCCAAGAAGAACTTATTTTAGTACCATTTAAGATTCTTGGTTTTTTTTTTTGTAAGTTGAATTATGTCGTTTTAAACCACAATCTGCATACTCTTTGTGTCATGCATTTCCTTCATGAGAATTGGTTGGTTTAGAAAGGAGTGGTATTTTGGGACAACTGGGACAATGTGCTGACAATACTATACTCAGGAACACATATGATTGCACTTTGCTGGCACAAAGTTCAAGTCTTCTTGCCTAGGATCCAGAACACACACTTCTCCAATACTTTACAAAGATGCGAGTCTGAACACCTGTGAATCTCCCTGTTTTCAGATAGAGTGATTGACAGGTGGATTAGCCAATCAGGGACATGCATGGGTCGTCCATATCAAAACGAATATGGCTGCTTATGAGGAAAACAAGAAAGGAAAAAATATGACAAGGGACTGAAAAACATTGCAGATTTCTGTCAAATCAGTGAGGAAAGCACTAAACTGTAATTCTGTTTGTATATGACAGGTGAGCTCCTCCATTTCACATGTCGCTGAACAAATGAATGTGATTGCACGATCATGTTCTGGCTCAAGAAGTACAGAGAGATCATTCTGGATTCACCAGGCAACACATCTCCTATAGTATGTCAGCAAATGTGAACTCATACTTAATATTTGATCCACTTTCAGTATTGTGTAATCACATTGTAAACTATTCATGGGTTTCAATTTCCAGTTATATTTTCATGTTCTTTTTTTTCAATCAAAGTCATAAATTGCTCATCTCTTTGTCAACGGTCCCAATTTTATCATTCTGGAGCCAAACAACAGGCCTATTTCTCCAATATTAAAACACAAACACAACACCTAAGAAAATATGTTTATTTACAGAATTATAATTTAACAAACCATACTTTTCATCAAATAGGTCAACCATTAGACTCCCTTTCACACATTTTCAGTGTCAGTGCCAAATGTCCTTGATGTTACTTGCTTAACATTTTGTCTGTGTACAAAAATTGAGATTACTTTGCATTTGTGAGTAAATATTTGTGCCTTCTTACATGTGACCCAAATCCATTCTGAATTTGAGTCTGCACCCAAATAAATACATCAATTATTCATTGAGTGGATGTTGCATAATGATAAGAGCTGTACAGTAGAAAGAAAACATTAGACTCACCGTAGATAGACACAGAGATAACAATATTACATTATTTACAATTAAAAGGTCATTTTAAAGGAATACATAGAATCACACTGTAATGTCAGCTTCAACTGTGGTGTTTCAGCCATTCAGGTGAAGTTTTAGTTTGGGTCTAGTCAGCAAGATGATTTCTTCAAAGAATTCATGTGGTTAATCAGTGGTTCAGACCAATCACAGGCCAGCGCTGTAGTCTGAGTACTGGATTTAACAAAAGTTTGCTGTTCTGCTTTTTCTCAATAACTATCAGCGAGAACCGCTCCAGGTGGATGTATAGAACTCCATTCAGAGTGCTGCACATGTCAATCCGACCTGAGTCAAGTTAAATTGTCTACTGGTGGATAATGGAGGCTGTAATTTTCATTTTGGTCAAAATAAAATAATTTATCCAGTCACTTTAAGATGGAATATTGTGTTAAAATGTTTGAGATTCAGCTGAAGAAGTATAGAGATAGCCTCTACAAAGCTGATGGGGCAGATAGATTATTACCAAATTGAAACAAAATAAATGATCCAGTCACTTTAATGGGCACATACTGACTTTTTGAGCTTTTAGCCATGTTATATTGTCCCCTTGTCAAAAAACAAAACAAAACAAAAACAAAGAAAAAAATCCCAACAACATTAAAACCTGTATTAGCAAAAAAAAGAAAAAAAATTCAGTTCTGACAAAAGTTGGCTCCTGTAGTTAACTCGTCCCTTCAGATAGATACAAGGCAGTGTCCACCTACAATCGTATCAGAACTGAAGATGCTGCTGAGCGACCAAACATCTTCACTCTAAAACTTTTGTCCAGTTACAGAATTGAATTTTTCTTTTTCTATGGATCAGACCTGGATGCCTGAGGGATTACACAGACGTGCCTGGAGTTGTATTTAGTTTCATTCACACTTGTTTCATTAATCCAAACTTCATCTCAGAGCTTTCAAAAATCCTCTGCTTGCATGTTACCACTTTTATTTTGCGTCACAGGTAAAACTTCATATTTTCATACGTTTTTTTAAAGCCCATAAATCATCCTCAGACTTGTTCTGCAGTCAAATTGTGTTCATGGCTCTATTAGGAAAGCATTCATGGGGCTTAAAGACTTCATTTGTTTATTTTCCCACTGTTCATTTCTATTGCTGACAGCAGAGGGAGCTCCAATGCCTAAATGCCACATTGGAAACTGAGGTGTAGTAAGAACCCATTTTGTCTGTTTTTAAGATATTTTTTGTTGTATTTCAGCTGAAGAAGTTTGTGGAGATGGCAACTACAAAGTTTGGCGCAGGCATGATTTGGTGCAGAAGATGGATTATCACCCCACTGGAATTTTAATTTGGGTCTAGCTGAAACTAAACAAATTATCCAGTCACTTTAAGATTAAAAATATTATTAAAATATTTCCGTTTCAGCTGAAGAAGTCTTTGGAGATGGCCTCTACAAAGTTAGGTGCGGACATGAGGATCCCGATGGTGCAGAGAATGGTAAAAAGTGAAAATGCCACTAAACAGAGTCGATCGATCACCGCCGCAGCAAACTTCCACTCATTCCCAACAATCTCCTCTTCATCCTGGGACCGGAAGCGTCGGGCGATGTACCTCACCTCCTCCAAAATCTGCATAAGCTCCGCCTCCACCAGGGTCCCGCCCATACCCAAGCTGCGCCCACTGCCCCTCAGGACGTCCTCTTCGGGGGACACCATTCGAGAGCACAGGAGCTCTGGGTCAGGGCCAGAGCTGTAGTGAACACCCTCGACGCCACGGAAACCAACGTACAACATGTTTCCATTGGGCATCTGAGGAAAGAAGAAGAAATTATATGGGACCAGGTGGAAGCATATAGAGTTTTCATGATGATGCGTCATTCCGCAGCACTGTAATTGTGTTGCTTATTTATTCATGGATTTCAGGCAAACGATTCCTTCCTAATTTGAAAGAATTGGTATAGCAACGCTCCTCTGCTGTGAGCACTAACGGCAATTCAAATCCAAAAATCATCACTTTTGAATGGGGAAAGGTTCTCACAGAATACTTCAAGTCAGGAAGGAATCATTTCTGTGAAACTCATGCATAGAAAGAAAACTTGTTTGTGAAAAGCATTTACAGTTTTCACACATTTAATTCTGGAAATAAAAAGAAGCGGATGTAGTCTTAGTCTTATTTACCAAAACGTTGGTAAATAACATGGATTTTATAGTATTTTAATCCTTATTTATAGTATTTTAATCCTTATTTACCAAAACGTTGGTAAATAAGGATTAAAAATACTATAAAATCCATGTTTATACACATATGTATTGTATATAATATACTTAATATATTAAATACTAAATAAAAAATAAAAAAAAAAAAAAATATATTCAAAAACAATTATATTTCGTGTACAATTACCTTGGGTATGTCCAGTGAAAACAATACATCATTGCACACTACAGAATATTGTCAATTTTTTCGACCTATTCCCGTCTGACTTACGGCTGGGTGTCGCAGAGAGGCCTGGCTGACGCTGAGCTCCAGACTGGACAGACTTCCTCGGGGTGGCTTGGAGTTGGGACACCCCAGTCGGACCCTGCTCTCCCCGGGACGCCGCATCCTCAGGAACCAAGCGCACCAGTTTAACAGCACCACACGGGTCTGACCAGAAAGGAGACAAAGACAGGGTTCATAATGAGACCAAAATGTTTGTGTTTAATTTGTGTAGGCAATACTGACAAAAGTGTATGTGTATATTTACATTTTGGAAAACCAACATAACTGCCCATAGAGTTTCATTGAACCCTGCCCTCCATGTGAAATATGACATCTTATTCTAAGTGTATACACTAGTTGCAACAATTTACAGCTCATGCAATCAACATTCCCTGGGGGTATGATGCTAGCTGTAGGCTCTGCTCTGTCTGAAGCTCTATTACTGAAGTTAGATTTTAATCTGAGCTTTATTTTAACACAGTCTGACCAAAAAGAATGGATTTAGCTAAAAGTACAGGTGAGCTGATTTGTGCTGTTAAACACATCCCTGTCACATAGCATTTACTCAGTTTCTCAAACATCAAACATCAAAACAGGACCTTGATGCTTGTATTGACCACTGGCTCCTGAAAACGTCTCATTTTAAATCAATTTTTTTTTTCTTTTCTCTAACGTCTTTTTCAATAGTGGTAGTAGTAGAAATATTAATACAAGTATAAACAAGACACTAATATACAGATTTATCTTCAAAACCAAAGTCACACAATTATGGATAATTCAATATTATGTCCACCTGTAGACTTTGATATTTATTTATTTATTTATTTACCACTTGAATCATCACAAATAAAGATTTACCACACTTACCTAACTAAAGCAATCAAAAACAGCAAGAAAAACACAACTAGTTGAAGACTGATGAAATCCAGACCTGTTTTTCTGATTCTTTGACAGACTAATCATTTAAAGCAGTATAGTGTTATTCACCAGTATCAATTTCACCACCTTTCACTAGGCCTGTCACGATAACAATACAATATACTGCTCAAAAAAGCTAGATAATAAATGCTAATATTGAAACAAATGTATGTCTAACACAATAATGCTTAAGTAGAATTATCCCCAAAAAACTATGATCTCAATTTATAATATAGTTAAAAAATCTAACTTGCAATAAATAAATAGCAGAATGAAACACTTGTAGTCAGTTTGTTTCTATAATGAGTCCTAGTCAAGTTATTTATTCAAATCTAACTGCTCAAATCTAATGGTAAAACAGAAAGATAACAAAAAGTTCCCCACTGGTACAAAGAAAAAGTACCAAGATAAATACTGAGTCCCAGAAATGACTGTTCCATCTAACATATACTGAATAATAACTCGATATAGTAATTATCCTGAAAAAACAGTTAAAAATAGTAGTGTGCAACCCTTCTTATTCTGTTCATTAAACCTGTTAAATGACCTTCCAGCCCTGCTGCTCAGACTACACACTACAGAGAGGTGGAGGCAGCTGCAGCAGAAATACATAAAAACTAATAATAATAAAAGTTGTGGCAGCACAGGGCTCAAAGGAAATATTCTGCCACACTTGAGACAGATGCTCATTAAATATTTAGTTCTGGAGATACAGAGAGAAAGAGAGGATTCGGGCAGGTTATTAACACATACGCTTGGTCTAAAATGGGTGAACTTAAAGGTGCTGTACCTGATTTTTTTTGTCTTGAATGAAAAACAGAACTACTTCATTTTAAACAGTGTTTAGTGGTCCAAAGTAGTTCCTCACTTACCTTTTATTCAGAGCATCCTAATTATTCACCACAATGAGTTCAGAAGCACTTCTCACAACTTTCAGAGATCAGAGGAAGTCTTGCCATTAATAAAACACTTCATAATTAGATGCAGACAGAACACAGCAGAGCAGACACATTTTAACCTCAAGAACTGCTTATACAACAAGAATTTTACTGAACTACTTAAAAAAAATTGGGTACAGGACCTTTAAAAGAGTCTTTTGTGAGGTTTTATCATTGTAATAACAATGTCCTCTCATTATTCAATTCAATTCATCTTTATTTCGGACTCGTGGTCCATTTTTCAAAACAGACAGGAACAGTAACAACACATACAATAAACATCTACATCTACATCTATATCTATGTATTAACTTGGTAAGTTTTTTTTTAATTGGCTCATGCATGTTTGAGTTATTCTGTATTGTACTTCATTTGCGTCAGTGCTTAGTGAGTGAGTACTTAGAAAATTGCTATTTTCACCTATCCCTTATTGCCACCTATTTTTCAATGTACTTATTTTAGATCTTTAAAAAGATTCAGATTCTAAATCATACATGTAGGGCATTCACAGCCATTTTTCAACAGGTAAAATTTGCTGTTATATTGAAAATCTGCAATGTAAAAATCAGTTCTGCAGTTTTGAATAGAAAGTTAATGGACCCGTTATTAAACCATTTTAGCCACCAAGCCTCTGAGTCCTGTGTGTACCCTGCCTTAGTCCTCACTATAATTTTCCACTTTACTGTGACCTCTAATACTCGACTACCTTCTGAAATATCCCCAAGTCAATTTTAAATGTCCAAACCTCCTATAGCCCATTTTAATTAAGCCCTGACTAGTTTTCTTTCATTCTTATCAAATTGAATCAGCTGCAGCTATTACAGCCTCATACATAAATGTCCCCACAACAATATGAAAGCAGGCGAGTGGGTCACACAGAGCCCTTTGGGACCGGAGCAGAGAAAAATTCAATTATGGTGGACTTTGGTTGCCAGGTCAGGGCTTTTTCAAGTTTCTATTTCTCTGCAAAATGGAGCTGGCCAAAAAGTATATTTATATTGGTTGGATAAGAATACGTCTTGGGGGAATAAACAATTTTATAGGCATCAACTTGGCTTGATCAATAGATAGGTAGGAGTAGTGAGGGGTCCCGCGGGGTCTTACATAGGGATGTACCGATACAGCTACTGGTATTAAATATCGGTGCTGATACTGAAAATTTAGTTGGATTGAGTATCAGTTCCACAATGTTGGTTAAGCCGATATCCTAGTTATGCTTCAAATGGACATAACACAACTATTTACAGGCTGATTTTGGCCTAGAACATCTCATAATGTTGAACTTTTATTCATATCAAGTTCTTCAGTAATCATTTTAAGGATAAACAACAGTTACAGCACAACTGGATCTCTTGTAGAATAAGTTAACTGTGTTTTAAGGAAATGAGTACCATTTTCTGTCCCTACACTGGGATCGGTCAAATTGGGTATCGCCAGATAATTAAAGCCAAAGTATCAATATTGTTATTGGAACCGAAAAATCTGGTTCAGTGTCTTACATTTCCTATGCAAGACTAGGGAAAATGTAATGTTTTAAAGGACTTAAAGAATCAGGAAGTGCACGGACAGCATGCTCGTAACATTACCGTGATGGCAAAACTCTAAAAGTTGTGAAAAGTGTGTATAAACTCATCAAGGTGAATAGCTAGGAAACTTGGAATGGATGTAAATGAGGAATAACTTTGGACCACTGCAAACTGTTTAAAATTCAGTTTTGCATGTTTTTCAGACACTAAAAATTGGATACAGTGCCTCTAAAATGAGACTCAAAAAAGCAACTAGCATGTGCCACTGAGAGATTATAATAAAACAGAACATAGGAGAGTGAGACGTACCCACTGTGGCATGTGCCCTCCGTCCGGGTCATGGTGGTGGTACTGCAGAACCAGGACTGTGGCGATGACAGACAGACCCACTATCACCATGGTGGTCGCAAAGTACTGGGCTGAAGCAGAGCACAGGGAAGGGGCGTGGATTACAAACACACATGTATAACAGGACAATAGGGTGCATTCACATTTTAAAATTAGTTATCAAAATCTCAGATAGAGGAAAATTGGCTAGATTCACAGTTTTTGAAAGAAAAATGTTGAGCTTGATCTACAAATTTGTTGTTATGGTTCAAACTTGTCTAAACCATCAATGAACTATTATATTTGTGGACCCATTCACAACAAAATAGTTATAAGGGTCAACATTTGTGGGTTTTCAGTTTGGGTATTTCTTTTAAAACAGCAGATAGCTAGTAGCAGTAGCACTAGTAATAGTAGTAGTAGTAGTAGTAGTAGTAGTAGTAGAAGTAGTAGTATAAAGTACCTATAAGAGGGACAGAGTCAGATGTGGCCGGCATGATCTCAGCAACGAGCAGCATGAAGACAGTGAGAGACAGCAGCACTGTGATCCCTGTGAACATAAACATATACTGACAATGTACATATTCATATAGCATTGTTAGCTCAGATACACTCATATTTCATTTTTTTTATTTGTCCTGGTAGTACTTTTATTATGGATTTTAAATGGATGATTGAGACTGTGTTTTTATTGAGTTTTAATATATATTGGATCTGCAGCAAGTGTATAATTTCCTTTGAGGGTAAATAAAGAAATTTGGATTTTCTGATGTAGCAACATGTGCAAAGACAATTATACTGTAAGAGCAAAACCATGTCCCATTAGCCATTTTAATTACACTCAATGCTGCTTTACATCTAGACTCAAAAAGAGAAAAAGAGAACAGTCTGGGAGATACTTCTCTACTTTCAGTTCATCTGTTCATTCTGTTCATTTAAGGTGTGCTCATGCCCTGCCTCCTCTCTAAGCAACTTAACGTTTGAACAAAGAATGTGATTTTAAACAATATGTACATAATCAGGGACCTCTGTCTTCAGCCTATACTATCTAAATTATTGAATTATTGAAGTGTAGTTTTAGGTTGAGGCTGTCATGTGACCCAGTGGTGATGTGTTCACTGTACTGATGTGGGCATGTGACACCGAGTTCATTCCTCTTGTCAGTTTAACAAAAAGGTCAAGAATCAAGGGTCAAAGTTTAATGTGTGCCTTCCCTTCTCTTAAATCTACCTCTGGGTCAATACCAGAAACAACAGGCAAAAATGACCTGATGAAGACAACAGCCATAAAACATGCAATAAAACCTTTCAGTAGAGCAGACATTACACTGGCACTGAATTGGCATCTGTTATATTGGGTCTATTTTGGATTATTAAGAAATCAATCCAAAATAGTTTGGCTTTTGGGCATGGCATTTAAGGTTATACTTGAATACAGGATACTCAAAATGTTACAAACAAGTTGCAAACCAGTACCTCCAGGTACTTTTGACAATTATTTTCAGAAATGTATTGCATAGTTCAGATCTGCATTTTTATGTTTTGTGGGAAGGGAGACTTTTAAACTCTTACTCTTAAACATTTGTTAATGATTTGCCTATAGCATTCAGTCAGATCTGCGGAGAGGCAAGCACGGTCACTTGAAGAACAATTCATGGTTTTCAATGTTTTTCTAAAAACATGTAAAGGATGATGATCAATCTTAAAATGTTATACTGTGGAACATTCCAGGAAAAGCAATAACATCTAAAAGAAAACCAGGATCTGGCAGAAACATCTGTAAAATTCACATAGTGCATCTTTAAATTACAACAATGTCAGATCACTGAAAGAAAAAAGCCACTAGATTTGTGTAAACATAATATGGAAAGTGGTTGTGTGCAATAAAATTATATTCAGGCTTTGAAACTTACCCTCATATTTTTTCCACAACACAAACTTTTTAGTACTGATGAAATTGATCAAATCATATTTATGTTACATAATCATGAAAATGAACCTGGTACTTTTTATATATAAAATTTTATACTGTCTATTCTACACAATTACATCTAGGCCATATGCCACATCATACTATATCCTTAAAAGGTTTAAAGTTAAATAAGTAGACAGAAACAATCTTTAGTTTTCCACAGTTCTGTATTGTCTTGAATGAATCAAACACAGAGCACAGAGACAGTGATAAACAGTCTGTTTGGAGCTGAACAATATGAGTCAAGTGCAGAAGATCTGGTCTGTGCCTGTGGACACAGGAATAACACATCATCATCATATGATTATCTAGTTTACACATGTAAACATACTCACCACTACTACTGTAATACAATAACGGACCAGGACAGAATCAGAGAACAATACAGAAATGTACATGCAGAAAGAATACTCACCATGTGCTGCTCTTTGTCCTTCAGTCACAGGTAGAGCATCAGGAACAAAGTCCTCCTCCAGCCACACCAGACTCAAGTGAGAAGTGTTAAGTATAAAGCAGATATTCAAAATAATAATTATGTTAAAATGATTTTGGCTGGTTCTTGTACTTTGTTCATCTGCAGGGATTTCATCGTCTCACTGTTTTTGTTTTAACTGATACACTGCAAAAATGCTGCTCCACAAATCACTAACAAACACCAACTGTTCCCAGCAGCTGCAGCAGTGCTCTAGATATCACTCTTTCATGTTTGCAAACTCTGTGGAGGCAACACATTCAATTCTCAGAACAATACCTACACTCTTGTAGACGGACAGTCATGCTAACACTTGTTTCGTGGAAACAGCCCTTACAGTGACCATCATTTTAAATTTAATTTCAAATAAAACAATGCTTTTCCTTAACATTTTTCAGAAGTCTTACATCAAAATCAGTTTTCACAGTCCTCCTAGATCCACACTGCAGTACAGAGTCTCCTGTAAGTGTCTCATGCACATTTGAATTTTCCCTCCGAAAGTTTTGGGGAGGGGAATTCCTGAGGGAGGAGCTTCACCACAAATAATAAGTCATGTTTTCTCAGCCTGATTAAAACATGCTGGTCTGACATCGACAACAGTCAAGCTGCCTATGTAAGACTTAAACATATTGGAAAGAGAATCGTCAAAAAAATCATGTTCATGTAAAATTTGTGTTTGTAATTTGAGCATCCACACTCCATTGGCCATTGTTTCACTGATGCTTTCTGTGGTGAAAAGTGTGAGGAGCAGACACTTTTATGGTGAGTCTATATTGGATCTATAAGAGGGCGGGTCCTGCTTTAGTGCTCTTGTCTTGGTGTTGACAAGAGAGTGGCATTAGTACATTATATATCACATGCAAATGTTCTGTAATCAACTAAACATTATTGCACAAACGCCCGGCCTTTTTTGGACAATCCATCTCAGTCAAAAGGGAAATAAACCTGAAGTCATTACAGTGGAATGACATCTGTGCAATGCTTAATCATAGTAAATCTTAGTAAAACCAGTATTTGAACATACTCTACATACGACCCATTTCTGTCAAGTAGTACTTCACTAAAGGTCACTGAAGGCAGCACACATTCCGTTTTTGACAGTTTTTGAACACAAAGCTGCAAATGTGTCTAGCTTGCATTAAAACAGTCAAACATCACTAGGGATAATAGACAACAGTATTAAAATGCCACATGCACAGTTAAGTAGCAAAGTTGATTTAGTGTTGAGTTCTACTTTAATACATCCCCTTTAAAAGAATCCAGCATACAGTATTTTCAAACACATTTTTCTATCACATTCGATCTCACTATGACCCATTCACCCTCCTGCCCTTTCCCCCTCCTCTCCATCTTCTCCTCTCCTCCTCATCTTCCTTCTCTCCTCTTTCTCAGTTTCTCCTCTCCTCCTCCTCCACTCCAACTTTCCTATTCCTCTTCTCTGTTTCTCCTTTCCACCCTCCTCCCCTCCTCCTCCTCCTCCACTCCTCTGATCCTCCTCTTCTCTGATCCTCCTCTCCTCCTCTTCTCCTCCTCCTCTGTCTTTACATCCCAGCTGACATTCAGGTCTGAACCTTTTGTGAGCAGCTCAAACCCTCGCGGCGACGTTCACATTCTAGACAGTTTATGGACCCAAAATCCATTGGAACCATAATTCACTGAGAGGAAACAGGCAAAAATCTCCTGCTACGTTTCGGCCAAAATCAATAAATCGAAACAGCTCTTACAGGTTTGAAACATGCTGCACAAAAGGGTCTCAGGTACAAGCAAAAACAGGAAAAATGGGCTTGTGAAATTACATTTTGAGCAGGAAGTACTGTATGTATATAAATATATATATATATGTTCAACTCAACTAAAAACAACTAGATAAAATTCTGGATTCAAGATATATAAACTTATTTGAAATTATTGTTTATCCACTGTTAAGGAAAAAAAAAGCTTTGCAATATATTTACACCGATACTGATTCTTTTTCAAAATATTTCAAAATATATTATGTTAAGTCTTAGTGCCTCACTTCTATTAGTGATCACAGTCATGTTGTTTTTATTGTACAACAAGTAGCCAGTAAGTGTCCTTTAGTTACCTGTTTCTCTTCATCTTATTCCAGAAGCTGCCGTGGGGCCCGCCATTGTCATTGCAGTTGTATTATTTTGCATGAGGCTCTTGATCTTGCAAAATAATTCTAGAGGGACTGCAGAGCTACAGAGTTGTATCGGACCGTCATGGTAAAGAAGGAGCTGAAAGGCAAAGCTCTCGATTTACTGGTCAATCTACGTTCCTACACTCACCTATGGTCATGAGTTCTGGGTCATGACCGAAAGGATAAGATCGCAGATACAAGCGGTTGAAATGGCCTTCCTCTGCAGGGTGGCTGGGCGCTCCCTTAGATAGAGTGAGGAGCTTAGTCACATGGGAGGAGCTCGGAGTAAAGCCGCTGCTCCTTTACGTTGAGAGGAGCCAGCTGAGGTGGCTCGGGCATCTGCTCAGCATGCCTCCTGGACGCCTCCCTAGGGAGGTGTTTCTGGGCATGTCCCACTGGGACAAGGCCCCGGGGAAGACCCAGGACATGCTGGAGGGACTATGTCTATCGCCTGGGAACATCTTGGAGTCCCACCGGAGGAGCTGGAGGACGTGTCTGGGGGGGAGGGAAGTCTGGGAGTCCCTGCTTAGACTGCTGCCCCCACGACCCGGCACAGGATAAGCGGAAGAAAATGGATGGAAATGGATGGATGGGACTACAGATCTGATTTAAAGCCTCCAGAGAATCGCTGAAGTGTCGACTTGTTGGTCTCATGAACATATACAAGTCAACCTACTTTATATCAGATTTTAGTGGCAAATTCCCAAGAGAAGTGAATGACATTCCTGCTTAACCAGAAGTGCCACCTCAAAGAAAGCCCAGTTTAGTCGTATTTAAGGCAAAACTGGGTGGGGCAGAACAAGGTAATTATAAATCAGAGGTTTCTTGGTGTCACGTGACCACCTCATGTGACTTTGCTGTATTTAAGACCACCTGAAGAAGAGCACTTTATGGTGAAGCACGACAGGGGGCTGAGCACATACACAAACTGTGAGGATGCATAAAACCAACAATAATGACTTTACACTGTTAATCGCAGTTGTGAATTCTTTCCATTATGAGTAAAATGGGATAATATGAATAAATGCCTCTCAACCAATCACCTGCAAAGATATTCAAAGATATTCTCCTTCAGAAAATTTTTGTGCCTGGGTCCATTTGCAACAGCAGGAGCCATCCCAGATGGATTCTCATGAGTTTGTGAACTCACAAATGTTTTGAGAATTCATCTTGATGACTAGGTTAAGAGAAAACCCTATCTATCTATATAGCCTATCTATATTCAAAATAACTCATTGCTCATTTGTCTAGGTCTAAATCACACCATACAAGGGACTAAATATGGAACTAAACCAAGACTAGACCAGCACAAAACCAGGACAAGTGTGAATTAAATGTTCTGTTACATATATATTATTATATGAACTTGGTACGTAAGGACAGTATGTAACTGTCTGGAGGCATGTCGCCTGCAGGATTCCATGGAAACAAAAAGTTAAAACCATACTTTGGAACATTCTCCATGAGAAAGATAAGATTTATCCCACACTGTAGAAGATTATAGCCAAAGGAACAAATGGAACAAAACAAAAACAGAAAGGAATTTCTATGAAAACAAGCAGGGCCCTCCTCCAGGCCAGGTTTGTGGAGATTCAAGCTCACTCACAGTAAGGACACAGGTTTTTCAGTGCAATAAAAACAACCAAAATGAAAAAAGTCTATTTTTGGCTAAAAGGTTGCATATTGTGGCTTTAATCAAAGCCAGTAGCAGAAGCCTGTGGCCGAGGGCAGAGTGGGACTCTGAAATCTACCGACAGCTTTCCCCCTCCTCTCCTCTTTCTCCTCTTCCTCTTCTCTTTTTCTCCTTTCCACCCTCCTCCCCTCCCTCTCCTCTTCTCCTCCTCCTCTGGTCCTCTGATCCTCCTCTCCTCTTCTCCTCCTCCTCTGTCTTTACATCCCAGCTGCTGCAATTTAGCTATTATTTTTTGTCAATATTTGGGGTTAATTGGGGGTAATTGGGCTTATTACCATAAGTTGGTGAGATCCCATCTATGCTTTAAACTATGCCTCAAACTATGGGCCTATACTATTCTTTTACACATTATGTTCACTCATTTATTTAAAATCAAATGTTCATTTGAATGTAAAAAAAAAAATATGACTAAAAAATCATCTGAATCTACTAATGCTCTGGGCAGGACAGTTTTTGTGTTTTGCTCAGTTAGCATATTGTTATTTTAAAACCTTAACCCTAAACTATGAGACCCATTCTGCAGTTTGTCAATGCAGTTGGTTTTATTTTGAAAAGGCCAAGAGAAGTGTTCAGGTTGATGTTAGCAGCGCATTGACATAGAAGTATGTGCTGGAGGAACTTTTCCAAGGTTTTTTGGGCTGCATGAAAATTAACACACGACTTGACGGCGATTTGCAATGAAACAAAGCCGAAAGAAATGACACACTGTGCTGCAAGGGTCGGCCACAGACAGCTCCTCAGAGAGTGGCAGCCAGTCAGTTTGTGCCAAACGGGAGAGATGCGAGAGGAGCACAGCTGTGGCCGCTTCTCTCCTTCAGCCGGGCCTCCCTCTCACATCTCTCTCGTCTGACATCAAACAAGCCCGACACCGGCCCACAGTTGGTGCCTGCCCACGGGAAATCCCCCATGTTTCCCGATTACCACTCCTCCTGCCTGTGTTATTACCCAGTGAGATCTTTTCTCCAGAGTCGGCGGGCAGCAGGAACACGAGCAGAGCCAGAGTGGAGATGAGCACACAGGGGATGAGTAGGTTCAGACCGTAGTACAGAGTCCTCCTCCTCATCACCACCGTAAACGTCACATCTGGATACGGCTCTTTGCAGCAGTCATAGAAACGCTCATTCCTTCGGCCTGGGACCTCTGAGGAAATGTTTAGACACAAAAAACAAGTTCAGATTAGCTCATTTGTACATGGTCCGGACAAATAAGAAACAAACTGAACTAATAATGACATACACAACATTTGGGCATTTTGATCTGGAGTCTAGTGTATCCACTGGTTATCCACAGAATACATAAATCATCTTGAAAGATAAGTGGAGTAGCTGGATGGGAGAGTGCAGAAAATACCAGGGGTCGCAGAGGTGCCACAGAGGTGCCAGAGGTGCCACAGAGGGGCACCATAGGGGCACCATAGGGGCAACAGAGGTGCCACTGCCACAGAAGAGCAACTGAGGGGCAATAGAGGGGAAACAGAGGTGGCACAGAAGGGCAACAGAGGGGCAACAGAGGGGCATAGAGGGGCCACAGAAAATCAACAGCGGGGCAACAGAGAGGCAACAGAGGGGTAATAGAGGGGAAACAGAGGTGGCACAGAAGGGCAACAAAGGGGCAACAGAGGGGCCAAAGAAAAGTAACAGAGGGGAACAGAGGGGCAACAGAGGTGTCACAGAAGAGCAGCAGAGGGGCAACAGTGGGTCTAATTTATGCTGTTATTATGATGATTGTATTTGTGAGAGTAAATATGGGCCAACAAATGGAAATGAGTCCATAGCTACAATTCAGTGTTTATAGGATGTATGATGTATGTTCATTGACATGCTCTGTCCCAACCAAAGAAACAGATAGGTAACAGTATATCACAAAAATAATAATACTCAGGCTTCTGTAGCCACAGTGACCCCAGAGCTGATTGATTGAAGTGAGACTGCAAATATATGTCACACCATTCATAAAAGGTGGGGGAAGTGTCCTACCCAAGGACGCAACAACACTTAAATGAAGATGGGATTGAACTACTACCTTTTGTGTTACTGGGAAACAAACACTCTAACCATCCTGTCTTTCGAAACAGTGTAAGTGCTTTATTTATGATATCTGCAGAGGAGCCAGTATCAGTTGAAACTTGAGTATTTGATATCAACTATTTCACCACTAAAAGCAAAATACAAAAAAACTAAACAAAAAAAAAACATAGACAAAGAGTCCATCTGGAAGCACACTCATTGTTCACACTTCGTCACTCCACCAAGTTTGTCCCTTACTGTACTGGGTAACTGTACATAACTGATCTAAAGAAGGTCACTGTTTAAATATAATACACTTAAACTTGATCTTTATTCTGCAAAAGGTTTCATTATAAAATAACAAAGGCAAAAGCAGCTAACCACAAGAGTCAATGCATAAAACTATAAAGGGACTTAATGTTGTTTATCTATCTTTAATGCTGTTTGTCTAATCTATTCACTGTTCTCACATGTTGTGGTACTTTGACAAAAAAAAAAAAAAAAAAAAAAAATCCTGTTCTTTATGTAAAACGGTAAATGTGAGCTAGAGTATTTGTGAAGAAAAAGCCCTTTCATTTCTTTCCACAGCAAATTATCCACCGTCTGTATTTTGCGTATTTATTTAGACTAGGGGTGGGCGATATTGACCAAAATGTCTCAAAATGTCTCTCTTTTTATGCATCTTAATCACTATATTAACACAATATTTTAAGAAACCATCATAAGTGGTCACTAAATAACCCATGTTGCACTGTTGTTGTTGTTGTTGTGATGCTGCTTTGTATATATTTCTACCTCCTGCATGCCCTTATTTGTATTTGTATTTATTCAGTGTGGTTTTTGTGTGTGTGTTGTAGTATGTGCACTTTATCACTGAGGTAAGTTCCTAGTCTGTGAGCTCTGCTCATAGACAATGGCAATAAAACTTCTTATGATTCTGATTCTGATAAATGAGCTAAAATGTGCTATAAATGTCTTCTTTGAGGATCAAGTATCGCACGAAATGTGAATGGGCTGTAAAACCATAAAAGTGCAGAAATATCACTTGTTTGGGAGATTACACTCAACGTTTCTACTAATTTTATTTTTAATCAGCTCTTTTTGTTGTCATTTTTTACAGTTTAATTATACACAATATACTCGTAACTCTAATTTTGCATATCTCTAGCATACCTCTTGCATATCTCTATCTCTATCTCTCGTCAGATCTCAAAAGTTAAGCAGGGCGGGTTTGTTCTTGGATGGGAGACCACTGGGAGCACCAGGTGCCACAGTGGTACGCCAATGGCAAAAATTCTCACTGTGTCCTTAAGTAAGACACTTCACCCACATTGTCTGGCATGAATGTGGTGTGTGTGTGAGTGGTGGTCGGAGGAGCCGATGGTGCAGATTGGCCTCGCTTCTGTCAGTCCCAGGGCAGCCGTGGCTACAATAGTAGCTTACCACCACCGAGTGTGGAGTGATTGAATAATGCACTGTAAAGAACTTTGGGTATTTTGAGGTGCTATAGAAATCCAAAGATTGATTGATTGAAAAGGTACCTAATGACAATATTAAGTATAAGCTATATAACACTGAAATATGAAAATTCATGAACATTTTTATTATACTAATATATATTTTTTTCAAATAGCAGTTTAGCTTGGGTGTTCTGAAAAGGCCACCATTTTCAATATACTGTAATCAATAATTCAAATTTGGTTCATATATTTTCCAAAATATTACACACACCCACAGAATATCTAGCAGAGGTTTAACTTAGGGTTAAACTCTGAGAAAAAGAAGAGAAGACGTTTATATGAAAACTCACATCCCACTAGACCCACACAAGAGCCACATCTAAAGCTCCAATGACAGAAAAGTAATTTATTCCTCCACAGCAGAGGTCTTTAAATGCCTCTCCCTGAACTGATTCGCCTCACACATAATGAGATGGTCCCGGTGTCTTTCAAGAGGAATTATCTGTCTGAAGAATGTAAACGGTATGGATTCATAAAGGCCGCATAATAAGAATACATTTATGACTATGTGAAGTGACACTCTGTTCACTGAGGTCTGTTAAATGAGGCTAAGGGTACGTTCACACTTGGTACACACATCACGTCAAAATTCAGACTTAACTTGGACTGAGCCTGGATTGAACCTGGATTGAACCTGGAATAAAATAGGACTGCATCAGGACTTAACTGGGCCATACAACCTAGTCAATGCCCAACCCTGTCGTCTTGGAAGCTAAGCAGGGTTGGGCCTGGTTAGTACTTGAATGGGAGACCACTGGGAATAGCAACGGCCGTTGTGTCCTTAGGCAAGATACTTCCCCCACATTGCTTAGTGTGAACACGGAGTGAGAGTAAGTGCTGGTGGTGGTCACAGGGACCAATGCTGAAAAGTGGCAGTCTTGCTTATGTCAGCCTGCCCCAGGGCAGCTGTGGCAACAAGAAGAGCTCACAACCACTGAAAATGGAAAGAATGACTAATCCACAAAAAAATGTTAACGGGGCTTTGAACACTGGAAAAGCGCTATCCATGGCTTTCAGAATGATAAAAAGTTAGGACCTTGCCATAGCAATGAATAATTCAAAACAGAATATATCTTTTATATGGTTCTCAAAATGGCACAATATAACAAGAAACTGAAACCCATGAATAATGCAGTATTATTAAGTCCATTTTATTATGTTCTCAAGTTTTCTTCATTTGCATTTAACTGGTGTAAAAATGTGTTAAATACCACAGGTAACTGGATAAATGGTTATCGTCACATTTTTATATTGCACTTTTCCACCTTCAAGTAACTCAAAGCTCTTTACATCAGGAAACCACTCATCCGTAATCAATGACTTTTGAACATATAAATACTTTTAAAGATGGATGTTTTTACTTCACAGTAATACTATCATTAATTGCAGTTATTTGGAGAATTGAGACACAATACCAATATAGATCCATATCTACGGTGCAGTCTGTTGAACTTGGTGCCCCTTGTTGAGCCTGTATATTTCCTGGTTACTCTCCTGATTAATCCCCTTAAAAAAACCCTCCATCTTTTACCTCAGTGCTCCTCGCCTGGCTGCCTGCGTTTGCCCTGTTCACTGCTACACACCTCACTACACTGGTTTCCATCTAGACTCTCTGACATAGAAATAAATGGGGGGCTGCGCAGTGGAGATTTTCAATTAGTTTTGATATGAACGGCCCATTGGCTCCTCTCAGGGGGGGTGGGTGGGCAGGGTCTTTCATTTCCTTCCCCATAACGGAGCCCTTTCATCGGGTACATACTCCAGAGTCTACCCTTTGAGAACACTGCATGGAGACCTGTCATACATATACTTTATACTTGGGGCTTTGATGTGAGGGGCTGCAGAGAAGATTAGTGGTTTGCATTAGCACAGTGCGGCATTTCAAAATGTGACACAACAAGAATTAGTTTAAGCTTTAAAAAATAAACATGTTATGGGAAATATAATGCTTTGAAGTTAAATAGGTGGTAATATTACATACCGACAACCATGGCCAGCACTGTCACTCACAGCTGGAAGGATGCCGATTCAATTCCTAGGTTATCAGTTTGTATATTCTTCTCTTTTACAGCCAGTGTTGAAAAGTAACAAAAATTTGCTGAGAATACAAATTTTGAGTAACCATATTTCTGATTGGCTAATCTACCTATCAATTCAGATTCACCGGTGACCAGAATTGGATCTTTGTATAGTATTGGGGAAGCGTGTATTCTGTATCCCAGGCAACTGACTAGTCGATACTGTCATTGTCCTTAAGCAAGACACTTCACTCATATATATCAAGTAATAAAACATAAATTACAATTACTGATTCCCAAGGTCGCAGGCAGATACAAGGGTCTGAAGGGATCAACGAGGATTTGTCATTTATGTTCAAGTAATTCAGTGGGAAATGGATTTCATATTTTATTTGAGTGCACACATTGTGAGGTCCCTAAGTTTTATTCAAAATATAAATTTGTGTTTTTTTGTGTGATTGTGCTCCATACCATGAATATGGTCATGAGCAAACTAATAAATGAAACTTCCAAAACCAAAAATACATGTCTTCAATCATTACAGCGTACAAGAGCATACAACACATTTGTCTCAACCCAATAAACACCCATTCACTCTATGGTAATATGGTATGTGGTAGATTTAGTTTTCCCACATTTTCCATTAGCAGTAAATGCAGCTACATGAAACGTGACGGGACTGTGTTATGTCTTTATAGAGGTCTAACCAGCTGTTCTGTGACCTGCAGCTCTGCTTTTTACGATCACTCACCCCCATTCAAGACAAAATACAGCACAATCAGAAGGAGTGCAACCATTTTGCACCAGTCAAGTGAGGAGCAGTGGTTTTCCTAAATTAGGCTGGGCTATAAGCACCTGGAGATACACGGTTAAGGACTGAAACAGAGGAAAATTAGGCTAAAGAGTGGTAGCATTTACAGAGCAGACCTGTGTAGTGCAAAAGTTCACAGTGAAGTTTCAGATAAGTTTGAAGGGGGTATTATGCAAATTGACTTTTTGGAGCTTTCTACCATGTTATAACGCTGTTCTCACATCAAAAAACATGCTTCAAGTGTTTTCAATGTCATCCTGCATGTTTGAGTAATCTTGCAAATCTCTCCAGGGCACTATTTGGATCCTTGTGTTTACCAGTACGAGCACATGTCATTTGTACAAGGCTCAGCCCACAATCCTACAAACGCATGATACAAAACAATGCACTGCAACTACAAAACAATCACATCAAATCTGATGAGATCACAACAGGAAAATAATATTTAATACAGATGGGGGCAGGTGAAATCAATATTGTTAAAATACTGATTTTTTTTTGTTGTAATATAGTGAGTTCTTGGGTCTAGTCCATAATAGAAATCAAGTTCAACATTTGTTCTGTTATCTTTTGGATTTTTCATAGTTAAAGTACAGTGTTACAGAAAAAACTGCTTCTGCCCCCCATCTGGTAGTATACCATCACAATCTAGAAATGCACAATACGTACTGTATTTCAGAATACCCAAAGTGCTTTACACTGCATTATTCATTCACTCCTTGGTCACACTGTGGTGGTACTATAGCCACAACTGTCAATCAACAAAGCAGCCTCTTTGACCTCACCTACAGAAGCCAGATTGAAATGTGTAGCACTCTTTAATCAAATTCTGCATAAAATCAAACAGGGAAGCTTTTGTTGAATACTATTGGGGAAAGGTGGAATGTTCAAATACCTTAAGCTGACTGGAGGAAGCGTCATAACACAGAAGTGACCAGAGTAGAGATTAACCGATACGGGCTTGTGCAATACCAATACCCACTACTTACAATCCAGAAAAATGACAACCACAAATTCACAACTTCACTTCAAACCTATAAGAGTCACCTTTTATGCAGTGCCCTCTTTGTACTTAGGTGTTCAAATAAAGCTTTATGCATAGAACTTTGGCAGCTTTTGGGTTCAAGCTTTATATTGGCCCCTGTTGGAAATATTAAGACGATAGCTGACAAGCTAAAAGGTGCACATACTGTATATCAGCCTGATATATTGGCCAACTGAGAAATAAACCTTTTACTGAATTCAGTTATGAGAAAAGCACAGACATCTCCCACCAGAGACTGTCTCTTTAAAACAGTCTGTGGTGGAGCTGAAGCGGTGCTCAGAGGCTGATGGCCACAGCAACAGACATGTAATGATAATGTCAATACTAATACAGCAGGACGCAGCTCTGTGCTCTCTGCTGTGTCCAGGAAAAACACAAGTATATTCCTTATCAAATCAAACAGCAAAAGACTTTAGAGGTCTGATCATAATCATTGAAGATGAATGCTGTAATATGTTCAGCTGTATAAACTATTAATGGCAGCCATATACATTTTTCAAAATCAAAATTATCAAATGCAAAATATGCTCATTTTCACATAGATCGGTCAGCACTGCCATGTTTGTTTTGGTTTGTGTGTTTGTGCGTTTCATTTTTGGAGTCAACCCAAGAGTTTGTGAACAAAATGTACGTGTTAGGTAATCTCTGAGCATCAATCACTCATATATCATAGACTGTATATATAAATGGAGCTAACCTGCTAGTCGTTGTGTTCCAAATAAGAAGTAAGCATGGACGTGCTTCTGGCTCCTCTCTTCTCTTGACTGCTGCCGTCAGGCTCATCATTTTGCTCTTAAAATGTTCGTATTTACCCGCTCTGCATGATCCTGTTTTTTTTTATTTCATTCTTGTCTGTAAATCAAGATATAAACAAGCACCTTCTTTCCCCAAGGCCTCTCCCTCTAGCATTAGCAACAGATTTGACTGACAGTGTTCCAAAGCACCTGCTCACTTCTATACCAACAGTGTGAGCAGAAAAGGGCATTGGCTTCAACAGCCTCACTCTGGATTGGCTCTTTGGTTACCATGATACTTGCGTTTGGAAGTTCAAATATGGAACTTGGTTCCAAATTCAGTCCTGTAACTGCTAGCCTCAATGAGCTTCATTTGCCTGAAGCAAATGTGATGGGTGATGTCACATTCACTTAGTCCACTTCTTTATAAAGTCTATGGTTTTAATACTATCAAAGCAAATGAAGGGGAAACAAAGACAGTACAGTACCTCTAAAACTATAAGAAATTAACTATGGATGCATTTAATTATGTACAGTGCAATTCACATCTCTATAGTCTCTTGTTGTTTGATTTGATAGACAATATATTTGTGTTTTCATGGACACAGCAGAGAGCACAGAGCTGTGTATTGACAGTACCATTACATGTCTCTCTTGCTGTGGCCATCAGCCTCTGAGCACCGCTTCAGCTCCACCAAAGATCCTCTCTTTAATAGGCATTTGTGCAGTGATAGAACATAATAAAATGCTTTACAATCTCATGCACTGTCCCAAGCTACCCCTGTACTCACCGCTGCCCGTAGGTCCCTCCAAAGACCACCGATCACTCACACATCACATTCATACACTGGGAAGGTGGATGAAGTGTCTTGCTCAAGGAACTGTAACTGTAACTGGACCTTTGGGTTTGTGAGCCTAAATGTGAGCCACTGTACTTGGATGTAACAGATACAGATAACTTTCAGGCCAGAACAGAGTCATCAGGTAATGGTTGTAAATGATTGAAAAAATAATTGCTGACTACCAAAATAATGGTTAGTTGCTGCCCTATTGACATAAGCTTCAGTTGTTCTCACCCACAAGGTCCCACTCTCCGTTGGCAATGTATCCAGTAGTGTCGGCGGGAATCATCTGCAGATCCAGAGACCAGCCTCCGTAAGTCCAGGAGCCAAACTTCAGATCACATCTCTGCACATCGAACGGGAACCAGCGCACGTCAATGTAACACGTACTTTTGAAGATGCCTACAGAGACACACATACACACAGGGAGGTAAGGTTATTTGTACTGCTTAACTATTTTGTATAACCACTGCGAAAGTTCATTCTTTTACCGATGTGAAGATGAGGACTAATCACAGCTGTGAGAATGTCAAGACAAATACACGATATTCCAATAGCAAACTAACTAAATAGGCCAAAAACTACCGACTAGGGATGATGTCAGGACTTGTTACCAAGACAAAACCCCAGAAGAATGCTCGCCGCAGTCTGACTGGACTGTGCACCAAAGATGAGATCTAGACCATGGTAGTCTTTCACTATAGTTTGCATATAACTCATTGTATAGGCATAAACATTCACTGTATGGGAATATCAACAGAGGCTCCTTTATCTTTTTTTTTTTTTTTTTTTTTAAAGATTTCTAAAAGGTTTCAAGATAACTTTGTTTAAAGAAGAAAATTAAATCTAAATTCTGCATATGACGTGTCCATGATCAGAAAATGTCTATTTGCATCTAACTCATGTAAGTGGATCTAAATCTATTATTAACTTATTATTAACTAGCACAATGTAAGCAGTGATCAGTGATCAGTGCACTAAAATCTCACAAAATGCTAGTGATTAATTTTAAACTAAAAATGGAAAAGCAAGAGTTACCTTTGAATGTATCAACAGAAGAAGTGACAGGAAGAACAAATTTACTAGTGTCTAGAGATCAGAGCTTGTGACAAATGAGCGTCTTTGCTGCAGCATCTCTGGGTCATTGCTTCAGGTCAAACAGGCTCAGTCTAATACAGCTGTTAGCATGTTTATCACCTATTGATTTCTGATGCTCCTCTTTCACGTGTTTTACGGTACGATGTCAGATAACTGTCTATACCTGACATAGCTTATGGCCTCATATAGACAAACATATAAAACAAGCTGGCTGTTCTGTTGTAAAATCTAGAAAATAGACACCTCACTTAAAAATAATGGTGAATTATATACTCACACAGTATTGAAAGACTGACCTTTTAGTTTCATTATAAAGGTGCACAATGTTACTTTTAAAAGGAGGGTCTGCCACCACATGTTTCCATAGAGATAGTATTGCTTTGCCTGGAATGTTCCACAGTATGGCAATAAGCTTATATATGTCACTAGGCCAAGTTATGGGTCAGATCTGTGAAGAGGCGTTCCCGCTCAGAGATAGAGTGCATGTTTTAGCCACATGTTTTTTAGCAAGAAAGATCATCCATCCATTTCTTCCACTTATCTGGGGCTGGGTCGTGGGGGCAACAGTCTAAGCAGGGATGCCCAGTCCTCCCCTCACCCCAGACACCTCTTCCAAAAAGATCAGGTGTAATACTAAACTGCGGAACATTTCAGGCAAAGCAATTAAATCTCAAAGGAGACAACCATGCCTAGAAAGGTTACACGGTGCACTTTTAAATTGGATGTTATTGGCAAATTCGTTTTTCTTTTTTCTTTTAAGCAACAGCAACACCATATAGGAATCAACACCAAAACAATTTAAACACATAACATACACTGTGTGCACAATTATTAGGCAAGTTGTAGTTTTGAGGATTAATTTTCTTATTGTACAGCTACAGTGCTCTTGGTCAATCCAAAATGTTAACAAACCCTCAAACCTGAACATTTAAGTAGTAAAAGAGAAGTTTTGGCTTTCTTAAGATAGTATCTACATGTAAACCATTATTAGGCAACTATTAGTGTGCAGAATTATTATGCAACTAAATGAAAAACAAAGATTTTCCCATCTCACTTGTTTATTTTCACCTGTTAAAGTGAGAATAATAAACAAACTCAAAAATTTAAAAATAAACATTTGTGAAAAAAACAAAAAAAAACCCTCAGTGACCAATATAGCCACCCTCCTTTTCTTTTCAATAACAGTCGCAAGCCTTCCATTCATGGAGTCAGTCAGTTTCTTGATCTCATGAGAATCAACTTTTTGTGCCACAACCACAGCCTCCGAGACACTGTTCAGAGAGGTACTGTTTTCCTTCACTGTAAATTTCCTGCTTAAGAAGGGCCCAAAATGTCTCAATAGGGTTTAAGTCAGGTGAAGGAGGAGGCCATGTCATTAGTTTTTCATCTTTGAGGCCTTTACTGTCCAGCCACACGGTGGAGGACTTTGATACATGTGATGGAGCGTTGTCTCGCATAAAAATCAAAGCCTTCTTGAAAGATGTAGACTTTTTCCTATACCACTGCTTGAGAACAGTGTCTTCTAAAAACTGCCAGTAGGTCTGAGAGTTGATTTTGAGTCCATTTTCAACCCAAAAAAGTCCAACTAGCTCATTTTTTTTAAATAATAATACCTGCCCATACCAGTCCCCCACCTCCACCTCGCTGGCGTCTGAGTCGAAGTGGAGCTCTGTGTCTGTTACTGATCCAACCACAGGCCCATCCATTTGGTCCGTCAAGAGTCACTCTCGTCTTATCAGTCCACAAAACCTTTGAAAAGTGTCTTCAGATATTTCTTGGCCCATTCTTGACATTTCAACTTAGTGTGTCTTGTTCAGAGGTGGTCGGGTTTCAGCCTTTCTTACCTTGGCCATGTCTCTGAGAACTGAACAGCTCGTTCTTCTTGACTCTCCAGGTACGTGCAGTTGTGGGAATATCGCAGCACACTGAAGGATAATGGGTTCCTGGTATCTTTGTTTCATTCTTCTCAAATCTTTGGTGGTTAATTAGCATCTTTTCTTCTCGACATGTTTCTTGCGACCCTGTTGACTATTTGCAACAAAATATTTGAAGGTTTTGTGATCACGCCCGAATATCTTAGATATTTCAAGAGTCCTGCATCCCTCTGAAAGACTGTTTACATTTTTTTTACTTTTCAGAGTCAATAAAATCTCTTTTTTGGTCAATTTTTCCTGAGAAGAATTTGCCTTATAATTATGTACACCTTGTTATAGGGTGTTGATCTCCTTAGACCACACCCTCCCTTTTTACACAAATGCACATCTCCTGATATGCATTAAATCCAATAAGCATTCAAGTTTATAAAGCTTGGAGTTGGAAATTATAGATAAAATGATGATATGGTCAAAATAATCACTTGCCTAATAATTGTGCACACGGTGTAGAAGAAGCAGAAGCATCTTGTAAAAGTCTGTTAAAATATATTTTCTACAAGTAAGACAGGGAAAAGCAAGTTTGTTTGTAGAACACAATTCGTACACAAAATACTTCTATAAAATCACAGTATAAACATAAATAATGATAGTAAAATTTACAAAAATATATCATATACACAACTAAACAGAATATGGTTTGGTAGTTGGCAGGCAACTAGTCTCATGTTTGAAAGTGAAAAACATCTTTATGTGAAATAAACCTCCTCACTTGCATTCACAGTCTCCCTGTGTGCACATCTCTCTGTGTGAGCTCCATCTCTCGACCTTTGACCTCTGACTCCTGTTGGCTCCATAAACAGTGACAGCGACTGTGACAGTAATTGACATTTTAATGAGCTGTGTGTACCTTTGCCATGGTTACACACAGTTTTTTTTTTTTTTTTTTCAATGAACTAGAAACTCAATAAATAGAGTCTGTGTCCTGATTGGCTTTTCTGCTCTACTGCCTCAATGTTAACGTATGTGTTGGACAATTTGCAATGTACAAAACGAAACAAAATGAAATGTAAACAAACATTTAACATGAAAAATATTACTTTGGTTCATAATTAGTATGCAACAGTTTATTATATTTGTTTACTTATTTTGGTCAACCTGCCCTAAACCTAACCACCAGGCTAAGTTACAGGTTAAGTCTGTGGAGAGGTGACCCTGTTCACAGTAAGAGAGCATGGTTTTAAAGGCAATAAAAACAATTGTAATTTAATAAATGCAAGGTAGATATTGTCAGTTTAATGCCATATTGTGGAACATTCCAGGCAAATCAATTTCCATGGCAAGCATGTGACAGAAAGCCACCAGAAAAGTTACATAGTGCACCTTTATTCATGTTTTACACTAGACCTGCAGTTCTCAAAGCACCACCTAAAAAAATGTCTTTCCACCACCAGATCTAAAACTAGACTTTTCCATGTCTAAAATAGGACTACACAATTGCCACACTAGTTCTAAACACGGACTAACCCAAAGGAGGGCAACATTGTGGATTAAATTCAGAAAATGAATGTACCACATTTTAAGAAACACTGCACTAGATGAAATTTGCAAGTATTTCTCAAACAGGTGACAGTTTCATTACATTGTCCGCTTCAATGAACCAAAATGTGCAGGTGCCCCTAGAACCATCAATCCCACAGAGACGTCTCCATGGTAACAGCATCTTTAATCATCAAGTGGTGAAAAATATAGTCCAAAAATAGAAAAAAAAAATACTTGAGTAAAAGCAAATTTGAACTGCTTGATATATGTATGTGCATTCACTCTGGCACACACCACATCAGAACTGGGACTAAAGCTGGACTAGACCAGGATTAAACCAGGACTAAACCAGGCCTGGAGCAGGACTTAATCAGAACTACACTAAGACCAAACCAGGACTACAAACCAAACCAGGAAATTTGCTCTTTGAGAGTTACTATTAAGGCTGCTCCATTATGGGAGAGAATATCATTATGTTATTTTAGTCATACTTGAAATCCTTTATTACATCATATACTGTGAATATATAAGCCTATTAAGATGTTCTAAAAGCCAGAAGCTTCTTAAAAAAAAAAACCCTCTAGGTGTTGTGCAGCAGAACAAGCACCTTTATAATTCAGAACATTTTAGCAAATCACTTTAATTGTAATTACAGATTTATTGCACAGTCCTTCATTATTGGTAAGAAAAATGAAATCCTTCAGCTTCTCCTTTTTGAGGTGATAAGTTGAGTATTTTTCAGCATTAAAAAAATATTTTGCTTTGGCAACAGTTCATATTTTTATCTGATACCCACAGACAGGTAGAGGAGTCTTACCAGGAGGCAGGTACTGACAGTATCCTGAGGAATTGACCAAAATGTTTGTGTGGAACGAAGCATCAAACCTCTCATCCGCACTGCAGGAAAGAGGAGACACAATGTAATATCACTGAAATGTTACACAGGATGGCATTAACTTTATATAGGCCTATCTCCATCTAAGGAAACAACTCAATGTAAGAATTATTTTTTTTCGTTGACAGGAAATATGTTTGAGTCCAACAGCAAAGAGGAAGAAGCCCCAGTATTTAAGCTTTATTTTGTACCACTTTATAAGAACTACGACTTAAATAGCCTTAATAAAGCATGAATAAAGACTGAATGATGAATAATGAACACATCGTTTACTTCGGTGTTCGGTCGAGATGATGTGCCCATTCAGTTGATCTGTCCAGAAACATGTGCTGTTTGTTAGTCTGGTCCAGAGAGTCTACTACAATTGGTTATTAAAAGGAATGAAGTTAAGGGTCAGGGTTATAAATAAGGATATGGTTAAGAAATGGTTAGGGTTTGGCTAAAGTTTGGAAGAGTAGGCTACACAAACCTTGAATTACATTACAATACATAACATTATAATGCTGTAATATTTGCCAAAGATCCAGAACACACACTTCTTCAATACTTGATGAAGATGTGCATCTGGACACTGGTGAATCTCCCTGTTTTCAAATGGCTGTGATTGACAGGTGGATTAGGCAATCGGTGACATGCATGGTCCATCCTTATCAGAAAAAAATAAAGGAAAAAGATGTTACAGCGGGATGAAAAACATCACAGATTTCTGCAGAACGTGGAGACCAGACTGATATCAATCTGTATAAAAAATACAGAAATATCATTCTGGATTTGCAGGCAACTGTAATATAACTTTAAACCACTAAGTATGTACTTAAAATAACACATGTAAAATATTAAGTAAATTCAGATAAACACAAGTATATCTATTCGAAAAGGCAGTTTTTATAGGTGGAGCTGTCGATTTGATATACCAGCATATAATCTTAACAACAAGTTAGGATTAGGGTTTTAATTAATTAAAGTGTAATTATTATGTGTTCCCATTTGGTATATTCTAATGTTCTAAATCCAGGCCTTAAAATACATGGTATTCAAAATTGTTTAATTCTCCAAATATTCTGAGGCAGTAATCAGCACAAAAGTTACTTCCAAAAGTTTAGACTGTTTATACAACCGTGATTCAAATCCAGGCTCTGTGCCCAAATCATGTGCCTCCTCTCATTAAAAAAACAGTCAGTATCCTCCCTGACAACCGCACCATCTCTATCCACCTCAAAGCCTCCTTCTGCGGCTGCAGTAATTAGCAAAGACTGGGTTAGCATGAGCATTTTTTTGTTGTCCTTAACGAAGAGCTGCTAATCTTGAATGTACAGGTACAAGGAGAAGGATTTAGCTCAATGTTTGTTTACGGATGCAGCAGAGAGCCATCTAACTTTGGATTAGCTTTTCACCAAAAAACAGTTCAGCTTTAAGAATATTTTTAGTATTTGTTTTATAGATATATATATATATATATATATATATATATATATATAAAATATATATATATAATATATATATATATATATATATATATAAAATATATATATATATATATATATATATATTTATATATATATATATATATATATATATATATATATATATATATATATATATATATATATATATATATATATATATATATATATATATATATATATATATATATATATATATATATATGATATATATATACGGATTAGGTATTTATCTATTTCAAGGTACATTTCAATACTTTCCTTACCAACCAGTCAGACAATGGAAATGGTTATTCCTTGGCCTGAAATGTTCCATAGTATGGAATTAAACATGTATTTTGCATTTATTCAATTACAGGTGTTTTTATTGCTCAAAAATGTCTTTGGAAGCATGTATTGTATTGAATTGTAACTTTGCCTGATGGTATCACCTTCTAGACTCCATGGTGATAGGTTTAATGTCAAACTGTGGAACATTCAAGGCAAAGCAATAAGATCTCCATGGAGATGGCCGTCAGCAGAACCCTCACTGGTGTAGCTGGTGGTGTGGTGTAACTATTCTTAAACCAGTTAAACTAGTCCAAACTTTTGGGCAAAACTTGTCAAAACTGTTCAAATGAAGATAATTATTTTGAATTCAAGTCATTTTAACTCACGTAAACCAACAGAGAAGCAGATCATTTTCATTGTTTACCACAAAATTCAAAATATATTAAATTAATCAATCAATATTAATCATAAAAAAATGTAATATATGGATGACTTAACGCAGCGTGGCAAAATGAAAAAATGTACAAGTCTACCACAAAGGTGTGTGTGCGTGTGTGCGTGTTTACCTGTTGTAAAGCAGGATGTCGGGTCTCCAGATCTGGTTGTCAGGGAAACGCACATTTGTGACTCCTGGATATTCAGACATGTTCCACTGAAGGTAGAAATCGTTCCAGTACTGAAAAACATTTACAATTCAACACAAAAAAAAACTAAATTAATTCATCAGTGAAGTTGGGGAGGTGTCTTGCTTAAGGACACAACAATAAAATGAACTGTGAAAGGTTGAATCGCCAACATTCTACATTTTGTTTAGGCAAATGAAAGGTTTACTTTGTTGTTTCCTTCTTAATCTGTCCTCCACAAATGTTGAACCTTATCATTATTTTGTTGGGAACTGGCTCCACAGACTTGTCATATTAAACACACTACAATCTAAACTCTGGGATTAAAAAAATAACACCTTTTTGATGCAAACTGAATTCAATATTTATCTTTTTTTTTTTTTTTTTTAACTATCTAAGACTAGTAATTAAAGGTACAGTATGTCACTTTACAGAGGTAGCGCATCGCCTGCATTATTCCATGGAAATAGAAAGTTAAAACCATACTTCTGAGTTTTATGCCGTACTGTGGAATATTATAGCCAAAAGAACATCATTTCCATGGAAACAAATAGGAAGAGGTCCTCATCCAGGACAAATAAGCGTCAGATTTGTGGAGATGCAAGCCTGCTCTTAATACGGGCGCTTATTTTTCTGTTCCAAAATACCAAAAACAGAAAAAGTTAAGTACAATGGCTTTAAAGAAATGTTATATAAAATGAGCCAACACCTAAAATTTGACAGTTTACAGGCCAGTCCTACTATGGTATATCTAATTCCTACTTGCTGACCACAGTGGGCAGACAGCTTTAGCCTCACTTTTCAAACATGAACTTTATACCATGTCAGACTCCTCTTCAGGGATAACTTGTTTTGGACAGAATGTGAACAAGTCTTATGGGACCAGAAGTGTCCAGCGACTTCAATCTGAAGTGTGCATGTTCTCCCTGTGTTACTGTGGCAGTGGTTATCCTCTCCTCTCATTAAGGAGGTTGTGGGTTAGACTCCTCATCTCCCTCTGTGACTACTACTATGTGAAAGGACAGCATGCTGAGCTCAGGAATTTGCCATGGACAAAAAATGCAGGATTTCTGAAATACAGACAAAACAAAATACCACTTGGGTATGCTTTTGATGAGACTATAACATTGTTTATAAGATGTAAAAAGCAAAAAAATTGGATAGGCCTTGAAATCAAACTTATATTTCAAATTAATATTCTGTCAAATACCAGAAGCTTTTATCATCTGAAGGTCTTGTTTGCCATTATAAACGTGTTTCCATCTATATATGTTTTTAAATCTTAGGACAACTTTGCTTGACTTTTCGTGGCAAACTTCAAATCCATTCAATCTTGAGTCCTCTCCAGACATGCCTCTCCAGCCCTATCCTCTCTGGGCCCCTTCTTTCCGGTGACAGGACGTAAACAAGTCTTATTAGGGGAGAAGTGGCCGACCTTGAGCGGAGGACCCTCTCTGAAAGCACCAGGGACACTCTGCCAAATGTGAGGAGAGAGAGAGGTCACTGTATGCAAATCACATTTCAACAACACGCTGATCCAAACTCGTACTGCTGTGTCTGCCTCTGCCAAAACTATTCACAAAGATGACATCGCTTACATAAGACTCATCTGTCTGTAATCTGAAGATAAGAAAATGGAGGCCAAACACGTTAATCAAGCTTGTGTAATTTCCAGTTATAGTGTTGTAGTTGTAAAACCACAGTATGGCTTTAAAGTGATCTATCTCCATGCAGACAAGCAACCGGCACCCGCACGGCAAGTTACAGATCAGATCTATGGAGTCTTGACCTCGCTAACAGTTATAATGCACGTTTTGAAAGTTTTTGTATGCAATAGAGGCTATACAGTGACATCATTTTACATGAAAAATGCTCCTCCACATTCCGACTGAGTGGCACTGAGGCAGAACTGAATAAATATGAGCATAGCCTGCACTGTTCCTGTGGTTTAGCTTACGGGTGATTGCTTTTCTACTGTGGACTTGTTTTAGATGTTATGTAAAAACTACATATTTAGCAGACTTTTGTTTTGTTTGGAGCTTTTACCAGAGAACATTTCATTACTCACCATTAACACTCATATATCTTTGCCACTCGCTAATAAAGTAAAGTAATAAAGCAGAGTGGCAGCCTCGCTCCTGTCAGTCTACCCCAGGGCAGCTGTGGCTACAATAGCGCTTTGAGAGAGCAGTGTAAAGCATTATTATTATTATTATGTAAATAGAGCAAACCTACTTTAATCTTTGTGCTTTTATAAGTCAGGCAAATGAGTAATGAATATTAAAAACAGAATAAAAATGAGACAAAACATTGGTCAAATCTAAAGTTTGTTTTCTCAATAACAAAGTTTCCTCAGCAGCACAACAACAGCACCAGTGCCACCACAGAGAGCTAGGAAACAGCATGAGTGTGCATTTCTCACAGAATTTTGTTGCTTTATTGTATTTTGAATGAGAAGGTGAATTCTCTGATGTCTGACAGTTCAAAGGCGCATCATGAGGAAGACTGCATCTATAGGTTTACACAATCATTCACTCTGACTGCAGGGCTTCAAACAGAACAGGATCAGACCACAACCAATGCTGCCAATAATAAGTGTTAGGGATCCACCAATCCAGCCGATACCCGTTATCAACCGATATCGCTGCAGAGACTGAAAACAGCATTTACACAGAAGTAAAATAAAGATAAAGCTGATCTGTAGCTTTGTTCATCCCTGAAGTAACTACAGAACATTTTTGTATAAATAAAAGTTCAAACAAACAGTAAAAAAGTCATGTCCGACGATTATATCTGCCAAACCAATATTTAAAAAGCCAATATTCAAATATTTCAGTACCAATATTTGATGCCAGTATAGGATCGGTGCACCCCTAATCAGTGTAGACATTATTTATTACAACAGCCCTGATGATGCCTGAGAAAATTCACCATTATTTTTAACTTATTTAAACTCATCTAGACGAGAACACGTCCACACTTGACACTGAAATAACCTTATCTAAATGCAAATGTCAGGAAACAAAAAGCTTAATTATTACATGTATCTGTTTGTTTACCCATAAATCAAAAACCTAAGTAAGTAAAGCCTAAAAGTGCAGAGGGCTAGTAGTTACCAGCCGATCAAGGCACATGGCATTTCTCTTCAGTGATTCTATAACATTTGAGGACAGAATTCTGTGTCACAAAAATGATGCCACTGAAAGAGAAATTATAGAACTTATTCAAATCTGGTTGGAATTAAACTTTTTGAAAATTGAACATGAATAAATAACGTGATATGGAAGTTGCTCCTGAGCTCCAAAGGGAAAACTGCTGCTTTCTGCTATCACCAATATACAGTCTGTTTGAGTGTGTGAAGTTTGGGCGGAGAAGACGTCAACATGATGACATTAACTGTGACACAAACCAACCCACACCATAACCCCCACAGAGCTCAAACAAGTCTCTGCCTCCAAACCAGAGCAACAAAGGAGCAGAGACAGAAAGCCGACATGAAACTCAAACTTTTCATTTGCTTAGAATCAGTTCTGTAATATTCATCTATCCAGGTGTTTTGTTATATTAAAGGTACACTATGTAACTTTTTGGTAGAACGTCCCACATCACCTGTGTCCATGGAGATGTTATATATTCTACAGGGCCTAGTATATTTTTTAGCAGTAATATAAACGTGATATTGTACTGTAGAATATTGAAATTAGATGAACAAAAAATAAATACATGCACAAAAATTACATATTCTACTGGCAAGTGACAAGAAAAAGTACTCAAATCCATATAATAAGTGTTAACCTGAGGTGGGTAACGTAGCTAAGAAAATAACAGTACATCTCCCACATGTTAGTGCCATATGAACCATCTCACACTCGGGAACCGGCCTCCTGCTGGTCCCAGAGTCAGGACTAAACATGAGGAATTAGTGTTTCAGTTTTCTGCACCTAAAACCTGGAACAGTCTTCCTGAAGATATTTATGTTTTGATTTGTTGTTTTGTGATTTTAATGTCTTTTTTATTCTGTAAAGCACTTTGAATGACTTTGTGTATGAATTGTGCTATACAAATAAACTTGCCTTGCCTTGTGATAAAATAATATTAGTGTTTTAAGTAATAGTAATTGTCTGGGTATAATCTGATGTAAATTGTAATGGTCAGATTTTTAAATAGCACTTTTCTACCTTCAAGACACTCAAAGCGCTTTACATCAAGAAACCACTCACCCACTCACACACACATTCATACACCAGTTTAGAGGGGGGTCTAGTGTCTTGCCCAAAGACACAGCGACAGCATCGGTGGGAGCTGGAATTGCACTGCCAACCTATGGGTCAGTGGATCAACTAATGATGTGTATGTCAAGAGCGGGACTCTAACCGCAAACGTCTGAAAACTACTCAGAGAAGTACAGTTTCATTAAAGAGTTACATCAGTAGGCTAAATGTAATTATAATCACCTCTGTTTTTATCTTATTTCAGATAATATTTTTTCATAAGTTAATTTTTTTTTTATCATGTCTCAACTCAATCCAAGATAGTGAAATCAACTCATTTGAAATCACTGCAGATCGTCCTTCAGTGAGTCTGCATAGCGCGAGAAAAGCTTCACTCATTCTCACTGTTTTGGCTCTGTCACTTTAGCCTTATCATTTATGCTTTTAACTTATTTCAGTTAATAAATCTAAGAAAGTCACGACTACTCAATCCAAGATAGTGAATTCAACTCAATTTGAACTCAGTGTAGATCATCTTCCTGCAGTGGGCCTGGAGGGAGCGAGATGGCTTCACTCAGTCTGTGTTTTGGCTCTGTCACTTTAGCCTGACACACACAGAGCTATCAGTGACAGTCGGGCGGCCATTTTGTTTGATGTGTGGAGCTTTGGGGAGGCCGGCGGCTGACAGGAGAAGATGAGGGAGCAGTTCAGTTAATAGATTATGACAAAAGGAGAGGAGGCATTCACAGGTCTAAATAACCATAGAGTAAATACAGACTGTCTACTCATTTGATTATAAGACTATCTGCATCCAGGAGTTAAAGGAGGAGATGGAGTTGGCATTGCCCTTGGGATTGAGGCCTATATCTTTATCATATTTCGCCTAGATAGGATTCAAAAGTTTAGTTAAAACCCCAACATGTAACTTTTTAGCCAGAAAAAAGACTAAAATAAAAAGATGTTTTTTTATTTTATTTTGGAAGTTTGCATTGAACTGAAAAAAAAAAAGGCGAAAACAAAAACAAACCAAAAAAAACAAAACAACTTACTGTCAATGGGCTTACATTTCCACAAACCTGACTCTTATTTGGCATGGGGGAGGGCCTGCTTGTCTCCATGGAAATGTTGGTCCTTTGGCTATAATATGGCATAAAACTTATCTACCGCCATGGAGAATGTTCCAAAGTAAGGCTTGAACTTTCTATTTCCATGGAATCATGCAGGTGAAGTGCCACCTCCACAACATTACAACACCGGTGATTGTTTAAACGCATATGATATGAGTTTAATACCATACTGCGGAGCATTTCAGGCAAGTGGCAGGACCTCCACTAGAAAAGTTACATAGCTGAGCTTTAAAGAAGAGGTGAACTGCATGATGTTAAAGTTTGATATATAGTCCACCTCAGCGTGTCTTTGTTTCTAAGTCACTCCTGTTTTACTCAGACTTAAATTTCTTTGCGTTTGGCTCAAACTTTTTAAGCAACTTAAATTCAGCTGAGCAAATAATGAAGTGGGTACAGTGCCCAGGGACCATCTGCCAGAAACTCAGTCAGGACTCAGCTGGACGAACAGCCAACTGTGCATTAAACTCACTATACCCTCCTAATTCAGCCTCTTTGGTCAGTGACACATTTAATCCTGGCATCTAACCAACGGCACATTATGTACTCAGATTAATAATCCATGCTTCACATACTCTCTCTCTCTCGCTCTATAGTATATATAGCCCAATGCAGTGGCCTGTTCATAGTGAACTGTTTTGAACTGTGGATTGGATCAAGCATGGATCAAGACACAGAGAGAACATACAAACTACAAATTCACTTCAAAATGTTCAAAATTCAAATTATCTACAAGGATTTATTGAATTGAATGCTTGTCTCCATGGAGAATGCAATATCTTCATGAAGGCAAACATGCAGCGGACCCACCAGAACTCTGATTTCAATGAAGTAATCTTATCCCAAGCAAAGACATAGTAACTGTGATTACAATTATTGTCCCTCTAAATAACTGTGTGATGTAAAAATAAAAAATGATATGGATACTAGTTCTGCCCCTCAAAAATTTGGAGCAAAGCATGAATGAATCAAAAACATTACAAATAAATGAAATCCCTCTGCTTTCTCTTCAGGTTAAATTTTGACAGTACAGAAACATAATCGATGATTTTAAAATTGATTTGAGTTGATTTAATTTTTGACAGTGATCTCCATCATATTTTCTCTATCAAAACAACACTGTTATAAATGATCTTAGAACAATACACATACTGCCAGTTATAAATCTGAAATTCGAATGATTTGAAAAATACTGATTGATAAACTAAATTAATCTAGACTAATAAATACTTCTGAATACAAGAAAATATAACTTGCAATACAAAAAGAGACCACAGAATTTGGGAATTGAACCCAGGACCATCTCGCCCTCTTTACTAACCATGGCACCAGTGTTATGTATTCTGTTATTGCTGAGATTTCAGCCTGAGATATCATTCGTCCTTGTGCCAATGTCATCTTTTGAATATAGAGGTTTTTTAAACAAAACAGCTGCAAAATTATGCGATCGACTAGAACATTTCAAACAAAACAAAAGGCGGCCCTGAAACAGACACAAAAGGACACTCGAGTCTGGACTCACCAGCTGCAGCCAGATGTTGGTGGTCAGCACTTGGTTCTTCTCATCCTGGAAATAAAAACAACATCATATTATTTATAGGTTTCACCTTCCTGTTATAACTAAAATTTTGAGGACTTTTTCTCATTCAAAAGATAGAAGATTTTGTTAATCACTATGGCAACAGTCCTAATTTTTCATCCCTCTGAAACCGTTGGACACACTATAGATACTGAAGGTCTAGTGCTAGAGTTAGACTTAACTGAGCTTCTCCAAGTTGCACTGTGCCACTTTTCTGGTGCACAGGTTACTATCTCTCATCGCCATGGGTACACTTGCTTTTGCTTGAAATGTTCCACAGTATGGGAATAAACTGATCTATTTTACATTTATTCAGCTACACATCATTAGTTGCTCAACCTCAACCTTGAATATATAAAGCATAATTTGTTTTATTTTATATATAGCACATATGGAATGTTTTGAGATGAGCTGTGTTCTTGGAGGAGCAGACAGGAGCAGACAGGAGCAGACGTGAGCAGACGTGAGCAGACAGAAGCAGACAGAAGCAGACGGGAGCAGACAGGAGCAGACGGAAGCAGACAGGAGCAGACAGGAGCAGACGGGAGTAGACAGAAGCAGACAGGAGCAGACAGGAGCAGACAGGAGCAGACAGGAGCAGACGTGAGCAGACGTGAGCAGACAGAAGCAGACAGAAGCAGACGGGAGCAGACAGGAGCAGACGGAAGCAGACAGGAGCAGACAGGAGCAGACAGGAGCAGACAGAAGCAGACAGGAGTAGGCAGGAGCAGACAGGAGCAGACAGGAGCAGACAGGAGAAGACAGAAGCAGACAGAAGCAGACGGGGGCAGACAGAAGCAGACAGGAACAGACAGGTGCAGAGTGATCAGACAGGTGTAGGCAGGAGAAGACAGGAGCAGACAGGAGCAGACAGGAACAGACAGGAACAGACAGGTGCAGAGTGATCAGACAGGTGTAGGCAGGAGAAGACAGGAGCAGATGGGAACAGAAAAGACCAAACAGGAGGAGACAGGAGCAGATGGTAGCAGACAGGAGCAGATAGACACAGACATGAACAGGCAAGAGCAGGCAGAAGCAGACGGGAGCAGACTGGTGCAGACAGAAACAGATAGAAACAAACATGAGCAGAAGCAGACAGGAACAGACGGGGGCAGACAGGTGCAGACAGGAGCAGACGGGAGCCAGTCCAGTGCACAGTTTAAATGAGTCTAGCAGATGGCAGCGATCCAGCGCAGAAGAGGCTGAATAAGAAGCAGAGTCAGTTTGATGAATGTGCTCTTGCTAATGGGCACGCAGGTAGTGGAGCGAGGAGGAGATTAAACTACAGACATGTAGCTTAGAAGCAGGATCAGAGGGTAAAAAATGTAAATATAATAAAGGTTTAATAAATTACTCTGTTATAGATGAAAAGTAAGGGAAGGAACCGACTACTGTTAAGTCTGAGAAGAGAGAATGAGAAGCAGATAGAGGTCGTATAGATTATTGCTACATATTTATACACGATGCAAGGCTATAATGCTATCAATTCCAATATAATTAAAACTGCAATTTGAAAGACATGAAACAATTAAACTGTGAAATAATGGGCTCTTTAAAGATGCACTATGTAACTTTTCCAATGGGGTGTCTGCCAAGTGCTTGAATCTAGAATGAGCGACACTGAGTGTTTGTCCACTGATCTAAAGGTTACCAGTTGGAATCCCACCGGTCAGCGGTGCGATTCCAACTCCCACAGATGAATGCTGTTGTTGTGTCCTTGCAAGATACTTAACCCACTTCACCCCCAGTGTCTGCGTATACTGCTATATGAATGTGACTGTGTGTGTGAATGGGTGAGTGGTTGCTTGTTGTTAAGCGCTTTGAGTGCCATTAAGGTGGAAAAGTGCTTTATAAACCATTTAGCATGTTAAACAGTATGGCATTAAAATGTTCTAACTCTATGGAGACAAGTCGATGACATAGACCAAGATACAGTCCAGATCTAGAAAGAGATGTGCCATGTTTTTCTTTTCTTGCAATAACATCTCTAATAGAATACAACGATAAATGTAATGCCATACTGTGCAAAATTCCAGGCAAAAAATAACATTGGCATTAAAAAAGTCTATTAATTGCAAAGTCCTAATTAAGGATTATTAATGTAATGTTTTATTGGCTTTCTGCCAATACTAAATGAGCTGAGAGTCTAGAAGTGAGGTGTTATTTTGGCTCCTGACATCCTTCTTAATTATAGAGGAAGATAGTCTAGATATTAGAGATTTGGTCTGCCAATACCCCATTAATATATTTTGCATGAGCCAGCAACTAAATTAAAAGAAATACTTAATAGATCCTACATATATATGTATATGTACACACCCACACACACACACACACACACACACACATACATACATACATACATACATACATACATACATACATACATACATACATACATACATACATACATACATACATACATACATACATACATACATACATACATACATACATACATACATACATACATACATACATACACACACACACACACACACACACACACACACACACACACACACACACACACACACACACACACACACACACACACACACACACACACACACACACACACATACACATACACATACACATACATACATACACATACATACCCATACTGATGAATTTCTAATAAGATCTGGATTCTATACACTCTTGCAAGGTCCCGTCTCCTCCTGATGGGATAACCACAGGAAGAACATGCGCATTCCACTCAGAGGGATCAGGGATCTAACCCACAACCTCCTCACAGACAGGAGGAGACAGAATAACCACAGGAAGAACATGCACACTCCACTCCACACTCCCTACAACTGCTTTTTAAAAGGTATAAGGATTTATGAACTGCAATACTTGTGAGGAGCATCTAATTGGATATAAAATTCCAATTTGAACAGACAAGACTGAGAACAAATAAACTGATTGAAAACAGAACATACAAAATGCCAATGTCATTAACTCCAAATGAGACCTTTTGGCCATTTCCACAGACAGGGATGATTGTCAGTACCAAAAACCATTTCTATATGATCTGAAACTTGCTTTGGGCTAGGGCAGAGCACATTACAGCAGAGCCCAGCGGAGGAGTGCAACAGGGAGGTTCAAACGCTCACATTTTTCTATTTCACTCAAGTCACTATTCTCAGACTCATTCAGAACGTGTCCAACACTTCTGACCTCTGCCCGTAACCCCTCTCTCCCCTCTCTTCTCCTCTTCTTGCTTCTTTCATACTCTCCCTCTTTCGCTCCATCCTCTCTTCTCACTCTTCTCCCTCCTCTTTCATTCCTGTCACCAATTTGCCCTTGTCTCCCCCTTCTCCCATTTCTGTCTCCCTCCCTCGCTCTCTACACCAACTCTTTCTATCTATCGAGTCCCCGCTTCTCTTCCTTCTTTCTTTCCTCTCTCAGTTCACATCTCCCTTTCCTCTCCCTCATCTCTCCTCTAGCACCACGCCCCTTCTCTCTTTTTACTGCAATTTTTCTCTCCTCTTTTGCTTCTCTCACCACTTCTCTGTCTTCTTTCTCCGTCTCTCCCTACTCCAACTCTTTCTACCACTCTTGTCTTCATCACTCTCTCCTCTTTTTTCCCTCTTGATCTCTCCACGCCACCTCTCATCTCACTCTTTCCTTATTCTTTCCCAATCCCTCTCTCCTTATCGCACTCTTCTCTCCACTTTCCCGCTTTCTCTCTCCATCTCCTCTACCTCCTTCTCTCCCTTCTCTTTCTCTCTCCTTTCTCAGTCTATCTTCAACTTTCTCTCTACTCTATCATCTCTAACCCCTCCTCCTCTTCTCTTCCTCCCCTCATTTGTCTCTCTTCCCTCCCTATTCAGTCGCTCCTCTCTCTCCTCTCTCTCTCTCCCTCTCTCTGTCTCTCCCTCCCTCTCTCTTTCTTGTTTGAACTCCCTTTGGTCTTAACTAACCTTAGGTCCGTGCACTGCCCTATCCAGACAGCAGGAGGCAGTCTCATGCAGTATTCATGAGTCCAGCCTGACACATCACATCAGTCTGAACGCATTTCATCACTTTTGATTTGCTGTCACTGTTTTTTGCTCAGATCATGACAGAAAATATAGTAGTAGCTGTCAGAGTAATGTTACTTCAAAATAATATTCATCAAGAACAAGGACAAAATAGTGGACCAATAGTGGGGCGACATTGGCTCAGTTGGCGAGTGTTTGTCCATTGACCCACAGGTTGGCAGTGTGATTCCAGCACACACAAATGAATACTGCAATTGTGTCCTTGGGCAAGACACTCAACCCACCTTACCTTGTCTGTGTATACTGGGTGAAATGGGTGAGTGGTTCTTTGATGTAAAGCGCTTTAAGGTGGAAAAATGCTAAATAAAAATGCAACCATTCACCAAGAAATTATTCAAGTAAAAGCAAAAAAGTATTGGGGAAAACTACACATTTTTCTCTCCTCTTTTACTTCCTACCAGTTCTCTCTCTTCTGTCTCTCTCCTGCAACTCTTTCTGCCTCTCTCACCCTGCTTCCTCTCTCTCATGTCTTTCTCTCTCCTCTCTCCCTTCCTCCTCTCTTCTTACACCTCAAGCACTGGTCTCCTTTCACTCCCCCCTCTCTCTTTTCTATCTCTCTATCCCTCTTTATTTCTCCACTCTTTCCCTCTGCTGCCTTCCTTCTTCACTCACTTTCCACTCTCCCTTCTCTCAGCAATTCTCTTTGCTCTCAACTCCAACACTCCAACTAACTCACTCTCTACGTCCTCCTCTGCCATGGTGCATAAATCCTCTTAATCCTTATTAAACAATTTGTCGACTAATTAAAAACACTGGTTAGCTAAGACACATCTCACTGATTAATTGGCAAAAAAAACAAAACAAAAAAACAAAAAAAAAACAACTGAAGGACAACAAAAATGATAAACTACAAAAAGTATCACAAGTACTCAAATATAGTCCCTCCTTAAGTCTGATAATACTATGCGATATCATGATAGAAGTTCAAATAATTTGTATAACATGGATCAGAAATACAAATCGGGTGAAGCTTTTTCTAAATATGAAATCTCACATTTGCATACAATGTATTTGTTAGCGTTGACCCGCTCTAACTCAGCTCAAACCCGGTCTTGTGCTGATTGGTCAGTGTGGTCACATGGCGCATTAAAGTTTAAATTAGCGCCGAGCAGCATTGAGCACATGTATTCACATAAACAGGCAGCTATGATCGAACCCTGAGGATTGGTGGTTTGTAGTCCACCAATAATCCAAAAGATGAAGCAGTTCTATTAACTGATTGTATCACAGATGGGTAGATTTTTTAAGGTGAAAAGTTATTTTGAGGATGTCTCATGGCAAAGTTTACAAGTACCAACAGAAGACCTCCGTGTTAAAGCCTGATTTCGTCAGATCTCAGAAGCTAAGCTGGGCTGGGGCTTGTTACACTTGGATGAGAGACTGCTGGGAATACCAGTTGCCATAGTGGCACCAGGGGCCAAAATTGTCAGTGGCAAAAACATGCCAGGAATAAAAGTGGTATGTTCAGAGGAACTGATGGAGCAGACTGCCAGCCTCCTTCTGTCAGTCTGTCCCAGGGCAGCTGTATCTTACCATCACCGAGTGAACTGAATGAATAATGCATGAAATTGTAAATTGACTTTGAGCCCATTATAATACACTATATACAGCTGAGGTTTACATACACTATATAAAAAGACACATACTCTTTTTTCTTTTGTCTGATATGATTGTCTAAAACAATCATGTCATTATTCTGGCATTTAGCAAATAGAAATAATTTAGGTAATCCTAACAGACCTAAAACAGGAAAGGTTTAGTCTGATTTCATGTCAGACAGTAAGTGAAAAAAAACATGTGTGTCTTTTTATATAGTGTATGTAAAGTTCTGTCAGACTAATGCATAATTATTATTATTATTATTACAAATCTATAATCAGCAGCTCCCAACCAACAATGTCAGTGAACCTCGTGCACTGAACCTAGAAGGGTCTGACAAATGGTCACATTTTGAAAACCTAGAAAAATACAAAACAAAACATAGATATTCTGCTAAAACAAAAGTCTGACAATATGTTTTCTTGTGGGTTTGAAAAATCTTGTGACATTTGAGCTGTAATCCACAATTAATCTCTTTGACGTTAATCTCTTTTACTCATCGTTTTAATTCTGACATTGTTCACTATTACACAACAGAATAAATCTTTTTTGGCTGCTTGTCAAATAATTTTTCATGGCTTCGAAGAAAACGTAACATTTGCAGACTTGTCCTTGTCTCTTCCAGTTTGCGTCTTGCATACTAAAACCCGGGTATTGTACAAAACAGCTGTCTGCTCTGGAGTTTGACAAATGAATGTAGACTTATTATTACAGAACGCTATGGGACATTGGCTCTGCAGATTAAGGCCTGTTCATTTCTCACTGTGTTGGAGCCATTTGGACCTTTTCTTATGCAGTTTCAGATAATCAACTGTTCATAGAAAGTGTTCTTCAGTGGTGTAAACCAGCTCAAGTTTGATGGACGATGCAATTGTAATTAAAAACTCTGTCACTATTCCTGTTATGAAGTGATAAAACTGAAATATTACAATGTTTCAAGAGCCAAGTCAATCGTTTTTATGGCTCTGGTGCTGGATTTCATCGCATATGTCTGAATTTCGTTCCAGAATACACTTATACTTTACAAAGATGTCTGTCACAGTCTGGTCACTGCTGAGTTCAGATTGACAGATGGATTAGTCAATCAGGGACACGGATGGTCCGTCCTTATCAAAACAGACATGGCTGCTGGTGAGGAAAAAAATATCAGATGGGATTGAAAAACGAATTCTGCGCGAACAATGAACTCTTCATTAGGGCTGGGCCATTTGGGACAAAAATAGATTTTTACTCTACACAATCAATCTCAAAGTTTCAACTCAATTAAAAAAAACAAACAGACAAATGACTTTATAATGAGGTCCATCAACATTTCCAAGAAAGACTTTTTTTAAATTAACCTGGGCTTAAGCTATAAATGATTGTGCCTTTTAACTAAGAGTGGGATGAAACAAAGCCTACAATACGAGATACGAGGCTGGACCCACGACAATGAGGCAAGATGAGATTTCAACATCATTTATAATAAATCCATTGTGTGATCCAGTTTACAATCTTAGCCTCACCATTTTTTTGTTATTTCATTTCAGAACATTTTTTGCCATTATGGTGGAATTGCTTTTTGGAACCATACAGCTTTTCAAAATGTTACTCACTGACATTAACTTTTGGGGTGTCCAATCAAAATGTAAATATATAGTGAAAAATCTCACAAGATAAGACTGTCCACACATGAGGAAAATTAAGTCTGATTCCTTCAAACGACATGTGTTTACTGGACTGCCTGTAGATCTACTGAGCCACAAGCTTATCATTGATCATTTCAAAATAATTAAATCGCAATTAGGCCTATCACAATAACAAATTTTGAAGTATAACATATTGTTGAAGTAAATATAGAAAATAAATGATAATATTGAAACAAAACATGAAGCAACATTATCACCCCCAAAAGTCTTCTAAATGTACAATATTATAAAAAAAATAAATAAATAAATAACTGCAACATTGAAGTAGTTACTTTGTGTCTATAATGAGTCATAGAAGTTCATAATTCAAACCTCTCCAGATCTTGTGGATCAGTTAAATTCAATTCAGTTAAATATATTTATAGTATGTGTTGTATAACCTTTCCACCATGTATACTGTCAGATGGTGTAGTGCACTATGACAGGATGCGCTGTTACACTTTATGTTCTGGGCTTGTCAAATGATCATTCTGGGGCTTGTTTTTGCACTCAGCCCTCCATCACAAACCCACACTTATCAGGGGACATCAGCTGTTTGGGCTTGCTCTCTCGTTTGGTGATGATCTAAAAAAGTTATTTTGTAACTATTCACACAAGTACCACAGGACGAGACGTGTCACCATCAAGGCTAAACCAGGACTAAGCCGAGTTTAAAACAACACTAAAGCTTACATAGGATTAAGCCAGGACTACATGCTAACAAAACAAAAGGTCAAGTCAAAATGTGACATCACACACACCCAAACAATTCAATAGAATGTAATAAAAGAAACAGGTCCAGGTCATGGGTCCAACTGACAACACACATGTCTGAACAGTTACAAACATCAGATTTGTATTTGTTGCAAAAAAAAAAAAAAAAAAAAAAAAGGCTGAGTGAGATTTTTGAAGCCTGCGTGCATTACTTGTTGTCTGAATTGTTTAAGTACAGAGCAGTCTGCAGAGATAGGGGTTAGGTGAAACCAGGAATTGGTACAAATCATATTTTCCTCGTCAGATTAATGAATTTGCACATGGTCCCTGACAAATAAAGAATAAAGAAAGAAAGAAAGAAAGAAAGAAAGAAAGGAATTTTCTGAGCACTCAAGCCACAAATGTAAGATAATGCAAGATTACACATGCATGAATCGATGAAAACACAACGTTGAGTAAGCTAATGAAAAGGAAACACATTTCTAAATGCTCATTAAAGTTAATTTCACACAATATGTCCCCTTTAGATATGTAGATATGTAAATATGTATATGTTATAGTAGCAGGTAAGGGTGGATATGGCAAAAAATGATTATCACGATTATCTTGGAGCCAAATCACAATTTCGATTTGATCACAATTCATGTAAACTTTGTATTTTTTCTTGTAAGTGGCAAAAAAAAGAGCCATGAAGAAGAAGTTTAATAAGAGAAGCGGGTGGGAAACGGTGTCTGTGTTTGAGCAGCTGTATTCAGAAAGAATGAGGCTGTGTCCAAATGCTTACACTATTCTCTACTTAAGAGTCACGCCATTTTTAGTGGTGTTTGAATGACCAGCAGGTGAAAATGTAGTGCACTTAAAATTTCCCACAATGCACCTAAAAAGTAATGTCCAGCACATGACACTAGGCCGGTATTGCAAGAGTTGGAAAAATAAGAGCGGCCAGAGACAGGAGACTTTAACTGGACACAACACGACTGAAAGAAGCATATAGAAACGATGGTTTATCGCAATGTTGATTCTGGATTATAAATAAAACACTATTAAATAAACCATTGCTGTGCAAAGTTGCTAGTGTTAGCTGCTTACCTTAGGTTGAGCTGTTAAAAGAATGATCACTTCCAGCTTGTATGATTATTATTACTCCATAAATACTTGTGCCAGTGCAATTTGGTCATTGTTTATGACAGAAATCAAGTTTTATCAGAGTTTAGACGTTTTTTCACCCAGACCCAGAGTCACGCGAGCTGAAAGTAGTGAGCTGCATGTCTGAATCACTCTGTGAATGAACGTACTATAGAGTCTGTTAAAGAGTGAGGGGCTGTGTAGTGAGTGAGGGTAGTAAAGGCAAAATGTAAAATGTCAACTGGACAAAAAGTTGTGAAGAGGTTTGGCTGCTCATCCAAAGACCCAGGCAAAAAACAGCTACACCCTGCCAGTAATCAGATACCCAGCAGGAATCAGAAGCTGAACAAAGGAGGAGATACAGACCACAGATGTTAAGACACGAAAGCTCCTGACCATGCATGGTGGGTTCCATCCCAAATCCAGCACCCTGAGACTGTACGCGAGCCGTAAGGAAGGAGGCCGAGGACTAGTGAGTGTGAGAGCCACAGTCCAAGATGAAACATCCAAGATCCACAAGTACATCCAGGACAAGGTTCCAAGAGATGACGTGCTCAGCGAATGTCTTAGACAGTGGAGTGCAGAGGAAGAGGAGCTGGAGGAACCATCATGGAAGGACAAGCCCCTGCATGGGATGTACCACCGGAACATAACTGAAGTGGCTGATATCAAGAAATCTTACCAATGGCTTGAGAAAGCTGGACTGAAGGACAGCACAGAGGCACTCATCCTGGCTGCACAGGAGCAGGCCTTGAGCACAAGAGCGATAGAGGCCCAGATCTACCACGCCAGACAAGACCCAAGGTGTAGGCTGTGCAAAGAGGCCCCTGAGACAAACCAGCACATAACTGCAGGGTGTAAGATGCTGGCAGGGAAAGCATACATGGAGCGGCATAACCAAGTGGCGGGCATAGTGTACAGCAGTGACGTATGGTCAGGTGAGGCAGGTGAGGCAGTGCCTCACCTGATTGCTGAAATTGCTGAATTTTTACGTTTACTGTTGAATTCCTGAGAAGAGACGCGCGGTGAGGCACCGGCCGTTCGTGCTTCACCGCGGACTGACTGTGCTGTAGCTAAGCTGCTGCTTTAACTCTTTAAGGGCTGAGCACATTATAGCGGCTGTGAAAAGGCGCCGGGTGAGGCATACAGTTACCCTGCTTCATGTTAGGGGGCGCTCCTGAGCCCAGGGATTCTTGTAACTCCTGCAGAATAGGGGCCACAAACTACAATTTAGAGTTAGCAAGTCAAATTTAGCAATTCACTTTTTTCTTTGTGTCTGGCCCTTAAATGGAGGAAGATTACATATGAAAGCTTTTCTAAACTGGACTTTCGGTCAAAGCAGGAGGTTATAATTAAAGGACCAAGACCAACACTAAAGGACCTAAATGGTTTGATACAGACACGGGAGTAAAGACTTGCTCTTTTCAAACAGAGACGTACAAAATGGTAAGAAATTTAATTACTTCAATCCACTGAAAATTGGGGAACCAGAATAAGGATAAAAAACAATACAAAATCAGCTTGCTTTTTATTTCATACTATTAGATCAGTGGTTCTTAACCTGGGTTTGATCCAACCCTAGGGGTTCGGTGAGTCAGTCTCAGGGGTTCAGCGGAGGTCAAGACACGCACCCGACTCATATGATTCGTGATGAGACGCTTGTCCATCACTGGCTGCAGGTGATCACGCTACATTCCTTGGCCAGTCTGTGCTGCAGAGAATTTAGTTACTCAGTAGTCAACTTGTGACTGTCGTGTGATTTCTTTTTTAACTCTATAGCGTCAGATTCTGTCACTGCCAATAGACTCGTGGACTGCGAGCGTCTCCAGACGCCGGCCGTGTCCCAGGTTGACAAATGCACCTTCGATGTGTCTATCGAAGTACTGCCCAACTTCAGTACCTCCAACAAGGTTAAGCACCACTGTATTAGTGCTATTTCATACGGACTTCGGAACTTTTATTTTGAAATTCATTTTTATTCTGGCCCCAAGTCACTAGGAGAGAAACTGACCCGGGGCCAAATATACTGACATCTGGTTTATATATTTGTAAATCTGATTGTGACGACATCAGTGCCTCACCAGCCATGAACCTCACCGCACGTCACTGGTGTACAGAAACATCTGTACAGAATACGGACTGGAAACCCCCTGGTCAAGGTGGGAAACACCTCCAAAGGTAGTGGAGAATGATCGAGCCAAGATCCTGTGGATACAGACTGACAGAATGGTGATGGTGAACCAACCGGACATAGTGGTGGTGGACAAACAACAGAGCAAAGCCGTTGTGGTGGACATCGCAGTACCAAGCGATGGGAACATCAGGAAAAAGGAGCATGAGAAACTAGACAAATACCAGGGGCTCAAAGAAGAGCTGGAGAAGGCCTGGAAGGTAAAGGCATCAGTGGTGCCCGTGGTCATCGGAGCGCTCAGGGCAGTGACCCTCTGGAGGAGTGGCTACAGCAGATCCCAGGAAAAACATCAGACATCTCAGTCCAGAAAAGTGCAGTACTAGGAACAGCAAAGATACTGCGCAGAACCCTCAAGCTCCCAGGTTTCCGGTAGAGGTCCCGAACTTGGAAAAAGATGGGATGAGGCCACCCACGGAGGGTGAGGATGCATTAATTAAATTAATAATTAATTTATAAAATTTCAGTTAAATAAAGACAGCAGAAAAACTCTTAACAAGGGTTACCCTTACCTATTTAATATAATTTGGTCATCTGCGTAAACCCTCAGTCGTCCAGGTCTGATCCATAGCAAAAGACGAAGTTAAAATCTGTCAACTGGACAAATTGTTGTAGGAGTGAAGATGTTTTGCTGCTCATCCAAGCCGCTTCTTCGGTTCGGATCAGATTTGCTGGTGACCACTGCCTTATATCTAACTGCAGGGAGGGGCTAACTACACTGAAACTGTAAACATCTATTGTCTCTAGTTTCAGCTGGAGGGCTAAACAGGGTAGCTCCAGCTGACATATTTTAACTCTTTTGCTATAATTTGGTCATGTCCAGCGGGCCAGATTAATAAGCCCAAAGGGCCGTGTGTGGCCCCTGGGCCGTAGTTTGCCCATGTCTGGGTTAAGGGCTAGGGTGGACATTCAGACACAGCCTAAGTGACTCACGATATGACCATTTTACCAAAATAGCAGATACTCACAGCGATCAAATCACAATTTGATTTTTATGACCATATGGTCCAGTCCTAGCAGCAGGGACTCACCACGTCCATGATCTGCAGCAGACTGAAGCTGAAGTGGACCGTGAGGCTATGAGAGTCATTGTACACAGGCCGCTCCAGAGGGTTGTAATTCTTCATCAGGTCTCTGTACAGTCTGCGCTGGTGCAAGCCCTGCAGAGAGACTACACACACAAGAAAAAGAGGATTATAAGGTAAGGTTAATTTCTGTTTAATATTTATTCAAAGGGCTCATATTACGCTACATTCTGTTCTATGTCGTAATGATATTTCCTTATCACAAACAGACCAGGAGTTGTGTTGTTTCATTCACACACGTTTAACACAATAATGCTGCATATTTAAACTGTGTTCGTCTATCAAAGAGAGCTCCACCTTGAGATGTCATGTGGTAATACAGGAAGTGCTCCACTGTGTACAGGAAGTGCTCCCCTGTGTTTTTAAACCTCATACACCTTCATTAGAATCTTTGGATAATTTTAGCCTGGAATTTCCATTCTCTTCTGTACAAAAGGTAAATGGTAGCTGTTAATTTGAAAACTACTGCTTCACGACATCACAAGGTGGAACAGAGCATTTTGAGCTTTGGAGATGTAGAGGACTAATAATAAAGGGTTGTGAATGAAACAAAGCATAAACCAGGTAGGTTTTTGATGAGGTAACCATGTTTTAACATGGTTAAAAACTCACACGAGTCAATTTTGCAAAATACAGGACCTTTAACTAGGAAAGTCCCATTGAGACTTTTCTCCCAAGATGGCAGAACAGATCAGACAATCGACATCAACATACATTTGGACAACTGCAAGAATTTGTCAACAAAAACTGTTACAAACCATAGATCTTTTTCCAAATATTTAAGCAGATTTAAACTGATCTATTGGAACCAGTGTGCTTTAGTTTCCAGTCCTTTTAAAATGATTCCAGGATGTCTGTGCAGAATACTGAAATGCTACTCTACCAGTTTCTGTGTGAACACTTGGTACAGACAGTAGCACTGAATCTGGAGATCACAAAGAACACTGCCCATCTGCTCTTTGTTGAATGTACGCAGCTATGGAGCGACCAGGCACAGCATACCCTTGTAATTAAACAATTTCTTGTTCCTGTAGAGAAATGTGTCCTTTGCATTTGACCCATCCTTTAATGCCACGACCAACCTATCAAGAGCAGTGGACCCATCTCCAGGTTTTGAGCTAGTCTTGGTCAGGTCGACATTTAGCTGGAGGATTTGACCTATTGTGCTGTTTTGGGTTAATGGGGAAAACCGGAGAACACAGAAGAAACCCACCCATACACAAGGAGAAACATCCAAACTGCACACAGAAAACCCAGCAGGATGTCTCCATGGAGATTGCTATTGCTGGAATATTCCACATTATGGCATTAAAGTTATCATCATAGACATAGATGTTTGTTTGTTATTTTTTTTAATCAAACTTTTAGGCACAGGAAATGTTACACACTGCAAATCAACATAAAAAACTGGCAGGCTTGTTACTGTCAGTCTAGGGCAGCTGTGGCTTTGCAAATACCTCACCACCACTAAGAATGGACTGAATGGATATGACAACTACACAGAAGGTCTGTGAGAGACTTGTAAAGTGCACCACAAACGTAAGTCAATATTGTTATTATTATTCCCTTGAAGAAATGAATTAGTATATTATATTAATGTTACACTGTATAGTTGGTAGCCTGTACAAATATGATCCAACACCAACACAAACAAGTTTAATGCCGTTCTGTGGAACATTATAATCCAGGCAAAGCAATACCCATGGAGACAAGCAGCTGGTGGACGTCCATTCATTCAATAACATGTCCATAATATTGTTCATTTCTAAAGCTCAAACTTGTAAGCTAATGCAATCCATGGAAAGTGCAGAGCTTTTTATACAAGAATAATCACAAAAACAACGCAATTCCACAAAGGCAGAATATTGAACTATCAGAACTCAGTACACACATTGAAATTATACTTCACAAGTTATAAATGGCAAAGATAAAGAATTCTCATAGCTGTCAGCCTGTAAGTCTGTCTGAGAGAAAGCATGCTGTAGAAGTCAAGTACCGTGCAGGAGGCAGCAGAGCGTCAAAACGTGACGCGTAAAAACCCGAGTGTCCATCCTCACGCACGAGCCGAGCGCATATGGCCCACCTCCGAGTCTACGAGCAAAAACAGGACCGGAGAGAGGAGAGGGGAGGAGAGCGGAGGAGAGCGCGGGAGAGGAGAGAGGGAGAGAAAGGAAGAGAGACCGCCCACTCATCTGTATTCAAGAGCGAAGTGCCACACTCCCACATGAGGCGCACACATTTCCCTGTTGATCATACTGTACTTTGTTATGAAATATCAAAAAGATAAATTCACAAATGATGAAGCTGATCATTTCTATTGGTGACAAGATCCTAGAACTTGCCATATTACAACAGAAATCTGCCTTTTAGCAATGTTTATTTGAGTTGCATATTATAATGTCATGTGAAACTCAGCTATCCAGATGGTGCGTTATAGGCTATAATAAGATAATAATAATAATAATAATAATGATGATAATAATAATGATAATAATAATAATAATCATCATCATCATCATAATAATAATGAAAGAGTTCAATTAATGCTAAAATATATATATTTTTTTTAATTATCGAAAGTGCAATTTTTTGGAAAGAATACATAAAACAAGAAGTCAGCTTTTTTTTGGAAATGCACCGTTTCAAAAACTTTTTGGAAAGATTGCTTCAAATTTATAAAAGACCATACTGACCCTAACTTTTAACTAAAATTTGAGCATATCATTTTTGGTGTACATGATAAGAATTTGGGCTGGACAAAAAAAAAAAAAACAAACAAATTTAAACCTTATTTTGGCAAATTTTATATTCACAAAGGTAAAGGTTATTGCACATCTTTGTTTTATCCTGTGTAGATAAGTAGGATTCTAATTGCTTGATTAAAATTAAGTAAGACTCCTAGAATCCTACTTATCTACTATTTCCAAAAAACAAAAAGGTTGTTTATCTTTGAACATCTTTGTACAATGTAACAGTGTAACTGTTGAAGCTTTTCTTTTTTTCTATGCTCGCCTCCCCCGCGGCATTCTATTTGTTATGTTATAATATGTGTTTGCCTCTTGTCATTATAACAATGACCTTTCAATAAAAAAAATATAAAAAATTAAAAAAGTGTATTATAGGTTATGGTGAGGTGCATTATAGGTCATAATGAAGTGTATTATAGTCTATGGTGAGATAGCTTGCTAAATTTTCACGTAAACAAGTTTATCCTCTTCAATTCCACTTGTCTTGAGCTTCAGGTTTGTCATCGGGAGTAAAGAGCTAATAATGCTGAATATCTTCTCAGTCAGAGTAAATATTGAAAGTTAAATTGTTTTCACTATAGCTTCACAAAGTTACACCATTACTCAACCCCAAAAACGTGTTGTAGTCAGCTGAAATGACTTAAACCATAAGATTAATGACAAGTTTGTGGACTTAAATTTTAAATTACAGTTAAAGAAATGGTTCATTGAAAATCAGTCTTGCCACGACTAACATCCACCTCTCGATGCCCCCGTCTCCATCCTGCCTGTGTTTGAGTTTTGTTGTATGTCTGTTTTGTGTCTGTGTATGTGTATGTAGACAATGGTATGTTGTGTTTGTGGCTGAAAATGAATGTATGTGGCTGAATGTGATTTTATGACTAAGAATGGAGTTGTATGCGGCTGTATGATTTTAGAGTGTAAATAATAACCTTGTTTTTATTCTACTGTATTTTACTTCCAACAGGTTGGCATTTTACATCTGGCCCGGGACTACAGATGAAAAATAGCCCTCAGGCTAATTCTGGCACATTTACATGTAAATGTTTATTAATGTGCAGTGTCCCTGAAATAAATAAATAAATAAATAAACCAATCTCAAATAATACAATTAAACATTTTTGGATTATAAATTGGGTATTTCTTCCAAAACAGTGAATCTTTCAGTGTTAAATAGACTCCTGTCCTCCACCTGAAATCATGAATTCTCAACACCACACTTTCAACACAAAACATCTGTACCATCGATGTTACAATTACCATCAAACTCTGTCTTTTTTTAATGCATTTTTTCATTTTCAATAACTATTCAAAGCATATTTTGTTCCAATATAGTTTCTGTACCAATTTGTTTGTGAGTATTGATTTAGTTGACAGCTCAGTCACCTCTGCAGTCAGAGCTGCTCTTTAGAACGCTTTGTTTTCCAAATACAAAACTCTAGAGACATTTTATCAATACCTGTCCCGTATCAGATGCCCTCCCGTTGTCACGGTTGTCACGGCAAATTAAATGGGGGGCAGTGGATTCTACCTTTGCTGTCAGAAAGAATATCAACCAACGGAAGAAAGGTCCAAACTTTCTTTAAAAAAAAAAAAAAAAAAGTTTGGACCTTATGAGGGACCATGCAACGTCATTAGTTATTGTTCGTTACCTTCTTCCATCAGTGAACATGCAGACATTTACCATTTCCAAGCAATTTATACAGAAATATCTGAGCAAAAATAGTCACATTCTCTTGTTGCACATGCTTTAGGCGTCTTTGTGCACATAGCCACATCCAGTGGTCGAACAAAGTAAGTCTTTGTAAATAAAAATTCTATGTATATTTCAATAAAATGTGATAGTTTAAAAAAATATATTTTAGATAATTTATATATTATTTTTTAAAGCATTATTTAATTTAATATACATTTATTATTATACTATTGTGTACTATACCAACTCCAGAACAAGCCATGTGTTGCAAGATTTTATGCCTCAGACAGCGCAGCAGTTCATTAATTACACATTATTCTAGTGGGGGTCATCCATTGCTTCTTTGGCTGACAGCTACTGCCATCTAGTGCATAACAAAGCTTATTACAAGAACCTGACGTTTTACATACGTTTTCTATGATTTTCAGAATAAGGCAAGTTAGTGAAGCCAATTTCTAACACATAATAATCAGAATAAGATTCAACATTTTGGGCCATTATTAGTAACTACTGCCATCTAGTGCCTTGAAAAGCTTATTACAAGAGCCCAAAGGTTCATATTATGTACATTTATTAGATTTGATTAGAATACATTATTCTTATACATTATTTTAAACAGTAACATTACAGAGGGTCATCCTGTCATCCTATCTGGCCATCCTGTCATGCAGGTAGCTGGCTGTGCTCTTGTCCTGGAGCAGAGCCTGAGTGATATCAAACAGGTTTTGTTCATAGGCCAGTTTATATCGGCTGTACACGTCCTCACAGTGAGACAGTAGCTTCTTTACATTGGCTGTGGAGGAACTGGGAGCCCCATCCAACCTGCAACACATGGACATAAATAATAATTAAAAAAAAAAAGATTAAATGGTAAAATGAATAACTAATATATGAAATCACTGTATGCATTGGGGATTTTTGGGCAAACCTAGTCTTTTGCTCCTAAGAGGTGTTGTATAAATAAACTGTATACGGTTACTTATTTTATTTCAAACTTTGTATGATGGTACCCATTTACCATTTTTGCTTACCGCTTTACTTTTTTAAAAAATACTGCTCTTTTTAAGATAGTTTATTTAGGTACTATGTCCAAGTAATTTCCTCCTTTGGCTTGATAACGCTTGCATAAGTCTAAATTTGACAAAATAACTAAAAATAAATAAAAATAAAATAAGATAAAATACTATCACAAATTTGAGTTCTAGCTGTAACTACGTGAATGTAATAGAAAAGTTTGCAGAGCCTGGAATGTCCCACAGTATGTCATTAAAGTTAATCTTGCATTTATTCAATTGTAAAAAACTACTGTGAAAAACATGCAAATTGACTGTAAGTGAAGACACCTCTGTATAAATCTCACCTGTAACTTGGCCAAGTGGCTTTACCAGGTTTAATGCCATACCGTGGAACATTCCAGTATGGCAAAGAAATAGCAACTTGACGGAAACAAGCAGATAACCCTCCAACAGAAAAGTTACACGATATACCCTTAACACTGGTAACTTTGGTAACATTGTCAACTGTTCAGTCTCCCATTCATTCAATAAAAGAATCTTGAGCCACAGGTTCTCCAAACTGACATGTTCTGGATGGTGGATAGCACAAATGTAGAGTTATGTAAAGTCTTACTTTTTGAAGATCTCCTCAAACAGAGCGGTGGAGAGAGGTCTGTGGCGTTTGAACTCCTCCAGATAAACAAAGTCCCCCCTCAGGACCACCCTCTGGAACAGGACCTCTGCCCAGTCCGGACTGTAGCTGTATGCCTCCGACAGCACAAACACCTGTGTGCACGCAGAATGGAGACTTCAGAAAAGGACATTTTACCAACGTTTTCATAATCCAATCCAATCCAATCCACTTTATTTATATAGCACATTTCATAAACAAATTGTTTCCAAAGTGCTGCACAGAGACACAGTGACTAAAAATAAAAATAAAAAGAACAATGAAAATACATAGATACTCATTTAATTTCACTAATCTTACAAAAGTAAAACCAGTAAAATCAAATAAGCGCAACTCTATAAAAAGTACAAAAAAATAAAAAATAAATAACTGTACATAAAATCAATATAATACAATAAAACTCATAAAAATAAAAAATAAAAAACACAGAGGACCACACAACTCACGCGGTGCTAAAAGCCAGAGAATAAAAGTGGGCCTTAAGACGAGACTTAAAACACTCGACAGTGGGAGCTGTTCGAACGTGAGGGGGCAGGGCGTTCCACAGTTTAGGTCCAACCACAGAAAAGGCCCTGTCCCCTCTGGTTTTAAGTCTGGTCTTAGGCACCACGAGCTGGAGCTGGCCCTCAGACCTCAGAGCGCGCCCCGGGGTGTAAATCTGGATGAGGTCCGAGATGTAATCCGGGGCCAGTCCATTCAAAGCTTTAAAAACAAACAATAAAATCTTAAAATTAACTCTAAAATTAACAGGAAGCCAGTGCAAAGACGCAAGAATTGGTGTGATATGATCATGTTTTTTGGTTCCTGTTAAAAGTCGTGCAGCAGAGTTCTGGACTAACTGCAGTCGGTAAAGCGAGTTTTGTGAAATGCCCGAATAAAGTGCATTGCAGTAGTCCAGACGAGACGAAATAAAAGCGTGCACGACTTGTTCAAAAAGTTTAAAAGATAAAAACGGTTTAACTTTGGATAAAAGCCGCAGATGATAAAAACTCGATTTTAAAACACCATTAATCTGCTTGTCAAATTTAAAATCGCTGTCTATGGTGACGCCAAGGTTGGTGACTGAGGGACGCACATAATTTTGAAAAGGTCCCACATCCGTGAGGATACTGCCAGAGCCAAACAGTATAACCTCAGTCTTTGCTTCATTCAATTTTAAAAAGTTTTGGGCCAACCAAGCCTTGACGTCACATAGACAGTCGAGTAGGGGTGTCAGGGGGCAGTTGTCTTTTTTAGAAATCGGTAAATAAATCTGGCAATCATCTGCGTAAAAATGATATAAAAGGCCATGTCTTTTAAAAATGTCCGCCAGCGGGAGAAGATAAAGTGCAAAAAGAATAGGCCCCAGAATTGAACCTTGGGGGACTCCGCTCACAAGTGGGGTGAAGGATGAGGTAGAGTCCCCCAGCCTGACTGTGAAGGACCGCCCTGTTAGGTACGACCTAAACCAGTCCAGGGCAGTCCCCCTGACACCCACACAATATTCAAGACGGTTTAAAAGAGTTGAGTGGTCAACTGTGTCAAAAGCTGCAGTCAGGTCTAAAAGCACTAAAATGGCAGAATTACCAGAGTCTGTCATTAAAAACAGGTCATTTAAAACCTTTAAAAGTGCAGACTCTGTGCTGTGAAACGCTTTATAGCCTGACTGGAAAGTGTCTAAAGTTCCATTTGCATCGAGGAAAGGCTGCAGCTGTGCAATTACAGTTTTTTCTAAAATTTTCGACACTAAAGGGAGTTTAGAAATTGGTCGATAATTAGATAAAATTGTAGGGTCAAGACCAGGTTTTTTGATCAAAGGCTCAACAACAGCTTTTTTACAAAAAGAAGGAACAACACCAGAAAACAGACTGCTGTTGACAATCTCTTTAACAAAAATTCCAATAGTTCCCCAAACCTCTTTAAAGAACCGAGGTGGGACTGGATCTGTGGAACAGGAGGATGGTTTAAGTTTATTCACTATCCCTGTAAGCACAGACAAAGACACAGGCTCAAACTGACTAAAAACATTTGAGCACTGAGTTGTTATGGTGAGGTTGGAAGAAAGAGACAGAGTCGATAAATTAGCCCTAATATCCTCAACCTTACTATTAAAAAAAGACAGAAATTTTTCACAAGTGTCCCGTGTCATCTCCAGTGTAGTGGATGGATTAGGGTTAAGAACAGAGCCAATTGTTTTAAAAAGAACACGGGGTTGACTGCAATTACTTAAAACGAGTTCAGATAAAAACTTAGTCTTTTCAGCTTTAACAACACGCTGATAATTTTTCCAGCTGCATTTGAGTATTTGATAATTCACCTCCAATTTATTATCTTTCCACCTGCGCTCAGCTTTACGGCACTCACGCCGTGCTGCGCGCGTAGTTTCATTAATCCAGGGCTCTTGTTTAGATTTTGGACGCAAGCCTTTCAAGGGGGCTATATCGTCCAAGACGCAAGTACAAGTGGACAGAAATACATTCATTAGTTGCTCCGCATCCATGTGTGCGGAGGTGGGGCATGTTGACAAAGATGCCGTAAAAAGAGGAGAAAAGGTAGCGGCTGTGTCTGACTTAATAACACGGCTTTTACGCACAGAAGTAGGCAGCGGCCTGTCATTACACCAGGTAAAATCAAACATTACTGGACAATGATCAGAGCAAACAGCATTCCCAACAGAAACATTGTCAACGGGAAAACCATAAGACAACACAAGGTCTAAAGTGTGTCCGTGCGTGTGCGTGGGGCCAGTGACGTGTTGTGTCAAATTAAAAGCATAAATAAGTCTAAAAACTCGTTGACCATAGGTTTTGTAGGACAACAGACATGCACATTCAAATCCCCAACTATTAAAATCCTATCATACTGAGAGGACATCAAAGCCATAAAATCAGAAAGTTCTTTAATAAAGTCCTTGTTGTGCTTAGGCGGTCTGTAAATCACAGCGCACAACACTGGATCTGTCTGTCGCAGCTCAAAGCAACTCAGCTCAAAAGAGGAGAAAGGACCCGGTGATAAAATCCTGTGATAAACACAGTTCTTTAAAACAGTAGCGATACCTCCACCCCGACCAGTGGTTCTTGGCATGTTGATAAAAGTACAGTCAGGAGGTAAAAGCTCTGAAAAGGCGGCAGACTCACCGGTGTTGATCCACGTCTCAGTTAAAAACAGTATATCCAAACAGTGCGACTTGAAGAAATCCTGCAGGACAAACGTCTTGTTTACGATAGATCGCGCATTCAGCAGCGCACACTTTGTTGGAGCCACAGGCTCATCAGCCGCTGGGGCAGCCCGGCTCAACGACCGAAGATTACCGGGGGTCACACCACCTGAAGCCCGGCGAAAAGAGGAGCGACTCGGGCGCAGCGCGCAGACCTCCTCTCGCTGCCCGACGATGGGAAGGAGCCAAGCCCCGACCGGAGCAGGCGTGCGCCTCGCGAGATACCGGCGAAGACAACTCGTGTATTCCTGTGGAAATGGGGAGGACCACACCCTACCAGGAGAAAGTGCCAGCCATGCTTTCAGCTTCACAAGCCGCCCAGCTCGTATTCCACGGCGTTTACGCTTCCTTGGCGGGAGCGCGTTGATCCGGAGGAGACAGTCGGGCACGTCAGCCAGGTAGAAGGACTTAGACTTATTCGCTTCATAGATTGAACATGCACCAAGGTTTTGTCCAATATTTAACAACTCTTGACGATCATACACCAGCAGTGAGTTGACGGTCCTCTTAAAAGTAGTTAAAATCAATATAAAACATATAAAACCATGCAGAGCCAAGCGGCGAGCCAGCAACCCCGGCGCCATCTTGATTCGGTTTCAAATCAGACTATATCAGCTTGTTTACAAAATATCCATGTGTCTTGTCATAGCTACAGTTACATGATTGACAACGTGGTGCTTCTGATCACTGGAGCGCTGAGGCAGAGGGAGGTGTCTGAGCTGCTCATAAACATCAATGCCGTATCTATAAAAACTGGTATGGACATAATTGCAAATCCCTTAGTATATTTGTTTATTTATATTTGTATTTTGGTGAAGTAAATAGTATAGAGTGCTGTATTTTTCTAAGGATGAAACTATTTTGATTTGCATCTTGCTGCTTAAATATAGGCTTCATAACAAGAGTACAACTTTTATTGTTGAAAATGGCTGCAGGACATTTTCGAATCCTAAATGTATCATCTGGAGTTTGAATTTTTTGAGTGCTCAAGCCTCAAATGCAGGGCAATACAGAACTACTCAGACATTCATGAATCAATCCACTCTAATTCTAAGCTACTTATGATTAAAAGTCAAGTTTTTATAATGTCCTCTCATCTTGTTCTCACTGCATTCCTCCCCACATTGTTTACATCTGTTTTCTGTGATAATAATGCGTGTACCTGGTAGCATCGTGGCAGTGCTATTGCTGCTCTGAGCAGTTCTGCTGGCTTCAGGTTGATGACTTTCAGATCTGGTCCCTGTTTAATGAAGTGCAGCTGCAGAGCCACAAGTTTAGCCATTTTGACACAGCGAGTGGCCTGGCGAACACATGAGTCCTGAAGACACAACACAGATGTTTGAGATAAAACAAAGAGCCATTATATTAACAGTTCAATTAACGGCCCACAGACAAATTTGGGAATATTTTAGTTTTAATTATTTTTTTTAACAATATAAACAGAATTAGTTCATCTTAAATGATTTGGGTTTAAGATCAACTTTGCTTAATCCTCACTTTGTTACCTCATTCCCAACATCCCAACTCTGCACCACAATGAGTTTATTATTATAAACAGCTAGCACGCTAATTATACATTACTTCTTTCTTAGTTGGCAATTTAAAACACTTTCTAATTATAAGCAGCTCTTGGGGTCAAAATTAGTGTACTAACAGTGTAACTGTACTGTCTAATACAATAGATCTGTGCTGGGGCAAAGTATTGTCTATTTAGTGACTTTACACCTGGTTTAGTCTTGTTTTAATGATTAGCTCCTTGAAAATTTTGGACATATTTTACCTTAGCGTAGCTTTCTGCAGCATCCTTTAGTAACCCCTGAACTTTCTCCAATGAAGTCTTCAAATCTGGAGTCACAACTGGTAACAGAAACCAACACATTATATTTCATTCTTATATTATATATTTGATTATTATGTAGTTGTCTAGCAAAATAACAACGCATGTTTTGAGCCTGACCCCAGTCCTGGCTCTCGATCATCTTGAGCAGAGTGCGAGCGGCCATCTCGTGGTTCTCTCCGATCTCTCGCCTCATACTGAAACACAGTGCCACCATGTTGTGCTTCTCACTGTCGCCCGGGAGGCAGCGCTTCAGGTAATCCAGCAAGGCCGTCTTCAGGCTCGAGCTCTGACCAAGGATAGAGGATTTTAACCAATTTAATGCATTTACAATACATTTAAGATAAAACAAAACTGTGCACAATAAAAAAAAAAAAAACAAAAAAACTATACTAACAAAGTACAGTATCAGGTCATCCTTATGAAGCTTATTTACATACAAAAAAGTTTTTTCACCCTCACCTGTCCTCTGTCTGTGTCCATCTTCTTCCTCAATAACATCTCAAAACGGTGGTTCTGGTGTAGTAGGTCAAAGATGTAAGTCATTTCATTGTAGCGGCCAATTCCTGTCAGCAGACGCACCTATAACACAGACAAAACATTGTTATATATGAGCTGAAAACAAGGTAAAATTATATATAATCATCATCATCATCATCATCATCATCATCATCATCATCATCATCATCACCACCACACTGAACTCAACTTCTAAATTTAGAAAGTCTTTAAAAGATAATGAAATAATGAGATACTACAGTTACGATTTCCATTGCTTTGTCAGTTTTTTTTTGTTTTTTTTTTTAAAACAACATATTTAAAACTTTGAACTTAGTTAAACGTTTTCATAATTATGGAGATATTATTGCTTTGCCTGCTTCGCTCATAATTTTCTGCAGTGTTGCATTAAACTTTTCTTTCTTGCATTTATTAATTTATAGGTGTAATAATTTTTACTGTGCGGGGTAATCTCTCTCTTGGGGTCATTAGTTGCCATATAGCTGTGTAGCTCCAATCAACCCCTTAATTTTATTTTATAAGTCAGTATTTCTACAGAAAACTACCAGGTAACTGAAAAAGGCAGGTTAAAGTTACAATCCAGTCACAAATGTTCAGGTAACTAACACCATGCCTTCTCCCCTCTGCTGTTGTCCCATATAAATCCATAACCAAAATAATTTGGTACTAAGTATTATGGTCGACCAAGACACCATCAACCAATTAATGGACTAAACGACTAAAGGCCAACAGCTCTAGCAGATGGGACTGTGATCCATTAAGGTAAGTACTTCTAATGTAAGGTCATGCCTGCAGCGTCTGTCCCTAGTCCTCACCAGTAACCCGTAGTGCTCTCCTGATGCCAGGTGAGAGTGACTGAGGTGTCGCGCTGCCTGCAGCACACGCACAATGCCCTCCATGTGACAGGTCAGGCTGAAGCAGTCATGAGCCACGATCAGGAGCTCCACAACTACAGCAGATAGAGAGCAGAGGATGCATGTATGTACAAATCAATTAATGTTTTTGTCCTTCGAAGGGTTAAACATTATTTGGGCTATAGCTATCATATCCATGATTTAGTTTAATTTTAGACCATGTTAGGATAAGTCTATTCTGCATATTGTAAGTCTGTGGTTCCCAAACTGGTATGGGCACCCCCACGGGTGCCTGGAATTACCTATTGGGTAAAAGAGGTTTTGAAGAGTTTTGGGAAACAATGCCATCTTTTAAAAGTTTAAGCAGATCCATATCATGAAAATGATTTTTAAAGTTTGCACGCACTTTGATGTAATAAAGATTCAAACAAATAGATAATGTATGATGTGTGCAGGGTCCACAGTCATTTTGTTTGTTATGATGTGTGTTGGAATAGGGGGTATCCAAAGACTCAGGGGGTTCTAGGAGGATGGGGGAAAGTACCCAGACAAGGGAAAAACATACAAACTCCACACAGTTTTTTTTTTCTTAAAACCCTCTCATGCTTAAATGAATTACATACAAATGAAAAGCAAAACCAAAAAGTATTGCCAAAGTTCACTGGAATCTCAGACTTACTGCAGTTGAGATCTCTGAGTGGGACAGAGGTGACATGCTCCAGGAGCTTGGTTCCCACCAGGTTTGGGTCGTCACACAGTTTGAGGAGCTGCATCAGAGAGTCCCTCCCCTCTGATGGCCGGAACACCTGCCTCTCTGAAAGACAAGGCAAACATAGGCTCAGAGAAAATCTTAAATCTAAAGGAAGCAGAGCAGCTATAAGCAGAAAAAAGACTGTGGTTAGCAATCATCATGATTAGAGGGGAACAATACTGACAAAGAGAAATATTGCAATATAAAATGAACAAGCTCATTTGTGAAAATCAAGATCACAGTGTTTGTTCTTTGATTCTGCAGAAATCCACAACTTCACCTTCATTACCCTTAATAAAGCATGAAGAAAGACTTAATCTGTTATAAATACATTGTTTACAATAAAAGTTTCAGGTCGAGTAACTACTTAACTAAAGGCTTAGGAGTTGGAATTAATGTTAAATAATCCCAAATCTATTTGTTCATGCTTTGTTAATGTGCAGTATTACTGCCTGTCAACTGTGCTCAACTTAACTCCAGACTACATGTCTTTGTAAGGCACAGGAAATGCTTGTAATTTTGTCTTGCAAACACTCTCACCCCTACTGATCTGTCCCCTCTCTTACCAGGCTGCAGCTCTTGAGTGGAGGCAAGCAGAGAGTTTACCAGAGCAGTGGACACAAGTTGGGCCACAACCTCAGAGGACAGTCCCTGAGCTCTGATAAAGGCCTGTGCTCTCCTGAAACGCTCTGGCTGCTCACAACCCAACAGCTTCTCCAGGACACACAGAGGCTCCTCACTGCAGACCTGAGCAAATGAACACTGCAGCTCCTGCACACAAGGGAACATACAAAACATTGCTGGATATTCATTTACAGTAGAGATCCTCTTCTTTCAGTTTGCTGTTATACACTACATTTTGAGGACTTTCTTCCAATTCAAAGGATATGTTATTTTGTTCTAAATTGTTAATTGCTGTACCAACAGCTCTAATTTTTATCATTCTGAAATCCACAGATATTATTCAGATATTTTTAAAGCATTATTCAGGTAATTTAAAAGCAGCTCCATGGCCTAGCACCAAAGTACATCTCCCACATGTTAGTGCCACATGAACCATCTCACACTACAGGACTACAGGTAGCAGCCTCCTGCTGGTGCCCAGAGTCAGGACTAAACCAGGACTAAACCAGGACTAAACCAGGACTAAACCAGGACTAAACCAGGACTAAACCAGGACTAAACCAGGACTAAACCAGGACTAAACCAGGACTAAACCGCAATTAAACCAGGACTAAACCGCAATTAAACCAGGACTACACCAGGACTAAATGTGGCGGATCAGTGTTTCAGTTTTATACAGCTAAAACCTGGAACAGTCTTCCTGAACATGTGAGACAGACCTCTACTTTGGCAATGTTTAAATCCAGGATCAAAACAGTTCTGTTTAGCTGTGCATATGACTGAAAGGTTTTTATTCTGCACTCTTCTCTTTTAATGTTAATTTTATGATGATTATTTATGTTTTGATTTGTTGCATTGTGATTTTAATGTCTTCAATTCAACACATTGAATTACTTTGTGTACGAATTGCACTATACAATTAAAATTGCCATGCCTTGTCTTTTAAAGAAGACATATGCTTTTGTCTGCTATATAGTTATAGGGTGTGTTCACAGTTGTCCTTGTCTTAGTTTTAGCCCAACTGGCATCCTTTTGTAAACTTGATTTGGTCCTGTTCTGGTCCTGGTTTAGTCCAGGTTTAATTATGGATTTATTCCCATCTTAGAAGCAATTTAAGTGGTGATAGTGCAAGTGTGAAGGCACCCACAATCAATCATTATTTTCTAATTAAACATTTTTTGAAATCATATTTATCTAAAACGTCTTAAAAAAGAAACCGATCCACTGATTTCCGGTTGAAAACTACAGCACTGACTTCAGTCTGCCCCTTTACAGTATGTTACCGTGAATGTTATCATAAAGTGTTGTGCTGTCAGACCATGCTGAGTATGGATAGCTACAATAATGACAAAGAATAAGTTTGATGAATGATAATTGACTCTACAAAATCAGATGAGGTCAATAGATTGGGGTGGATTATAGCAGTAGTATTTAGTTAAAGTAGTAGTGATAACAATTTTTTGTACCTTTGAAAGTTGGTAGAGGCTGAGCACTTGTTTGCAGTAGTTGTTGCCATGGTGACTCTGATTGACGAGTTTGTGAAGCTGAACTGAAACTTTGTCTTCAGGAAGAGGAAAAACCACAAATGAAGAGAGACTGCTGAAGGAGGCCGCTGGAAAGAGAATCATTTTATACTGTATTATACGCACAAGTGTCATAAGTAAAACATTATTAGGTAGAAAAACATACATGACAGATACATACATACATACATAACAGATGTCCACAATGCGAAATAAAGTAATAACCTTATTTATTTCATGCATTTGTAGAGGTCTAAACTATAAGAGTTTTTCTATATGTCTGCGTAATCCCTCAGTTGTCCCGGTCTGATCCATAGCAAAAGATGAAGTTTAAATCCATCAACTGGACAAAAAACGTTTTTATATATAGAGAAAAATGATACTGTTGTTTGCTTAAGGCATTATAAACATTATTATATACATTGTACCTTTTCTCTCTTAGTAATTATTGATTTGTACTGTTCTTTGAGTGCCATAGGTTTTTCTAAAAGTGCTGTAAATAAAACAGACCTGGACTTACTTTATTGTAACCTTTACAATTTTCTACTTAATAAAAGTTTAATCTTTAAACCATGTAAACTCCATGATTCCACTCACAGCTAGGCATCCTGCTCCTCGGCTCTGTCTCCGTCTCCTCCTCTGTCTGCTCTGGGCTGATGTCTCCTGAGGCCAGAGCTCTGCAGCGGAGCACAAGCCACACGTCACCATGAAACAAACCAAAGTATCTACAAACTCGACTGGCCTCATGGATGCTGCCTTGGTCTAGTAACTGCCCCACCAGAGCAGTCAGGACGTTCCACTCCTCTGTGCACAGACCAGAGGGGCAGGAGGGGGTGCCACTAGTGTCTGGAGACAAGAAAGTGAGGAAGTTACATGTTTAATGTACTTTTACTCAAGTTGAGTATGGTGTAATTAGTCACCGCAATGGGTTTGCGCATTTTACAGTTTGTAAAGTTAGCATCATTTAAGCATGCTAACAGAGCACATACTATTCAGAAAACAAAACTCTTCATACTGTCAAAGCAGCAATCAGCTTCTCTATGCTGTCTGCATCTAAATATAAATAATTTGTATCATTTGTATCATTGTTTGAATGCAAGTTACTTTTATCAACACCATGACAGTTGTGAACTGCTCTTATGAACTAATTGCAGTGAATAATTAGGAGACTATCAATGCGTTAGGAAAGTGAGGTATAACGTTGGACCAATGCAAACTGATTTAAATGAACTAGCTCCTTTTCTGTTTTTAAAAATGAGGTACAGCACCTTTAATTTTAATATTTTGGTATCTGTACACACCTGCATGAGGGAGCCCATCCAGGCTAAGATATGCTGCTGTGTTTAGACTCGGAATATTTGAGAATGAGAACTCCTTCATGAGAGCTTCATATGTGTTCAGCTCAGAAGAGACAGTCCGTGGTACATTAAAAACACTCTCTTTCTCAATGGCATTTGTCAACAGTTTTTGCCTGACTTTGTTCAGCCATAACTCCTTCTCCAGATCCTCCAGTCTTGAAATAGGAACAGGATGAATTTGAGCTAACCAATGAGAAGCCAGTCCAATAAGCAGACATTTTTCTTGGATATCTAAGAGCTGGGTTTGGTCATCCTGAGAGATCACAGAAGGGTCAAAGTTCAAAGTTTGTGAGAGGATGAACTGTGCGGCGGATTCAGGGTCAGTGCTGTCGGTTTGAAGCTGGTCGTGACTTTTTTTCCAGAAGTTGACTCGAGTCTCCAAACGTTTCCATTGGCGCTTTTGCCTGAGAGAGTTCACCTCCTGTTCAAGCTGCAAATAGGGACACAACAGATCAGTACATTTAATCTTACCCAGCAGGCCTGACCTAGATTTGACAAAGCATAATTTCATATTAATAATATATACAGTGACAACATTTGGACATGACGATGGCATATTATATCTAATATCTAATGAACAAACTAAGGCTGAAACTAAAGACTGTTTTAGAAATAATTTATTAAATTTAGAAAATGTTATTGTTTAATAAATTACTCAAACTATTATTTATACTACTTATACTTTATTTATGTTTTTTCAAGACTGAATATTTTTACAAATAAAGTGTATTATTCATGAACATTTTAAAAAAGCAGTTGACGATTTTTTCAAATTTGAACCAAATAATACCACTGTTTTTGTTATACAGGGTCTTTTGGCATGCGTTATGGAGTCTGTATAGTCCAGATAACAATTACTTATCAAAATGCTAGTACAATCATCAATCCTCATCAATCATTGTCGCAGCCCTATTGTCCATATCAACAGTTAATTTAATGTATACTTTTTATCATGTTGACATGCGCTACATAATTAATGGGCCCACTCTGAACAAATGTCCTGGAGAGCACATGAGTACACCCTATATCCTCTCACTGTGGTTTACTAGTTTAGTGATAAAACTAGTGATGATTACTAGTTTAGTATGAAATGTGTTGAATCATTTTTCTAGCAGTAGTTATACCTGGCTAAGCAGCAGTCTGTGCACAGGCAGCCCAGCGAGCTGGGATACCTGTCTGGCCTGAGAATAGTGCCCCCTGGAATGAAGAGCATCCACTATGGACTGTAGCTCCTCCTGCTGGTCAGAGGAAGATGTGCACTGCAGCAGTTGAGGAGAGAGGGACACGTCTGAGCCCTGCAACAGCTGACTCAACTGGCTCAACTTTCTGAAGTCTGGACCTGGGGAGACAGAGTATATGTTAAAAGAAACATATTGTGCTAGTATTAAAATGTAGATTGATCTAAAACGGCTTAGTAATAGAAACAGGTCTATGGGATTCTTTCATAGTGGCTTCTTCCTAGTGGCACTTCCCTATAACAAGCAGACCATTTTCATTTCCTTTTTGTTTTTAATTGAAAAATGATAATATTTCTCAACCCTACATGAATGAGTTCAGAGCAGTGGGAGGGGATAGGTGGTAGGTGAATTTTCTGAGTACTCAAGTCTGAGTAGACAGATTTTCTTTAAGCATGTGCTTGGTTATCAAGATGTCTACACTTTCCACTTTTGCCTACAATCTAGAAGGATTTAAAACCATTTTAAACAATTATTCTAGAGAGAAATAACAAATTTACTCTTATTTACTCTTACTTATTTATTTAAAACTCTCGTACCATTAGATTTGAGAAGCTTGTTGACATCTGCGAGCAGCTGCAGTAGTCTGTGAAGGTCAAACTGCGAGGAGCAGCGCTGGAGCATTGTCAGCAGAAGAACAGAGGCCTGACTCTCCACCCACTGCAGTGGCATACCACCAGGGGGTGCTGGGCTACTGCTCCTCAGCTACAGAAGACACAGGAAGGCACAGCAGAGGGTTAGAAGAAGTTTACATAAATGTAGCATGGATCTATTTTTAAAAATCTAGCTCAAACCTGCTCATGTTCAGCTGACACCTACAGCTCTCAAAAAGTTGTATTTTGTGGCAATTACTGCCTATATTCAGATCATTAACTTTTTCTAAGTTCAAAATCCTTCAACTGTGCAAGGTTGGTGAGCTGCACAGCCACTGGATGTACCTAACCGCTAAAGTCTAAACTGGGCACAGCCAACTCATTCAAACAGACGGCCATATGTGAACCCTGGGGCTTGAAAAGTGTCATGTGATTAAAATGTGTGGGGTCTGTAAAACACAAAGTTTGTAAAGTAAAAACTTACAGTAACAAGGGTCTTCTGAAAGTCCAGCAGTTTTGCTTTGGCCTCAGTGAAGTTTCTGTAGTCACAACACAACTCAAACATTCTCAGCACCAACACCAGAGGGCAGTCCTGGAGGGAAATAGAAATAATCTAAACTAATAAAATCAAGACAGTGTCAGGGAAATACCAAACCATTGACCATTTTGTAGTGAGTTCAAATTAAACAAAAATCTAAAGAGATGTAACCGATTTTGTTTGTATAGCAAAATTACAGATATGTTGTAAAAGCAACTCTTACAGTCAAAATGAGATAATTGTGTGAGGTCTGCCTCTCTATGAAACAATTTTATTGTCCAGGAAGTAAGGCTGGTGTGCTATAAGCATGCTAGCTGTTGTTAGCATTACTTGGATGAAAAAACTCGTGCCTCTGAAAGTGCTTTTTAAAAGAGCGCAATTTTAGAATTAGAAGTGCATAGACTTCATACACATGGAGGAGCAGCCTGGATAACCACCAGATCTCAGATTAAAATATATATGCCTCTCTGGAGATAGAATGACTCCCTGTAAGTGAAATTCAGAATCTTATCGGTACTTTCCTACTTAGACAGATAAATGAGTCAATTATTCCACTCTTTATTCAAATTAATGAATAGATACATAATTGAATAAATACTTGGACCTAGACGGTCTTACAAGTGCTGAATCTTTTAATGTAGATTCCTGAAGTCCTTACCTTCTGAAAGAGCTGGAAGCCCCGGAGCAGTGGAGCAACTTGGCCCCGTCCCAACAGTGTCCTCCAGATGATTGACAAGTCATGCAGTGTCCAGTCATGGTGCTGGGGGGCGACGTTGAGGTGAGCGGTGGCTTCACGCGCTGTAGTTTCATCCACAGAGGTAAGGACCCACACGCATAGGCAGGATAGATGCTCCGCCCCCTGTCAATCAAATAAGTTTAAGTCAGATGCCCTCCCTGTAGCTTTCAGTTATCAGGACTTGGGACTACAAGTACAATGGACTGGGACCAACAACATTAACAAGAAGAACCTAGATTTTCTAAAATTTCTTATACAATGACAGAGTGGCACAGTGGTAATGGCTCTTGCCTGACAACAAGATGGTCCTAGGTTTGATTCCCAGGCAACACAACATCCATTCTGTGAGGAGTTTGCCTATTCATTCTGTATCCGTGTAGAACTTGTATGCAGTGTAATGATGTCGTAAGTGCTCTAACGCTTTATATGGTATAATTATGTAAAAGTAAAGTCAGGATGTTAAAGTTGTATTTTGTGATGGCTGGATCAGAGCATGTCAGCCTGTGTAGTGTTCCAGTACGCAGTGATTAGTATCTATCAGGGTGGCTTGGTTTAGACCTAGTTTAGTTGGTTTAGACCTAGTTTAGTCTAGATTTAGTTTGGGTTAAGTCTTGGTTTAGTCTTGGTTCAGTCCCTGGTTTAGTTCCTGGTCTGCAGTGCTCACTATAGACCAAAGGTAGTAAAAGGAAGGGACATTTTTTGGCATAGTGGGCTGCATAACAAAACAATAAGAAAACAAAACCATAATTCCAAGCAATAGACTACAGCTGAATAACTGCTTGGCTAATGAATGTGCACATACCCAGTGAACTCTGCATGCCCTATTCCTCCCTTTATTATCATGTGCATTTATTATGTAAATACTTGCACTGGTAACAGCTAGCAGGTCCTCTTCACTTGCCGTTTTCTGAATTGCAAAATATGACCTGTCCAGTCCTTTGACTTAAAAAAAACATCTTCATTAAATATCCCATTACTTTTGTACACAACTTTTTAAGCTATATTCAATATTCTTCCTCTCTTCCAGATATTTACTGTCCCTCCTTTGTACCATATATTCACTCCCCCCACTCTGCACATGTCCAAAACATCTCAATCTGAAAACGTTTGCTACTTTAAAAGTTTGATGACTTAGATTTTATTTGTAGTGTTTGAACTAATCTTTGAATAATAACCACAAAACAACGGATTCATTTGCCACCGGAGTTCACCATTTGCAAATTTCTGCTCATAACCTGCTTTTATGTTTTGAAAAAGCTTGGGTAAATAGTATTGAGAATTTGTTTGCTAAAGCCCTCAATTTTTGTGATCTTGACAGGTTCATACGAGAAGCCAGTCTGTTCTTTGTTGTTCTTGGAATGAATAATTGATGCCATTCAAAGAAAAAAACAGCTGAATAGAAAGGTCATTTAAAAAGAAAACTCAAAAAGTTTATAACAGGATCAACATGAATCTGATTATTTTTAACTATGAAGAAATGAATTGCCTGTAAATGAGTTCTCAGCATTTGACCCATAGATTGACACTATGATTTTTTACTGAATAACATTTTTGGAGTAAATGTGTCACTCATTGCCTCTACTAATCAATAAATGTCCGATTAAAGATTAAATTTACTTATTTATAATAATAACAATAAGCAAAAAGTGTATTTTTTCATACCAACCTCAGCTTGTTTTTATACTCTGGGTACAAAAATGATGTGGGGCCACCATAGTGGGGACACACAGCTATAATTACTAATAAAACAACTATCATTTCTATATAACCACTCTTTGGGAGTAATAGACAAGAGACATCTCATTGATGTTGAGCAGTTTTTTTCAAACATAAGGAACTGCATGACTCACAAGTTATTGGCTAAAGGCCCAGTAAATTTCATTTACACTTTAACGTACTGGAAAAAAACATGTGCTTGTTGGAGTGACCAAAGTTGGTCTCGCTGTTGATCTAAAATGAGTAAGCATTCAAACAAACGCACATTATTTCCTTGGCTGTTTATACTTGTGGATTTGAACACCTCAGCTAGTCTGCACCTAATATAAATCGGATACCTCAACCATAGTTTATGTTTGAATCTTGAAAAACAGGTTTAAAATTGGACTAGTTTTGCCTGTTTTCCTGGCATGCAGGTAAACGTTGTGCTGTATAAGAAAAATAGCTATAGTGTTGTTAGCATTGTTGGATAGTAGATGTGGAAGTAGTAAGTAGTAGTTTAGCTTTGATTCCAGTAATTTTTACCTGATGACACGCGGCGAGGACAGCCAGGGTGGGGCAGTGTTGTACAAGCGCCTCCTGCAGGAGAAACCGAAAAGGACAGGTCTCATTTTGGCTCCGCAGCAGGACCTGGAACAGCTCCTTTGGGTGCTCTGAGCTCCTGAGATCAAGAGTGAGTAGATGACAAAAACATCAGTGCATTGCTATTTCAAAAAATGTCCCTCAAGTAAAAGCAAAATAAGTTAACAGTTATCCAAAGTGTATTTTATATTGTATTGTATTGTATATTGTATAATATTATTATTATATTATGTGATTTATACAGTGGAAGTGTGGAGTCATAAAGAGACAAAACATATCAAACTATAAGATGTGAATTAAGTAAATTAATAAAATAGTCAGCAATAATTAATGTAAATTAATGATATCAATGAAGTCTTTTTGTTCTATTGTTTGGCCCTTTTGTGACCCCAGCCCTTTGGGACAACTTGGGACTTGCCTTTGGCTATAATCTGGTGTGTTTACATTTATGTTATATCATGTCTGTCTATTAACATGCACTGTCCCAATCACATAGATAAATACATAAATAAAATGAATTAATTAATCTAAAATTGACACATTGTTCACAATATAACAGCAGAATAAAGTATGATCAGGGGTACAGTCAGAAAGTATCTTAAACTCTTTCAGTAATACTACAGAGCATGTATCACCTCAGTGCGAGCCCCCCCTCCTCTGCTGCTGACAGCTCCTGCAGCTGTTCCTCTGCTCCTTTGCTCACTTGACTGAGCAGCTGCAAGTCCTGAAAGGCCAGGCTAAGATGCGAGCACAGAGTGGGACTGAACTCAGAGACCAGAGACCGCACCTGGACACACAAACACAGTCTGCAGTTATCTTCAGGTTGGAACCAATTTGTTGTAATGCTCAAAATTACAAATAAATTAAAATAAATGTTGATGATTTTTTTGTTAAGCTGGTATAAAAGTAAAAAGTCCAATAGCACATTAATATTTCTTGTTTTAACAATAGTATGAGCATGGTGAAGGTGTTGCACACACCTGGATTACCACAAGATCTAGAGTGCTATATAAAAAGCACTCATGATACAAAACACAAAGGTGCATTATCTAACTTCTTGCAGAGGGTCCGCCACTTGCTTGTCTCCAGGAAGATGTCATTACTTTGCCTGGAAGTCTCCACAGAACGGCATACTTAGCTTTAATTAATTACAGGTGTTTTCATTGCTCAAAAATGCCCTGAAAAACATGCATTCTTACAGTGAGTAAGGTCGCCTCTACACAGATCTGACCTGTAGCTTCGTGTGGTGATGTCATCTAGTTGTCCCCATGGATATAGTTGTTTAACGCTGTACTGTGAAACATTCCACACAAAGTAATGGCATCACTATAAAAAAGACAACCAGGCGGTAGACTCTCCCGCAGAAAAGTTACATAGTGGGCCTTTAAGCTGAAAGCAAGGCATTGTTCTGTGTAAAGTTCAGCTCTTCTGGACTGTGAAGTTCTGACCTGTTGTGGAGGGAAGTTGTGCAGTTGGACGAAGAGCAGGAAGTGGATGAAGTGTCCATCTTTGGCGCAGTGAGATGGGAACACAGAGCTGAGCCGGAGCCCATGGACCTGACAGAACTGAACTGCCACTGACCACTCCAGGGCAGCCTCATAGGAACACCTGAGGGAGACGAGCCACGCATATTTAGAGACAGATTCTGTGTGTCATGGATAAAGATTTGAAATGCCATTCTCATGATTGGATTTTATTATTAAAGAGGTTATGCACTGACATAATTTTATTTGAAAAATGCTTCTCAACATTCTGACTGAACTATGGAGAGCACAACAAACAAAATATTTCTTTGCTTTTCATTGGCTCATGTTTGACGAAGGAGCTGTTATTTTCACCCCACAATAATGATTTCCTCAACCCAACTCAGGAACACGTTATTTAAGGAGAGAAAGGCTAAGTTCAACTAAATGTGAGTGTGTGAGTGTAGTCTGCAGTGTGCCTATTGTTTAGCTAACTGTTTTCTACTACTGTTTATTTGACTTTCTTGTTTTAAATCTCAGGTATAAACTAATATTAATCAGAATTGTAGAATTCTGTATTTGTTATTAAGGTGTAAGGTATATTTTGAGCTTTTAGTATATACCTTTGGCACTCACTAATAAAGTCTCAGAGGTTGCAATGTCATCTGCATAACTTTTATTTTATGTCAATATAGAAATACTGGAAAGACACAAGTGCTGAACCTCCATATATTTGTATCTGTTCGACAGAACCACTCCAGTGTGATATTTTACTAGATACTGATGGGGAAGACTTGGCAATTTGTGGCTGTTAACACCATGTTAGCTGCTAATTTATTTTAATTTATTTTACAAATGCATTGCTATTCCATGATTTTACTATTTTGATTTCATTTGGTTTGACTAGTAATATTAAATTGAGCATTTAAACCTACTTGTTGTTTATTATTTTTGGTCTCTGTGCAGCACTTTGAAAACTGTTTTGTTTATAAAATGTGCTATAAATGAAGTTGATTTCAATATGTTTCATGATAGAGCCAATAAGGACTGTTCAGTATTGCAAAATGGGCTCTTAAGAATGTTCTCTCATCGCATATTAGAAGTATAGCTCACCTCCCAACTCCCTTCTGCTCCAGGCTGTCGCACACAGCAGCCTCCAAGTGACCAATCAGCTCCTCTGCTGCTCCTGGCTCTGCTTCCACCAGCTTCAGACCTTTAGACACTGACACATAACAAGAGTAAAGGGCGAATGTTCCTTTTCCAAAGATGACATTTCTGTGTTGTTGGGCATAGCTTTTAGTAAAGTTCACAAATTAACTTCTAATACTGGCAGATGAACACAACAGCATTAATCTGCCAGCCTACGGCCAATGAATCTGACTGCTCTACCAACAATGTTTATGCCGCGAGCAGGATTCAAACTGCCAACCTTCAGATCAGAGGACAAGAACTCTACCAACTAAGCTACTGCCACCTTGTAGTTTTAACAAGTTACCCAGAGTGTGCAGATGCTGTGTTGAAGGGGTTCGCGTGTCAGTTTGGCTCCAGTGCTGCAGGACAGAGTTGAGGACTCGGAGGTCGACTCTGAGCTGGAGGCTGCACAGTCCCAACAGCTCACAGAAACAGACAGTCGCCGCAGCAACAGAAGGAGAGCTGAAGTACTGAACCCCCAAACGATACGCCTGATGCCACGCCTGCTGCAGACTGAGACAGAGAGAGACGGAGACTTGCAAAATGTTTTTGTGATTTTTGAGAATTTAACAAATTTAACCTTGTGGCAATCTAATTTGCAGAGCAGGATTATAGCTTAACAGACTGACTTACAAAATTCTAACAAAATATTTTCATTACTTTTTGCATAACAGAGATGAACCAATCCAGTTTTTCAAATCCAATGATATTATACACATACCAACAGACTGAAAACAGATTTTTTTTATCCTCAAACTACTGCTGTGCAATTAATCGGATTTCAGTTAAATCAAGATCCAATCCTTTGTTAGTTTTTTTAAAATTAAGATTTAAAGAGATAGTTGCTTTTGCTTTTTGATCAGTATCAGAGGGGAAAAAAATTCTCTCTTCTACCAGCCCAGCTTCAAACTCAAAATACACATCACCTTAATATGTTTTGTCACAATTAGTCTTTTATTAAATAACTGCTTTGTATAAATAAAAGTAAAAACTACATAAATATAATAAACATGTCCTCACAGCTGTTTAATGTCACTGCAGCCATTGAGATGTTGCAGGAGGAAAGTGGCGAAGGCAAAGGAGGGTCGGCCATGACGCAGGAAATACAGAAAGTCCAGATTCTCCACCAAAGCAAACCGATTGACCAGAGCCGGACTGGAGAAATGAGGAAGCTCCGAGGTCTCTGCAAATGGGATATGTATGGAGTTTTTAATTTAATTTATTTTTAAGATAATTAAAACATCTCATCGTCATCTGGACACTTTATTTAATTCAATTAAAAAAGAAAAAGAAAAAAGAAGAAAAAAAACCAGACAACTAATAATATTAATATTATTATTCCTGGTTAAACAAACAATAATAACATTATGGAAAAAAGAGCCACCTTATTTTTGGCCAGTTTGCAAAAATAATCATATAAAATTGCAAAAAAATATATATATATTTTTTTGCAATTTTCTGATCTAATTTAAACATAGCAGTGAGCTTCTCAAATTAAATTAATAATTTCAAATAAAGTAATAATCGTAATTTTCTATTTGCAGTAAAAGGGATCTTACCAGCTGAGTTGAGAGTGTTTCCCGTCTGCCAGCTGAAAAGTTTAGATGGATCCAAGGGATGAAGTGACTGTAAAATATTATTTTACAATATGTGTAAATAAATCCCTCATCCTGCTATTTAATGCCTCTGCTACATACACACATAGGCCGTATCAGCACATTAGCAAGGACTGGGTGCACACACTTGCATTATTGATCTTATGTCTTAGAGGTCTTTCAATGGACTCAACAATCACATATTCAGTGTTTAATAATGGTAGCACTTGTTTGGAAAATCTTATTTGATCATTCTGACCGTTTATGAAATAATGACCTGCAGGAGGTGATAGACTGAGACATCCTGAGGTTGATTATTTCCTCTGGGTCCAGTCGGGAACAGCGCTGTTTTCAGTTTGGGATACGGAGACAGCGCCATCTTTAGGAGCTGAGGGTCCACTGTCCTTTCAGTGCAGCCTGAGCTCTCACCTTCTACCAGGACCTGAATACAAGCACAGAACACAGTTTATCAATAATAACCAAAATATGATTTACCTTCTCTTCTGTAGCAGTTTTTCATGTTGCTTTGTTGGGTCACTAGATATAACAGTTTTATTAATAACCTTAATGTGTACTACCTAACTTGTGGGGGTCTGCCACCTGCTCATCTCTAACAAGATGTTTTTGCTTTGCCTAGAATGTTTCACAGTATGGCATTAAACTTGTATTTACTCAATTACAAGTGTTTTTACAAGAACACACATTAACAAACATGCATTCTTACTGTGAGCAGGATCGCTTCCCCACAGATCTGACTTATAACTTGGCCTGGTGGCGTTACCTGCTTGACTTCATGAAGATGGATAAGCTTAATGCAATAATGTGGAACTATCTAGATAAAGCAACGAAGAAATGCTGGTGGCGGACCTTCTGCCATAAAAGTGCCCCTTTAATGTTTAATTGTATGCACTTGGCCCAAGGCCCTCTAAATGGTCATTTAAACATTTGGGTATTTTATTTTATTCATTCACCTGGTCGATTCCTCCTGGAGCGAACATGATGGAAGAAAGAGCCAGCAGACTGTGTCCCTCTAATAGCAGAGAAGAGAGGGCAGCTGGACTCCCCGGTAACAGCACCTGTGCACTGGTCAGACTGGCTTGGAACAACAGCCCTGGGTCTGAAAGGATAAGAAGTGAACTACCTATGAAATCTTTTCTACATTGGACCACTCCTAGACAAATGAGGGATCACATCATCTCATACAATAGTAGAGCATGCTAAAATATATAACATTACAAGGGCTGTCTGTTTAATTGATGAATTTTAATCAAGATCGAGATTCAGTAATTACTAATCGTCAAGGATCAGTTTGGATCAAGAGGTCTACAGGCAATCCTTTGTTACATGCTTACTGTTACATCCTAACTTACAATCGTGATATTGTATTGTCAAAAGTCTCACAATACTATCGTGGACCATCACAATATATTGAATTACAAGACTCTCTACTTAAATTCATTGTTTTGGTGCAGCAAAAGCTAAAAAACAGAGGGAACTACATAGATCATGATCCTTTGCTGTTTCATTGCAGACTACATGAGGAAATAACTGTAATTAAAAGCATTTACATCTTAATTATTTGGATCAAGACAGAACTAAAGATATTTAATTTATTTTCAAAAGGAAAAAGTAGCATATTCACAATTTTGGAGCAAAATATCACAATAAATATCATACTCCAGAGATTTGGACATCGTTACATCCCTATTTGTCAATAAAGGTATGTGGTCTGGAGCAGAGATCAGACTTGGTATAAAGAAATTAGATTATGCTTGGTGTTAAATGGCAGTGATTCAAATTCTGTCTTTTAATCTATGATCAGGAAATTATAGTTATTTTGATTACAATAAGACTTTTAAGCATTTCACCCAGTCTAAAATATCACTATACACTGAAGAAAATTTTACAACTTTACCTGAAAGATCTGTAGTAATTTCTTGAATTTTGATGAGCATCTCAAACCAGGGATGGCTCACGAACACATCCTGATTGGACAGGAGAGGGCAGTTTCTTGGAGTTAACCTAGAATAAAAGCAACAGCAATCAGAAAGACTTTCAAAATGGTACAAAAATATTGACCAAAACTTTGTCTTGCCCCAGTATAGATATATTGTAAAAGCAGCTCTTGGGGTCTGCATCTAATTATGAAGCGCTTTATCGTGCATGAACCAGGAAGTAAGACTGAAGAAGCGCTATTAGAGTGCTAGTTATTGTTAGTATTAAAATGATGGAAACACATCATGGTGAATAATTAAGATGCTCGGAATGCATATGGTAAGTGAGGAATAACTTTGAACCACTGCAAACTGTTTAAAATGAACTTGTTTTTAACACAGTAAAAATTAGATCCAGCGGCTTTAAGTTGATATGGTGTTTTAAGCAGTTTAGACTGACCTGTGGTGCTGGAGGTAGGAGTAGAGCAGATACTTGAGTCCGTGGTCCAAACAGAAGGTGATGAAGACACTGTGGAAGTCCAGGCCTTGAGAAGCGCGGTACAACAGGAGCAGACTGGACTGAGACATAACCCCTTCACTCTGAGCCACACGCCACAGCAGACGCTCCAAATCACACAACTCCTCAGGGATGAACACACCTCTCCTGGAAAATATACAAAATGTTTAATATGAGCAGAATTGTTACAGACGCAGTGATAGCATTGTCCAAGCTGTAATAGTAGTAGTCATTTATCTGTATTAGGGGTGTGTATAAATTTGTTTGTGTATAAATTCACCTTGCCAGTCGATCCAGTATGTCCTCTCTCATGAAGGTGCTGCAGGCTGTGCTGCTGTTGACCAGTTCGGGGGTTAACTCTGGCCACTGGGGGGTGCCATCACTCTTCACCCACTCTACCACCGCTGTTCGGCGTGGAGAGACGTCAAGTATCGCCACAACATGGGCGCATCACAGGAGGTCATCTCTAAAACAGAAAACCAGGAAATAACTACATGACCACAGATAAGAACATGGAACATTTTACTGAATGGGTTACATTACATATATATATATTAATATATATAAATATATATATCTATATATATATTAATATATATATATATATATATATATATATATATATATATATATATATATATATATATATATATATATATATATATATATATATATATATTATATATATATATATATATATATATATATATATATTATATATATATATATATATTATATATATATATATATATATATATATATATATATATATATATATATATATATATATATATATATATATATATATATATATATATATATATATATATATATATATATATATATATATATATATATATATATATATATATATATATATATATATATATATATATATATTATATATATATATATATATATATATATATTAATATATATATATATATATATATATATATATATATATATATATATATATATATTATATATATATATATATTAATATATATATATATTAATATATATATATATTATTATATATATATATATATATATATAATAAAAATATATATATATATTAATATATATATATATATATATATATATATACATACACATATATACACACATACATATACATACATACATACATATATATACATACACACTCTATATGGAGAATCACTGTTTTTTGAAAGAAATCATGTCATTATTTGTTAGAGATTGGCTACACAGACTTGACATATTCATCAAATTGCTTAGCCCTCTATCTTGTCATTCTGCACATATGATGAACTGATACGCCGTCCACTAGGGCAAAAGAGGCCAAGACGATACTGATACTGCCAGCAGTTTAACAGCACAGGTTCAAATTCCATCACAGAATTGTGACCTGTCCTCCACTCCACCTTTTAAACTATAGGGATTCTATAAAAATAATAATAACCTGTGTGTTTGAGACGAGACAGGAGGATTTCAGTTTGGTTTCTTTGCTCCCAGTTTTTGACCCAGTCCAGCCTCACATTGACCCAAAGGCCAGAGTCTTCAAACCGTCGATGTACCACAAGATCCTTTAGAACCTCTTCACTGGTCTCTGCAGTGTGAACCATGTGTAAAGCTCTAAAAACACAGCAAAAAAGACAGGGATTAAGTGTTGTACTTCTAGCGTCTTATGTCTTCCTCAATATTGTTTTCAGGCTGTATAATTATTATGGGTACAAACATTTTTTGTAGTATTAAGTTTATATGATAAAAAACTAACTTGTATTTTTTGAATACTTAATATCTATGACACATAATAGATGTGTGATTAAGTGATTAATTGTGCTATTTATTCATTGATGGCCTCATTTCTTACAATATGCTTCGCTTAGAAAAAGGTTCATTGGGATTTCCTGCTTTAGGATTATTGTGTCAGTGGCATAAAGAAGTTTCAATATTATCATTAATCGTGATATTTTTCTGTGGCAATAACGTATTATCATGACAAGTCTAGCGTCAAAGCGATAAAACACTTAAAACACAGAGGTCTAATTTCTACCTTAAGAGCTACTTATACAATTTATTTATACTGAAATAAACCGCATTTTGCTCAACTACACAGAGAGAAAAAAAAAAAAAAAAACAGGTACAGCTGCTTTAGCTGCTAAAGTAAATAAATGATGAGTGAACACTATTTTAGCAAGATCAAAAGTTTCGTAAAAGTAATTTTAACACAATATGCGCTCTTTAAAACATAAGGGCAAAAATAGGGGTAGAAGGACGCATGTTGTTTACCTTGGAGTTGGCGTCTTTAATGGACACTGGATGACAGGAAGTGACCCAAGTCGCTCCATTTCTCTGATGAACGACAGACTTTTGGCTTCTTCTTCGGTAAAATAATTTCTCCTTAAAAGCTCCTCAACCTGAAAGAGAATAGTTATAACTTTTAAAACATTCAAAGCTTTCACACAATTTTGTTTTTTGTGAAATGAATAGGCTATAGACAAACTGTATTGATTCATTGGAAATTGTTTTTACACACTAGCTCACAAATTACATTACAAGATTTGTCTTGCAAATCGAAAGACAATTATAAATACATAATACATAATAATAATAATGTCAGAAAAAATGCAAATTTGACAAAAAGGGGACACATGGTGTTAGATTTGTTCAAGCTATATTTTTATAGTTTATTATTTCTTAGCTGTAAATAAAATCAACATTACAATTGTTATCAGTAACCTTTTGTCGTTATAGCCTTTTTGATCTGAAAATACACATGACACCTGATCAGGGAACTTACCTGCATTTTGAGTCATGTGTGAACAAAGTCACAACTGATTTCCTTGCATTTTTGATCTGGCCTAATAAAATTCCCAGGCATATGCAATGAAAGCTTATGTGTTAAAAAAGCCACCATCTGCCTTGTTTCCTTGGTTACGAGCAATTTTCTGGGAACTTTACTTACTTCATATCTGAGGCCTAATGTATATGAAAAAGCCAGCATAATCCATCTACAGTCTAAATAACACTCACCACAAACTCACGGAGCTCTTTGTTGTCTGTGTGCAGGCAAATACTGTGGAGCTGCTTCTTCACACTGAAACCCTAATGTAAAAAAAAAATAAATTAAGGTCACAAGAAGGACAATGGGATAATTAGAATAGCCTCACTTAGCAAGTCACAAAGGCTGTCATTATTTAAGTAATATTCAGTCATAGAAATATATAATTACAGGGTTTTTTTTAAATGTTTTTATAATTATTTTTAAAAGGGCAATCACTGGCCATTATTCAGTTGCATGGTAGCCCAAACAACAGGAAATATGCAATTAACAGCAGAGAAACAATCATGCATGAAATATATTTTAAGATCCATGTATTGTCCAGCAAGTACTTTTGCGAGGAGTCATAGAAAGTCTGTGGGGTATGGGGGACATATACTAAAGTCCCACAGTGTAACTTTTTAACCAAAATAATGATTAAAATAAAAGCATGGTGTTCTACTTTTGGATGTTTTTATTGCAGTGAACAAAGTTGGAAAAGCATGTGTCCTTACTCTGAGCAGGCTTGTATCTCCACAAACCTGACTCTTATTTGCCAGGTGTTGGAGCAGGTGTAGGAGCGCCTACACCTGTTCGTCTCCCTGGAAATGTTGTTCCTTTGGCTGTAATGTTCCACTGTATGGCATTAAAGTCTGAATCATCATTAATAAACTATTTTTTCATTACAAAAAAAGGTCTTTGTAATAACTGCACGTAAAGCATCAAAAAGTATGATCAAAATGCTACCCGATTTTAATCTGAAATGTTGCTTTGATTACAGCTCTGTTTTGGTATTAAAATCTCCCTATACAGTTTACATATTATTTTGAAACACTACCATGTTAATGAGAAGAGCGTTGGCCGTGCCCAGGTCTCGCTGCTGCAGACTGGAGTACACCTGTCCCAGCCCCTCCCTCCTCAGAGCAGCCAATCTGTGCTCTGATTGGCCCTTTCGCCTCAGAACTGCCTGAGCTCGAGGAATTTGATTGGTCAGGACAGAGGCATGGACCACTTCCTGTAAAACAAACAGAACTAATGTCTAGAGAACTTCTATGCTGAAATGGAAAAAAGCACATTTAATAATAACATTATGTTGCAGTTTCATTGGTAGAGCAGTTTTCACAACCGCTCAAAGTGCCTTGCACAGAATAAAATCTCAAACATTTGTAAAATATTTAAATGCCTACATCATTTGCACTTTCAAGTTAATAAATATATTAATTCTCGCATAACTTTGCTATTAGACTTGCCAAAATGATCAAAAATCAGACACTAATCGATACTAAAACAGGTATTAAAGCTAGATACTCATTCAAGCTAGTATCAAGACTGAAAAAAAAAAAAAAATCAGGATCATTGATAAAAAGGAACTGTTTGGTCACATGTTAAGTTTTATCAGAACTAGTATAAGACCACATGGTATAACAAACAAATGCTATTGCTAAATGCTAAAATTACCATGTTGATTAAAAAGAGCTTTTAAAATGATCATTTGGGCATCAGCATTGGTATCGAGTCTGTTATTTGTTATCAAAGTTGCTGTATTGTGACAACACTATTTTCCATCAATTATTCATAGGCAATATTAAAAAGATACTTTAATTTAGATTTAAAATATTAGGCCTTATTTCACGACACATGTGCATGGACATATCAAGCATTACTGTGTCTATTGTAATAATCATTTTGGGGTGGTGCCATTATTCAATATGGTTACATTGGCATTTTACATTTCATATCTTTAATTTGAAGGCTGCTTTTCTAATCGCTTCAATTAGCTATTTGCGCACCCTCTAATTTGAGCACTGGAAATGAACCATGAAATTTAGCCTTTAGAAGTGGGTAACAGGCTAATTGATAAATGCTGTTGTAATGAAGGCCGCTGGAGCACAGAATTGAGTTTGGTGATGGGTTAAGGATTTTCGTGTTGTAATTACAGCAGTGTTTGTTGCTCAGAAGAAGTCAGCCTTGGTAAACGAGATTTAAGTATGACCTTTTGAGCTTGTTTATTTCCTTATTAAAAGCAATTTTTCATATGTCATATATAATTTATAAACTTTTTGCAGTTCTATCTTAGGGCCAGGCAATATGGTCACAATTCGATTTTATAGTTTCTAACCTAACAATATGATTAATGAACAAATACAATACAGACTTTGCAATTTCTCATATACTAAATCCCAAAGCTGATCACTGACTTACACTATCCCTTAGTTAATACTTTACACAGCAGTTTTGTTCTGCATCTGTAAAAGTTTGGCATGCTTAATGCTTAATCACGTATTGTGATGTATATACACTCACCTAAAGGATTATTAGGAACACCTGTTCAATTTCTCCTTAATGCAGTTATCTAATCAACCAATCACATGGCAGTTGCTTCAATGCATTTAGGGGTGTGGTCCTGGTCAAGACAATCTCCTGAACTCCAAACTGAATGTCAGAATGGGAAAGAAGGGTGATTTAAGCAATTTTGAGCGTGGCATGGTTATTGGTGCCAGACGGGCCGGTCTGAGTATTTCACAATCTGCTCAATTACTGGGATTTTCACGCACAACCATTTCTAGGGTTTACAAAGAATGGTGTGAAAAGGGAAAACCATCCAGTATGTGGCAGTCCTGTGGGCGAAAATGCCTTGTTGATGCTAGAGGTCAGAGGAGAATGGGCCGAGTGATTCAAGCTGATAGAAGAGCAACGTTGACCGAAATAACCACTCGTTACAACCGAGGAATGCAGCAAAGCATTTGTGAAGCCACAACACGCACAACCTTGAGGCGGATGAGTTACAACAGCAGAAGACCCCACCGGGTACCACTCATCTCCACTACAAATAGGAAAAAGAGGCTACAATTTGCATGAGCTCACCAAATTGGACAGTTGAAGACTGGAAAAATGTTGCTTGGTCTGATGAGTCTCGATTTCTGTTGCGACATTCAAATGGTAGAGTCAGAATTTGGCGTAAACAGAATGAGAACATGGATCCATCATGCCTTGTTACCACTGTGCACGCTGGTGGTGGTGGTGGTGTAATGGTGTGGGGGATGTTTTCTTGGCACACTTTAGGTCCCTTAGTGCCAATTGGGCATCGTTTAAATGCCACGGGCTACCTGAACATTGTTTCTGACCATGTCCATCCCTTCATGACCACCATGTACCCATCCTCTGATGGCTACTTCCAGCAGGATAATGCACCATGTCATAAAGCTCGAATCATTTCAAATTGGTTTCTTGAACATGACAATGAGTTCACTGTACTTCAATGGCCCCCACAGTCACTAGGTCTCAACCTGATAGAGCATCTTTGGGATGTGGTGGAATGGGAGTTTCGTGCCCTGGATGTGCATCCCACAAATCTCCATCAACTACAAGATGCTATCCTAACAATATGGGCCAACATTTCTGAAGAATGCTTTTCAGCACCTTGTTGCCACGTAGAATTAAGGCAGTTCTGAAGGCGAAAGGGGGTCAAACACCGCATTACTATGGTGTTCCTAATAATCCTTCAGGTGAGTGTACATTATATTGTATTCCTAGTTGTTCAGTATATTACCGGTGTGGGCAGTTGGTCCCACTCGTCTGCAGTGCTCTCCTCTTTCCTGCACCCAGAACCAGAGCTCATCCACGGGAACCTTTTCATGAAGCCCCTGAGCTGGGTCAAGTACTGGTCCAACACCTCCACACAGCTCTGCACATCTGCACTATCACCTACACACCAAACAAAGACAGGACAATACAAGAAATATTCAAATGATCACCATCAGGCAAAATAACAAATGATAAATGACAGGAGATAAATGTGATTATTTGGTTTAGTTATGTCCTGTCCTATGTCCGCACAGCCGCACGCGGGTGCACACGCACACGCACACGCACACGCAATGTCCATTATAATTACCATTAAGAAACCTTTATTTGCCCCTTTAAGGTTTATTCATTGCTTGGCCAACCACACACAGACATATTAGTGTGTGTCTTTGTACACACGGCATTAACAAGATCGAAGCTTTAAAATGAGAGTTTTCTTGCTCTCTCCGCACGGATCAATTATTCTTTTTTATGTTGTTATGCGATATGTGTTAAATAAATAAAATAAACATTCCTTCTTGCATTCCTTCTTCTTACTTTGGACTAGCTGAGTGCAGTGTTTCTTACTGTTCTGGTCAGACAGCAGGGCTCTGATCTGGGAGTGCAGGAAGCTCAGGGTGATGTGGAGGAGTTGTTCAGAAAACTGTCGACTCTGGGCCTCACTGTTCGAGTCTCGCACAGAAGAACACAACAGGTCTAAAGCCGGACACAGCTGCTGCACTCCTGAATGAATTTAACAGTTTGCTTATACCATGCAACTTATGAAACCATAACAGACAAGATACTGCAAATTGTTTAGTCCTTATTTAGTGCCTGTTTAGTGCCTGTTTAGTGCCTGTGATCATCAATACTTTTACCAATAGTATTCCTAAAAGTGCCCTTGTTAAATTCTAGTTTCATTATGTTTAGCCCTGGTTTAGTCCTGGTTTAGTCCTGGTTTAGTCCTGGTTTAGTCCTGGTTTAGTCCTGGTTTAGTCCTGGTTTAGTCCTGGTTTAGTCCTGGTTTAGTCCTGGTTTAGTCCTGGTTTAGTCCTGGTTTAGTCCTGGTTTAGTCCTGGTTTGTACCTTGTCTGTTTTATGCTTGCATTAGTATCAGCTTAATCCTTGGTTTCGCGGTTCTTGGTCTGAACATTTTAAACATCTAAGTGTTTGTCAAAAACAAACCTACAAACTAATCATTTTACCAACTGCAATGGTGTTTATAGTCAAACTGACAGTTTGAATATAATGTAAAGTAATGTAGTTATTTTTGCTTACTTTCTGTGAGGCTGTCACTAAATCCTGCTGGTTGCTCGGATGGGCTCAGGACATTTTCTTTACTCTTCAGGTAAAAATCCACTGTATCAAGCTGACGGTTCTTTAGCCCAGCCTTTAACACAAGAAGCAATATTTTAGAAGATTGGCTTTAGACTTCTCAGTTATAAAGACATAAGATGATCATTGACAACTAGAAATTACCGAGTCCTGAAATGTGATTAAATGCATATAAAATGTTTTAAAATGTCAGAAATAACAACACTACCAACTTGATGGTGATTAGATTACATACCTGCAGAGAGTGGATGGGGATGGAGCAGCGCCCCCAGTTGTTCAAATTACAAACTGCATCGACCGTGGCCGCACTGCCGAATAGCATCAACCTGCTGAGTAAGTCCTGCTGTGAAACTGAGAACAGGACCTGGAACAGACCAGAATCTGGACAGGAGAAAGTAAAAACATATGACATCATTCCTTTTATTGCCATTTGTCAGAGTTCTATCTGAATATATATTTGTCTTGTGTTATAATTAAGACAAAGGTTTGTTCACAGTTACAAGAAAGAGGCTACATTTAAGAATTACTCCGATTTACTAATTTGGCTGTACAATGGACATTTGTTTATTCATAAGAGGAAATGTATTAACATGCCGTTATTTACTACACTACAAACTGTGTCAAAATCTAATCTGAAAGACTAAACATGAACCAAAACATGAATGAATTACATCTGAATTATAATGGGACACTTTTTATTATCCTAATAATAAACTAACTAATAAACTAATGCTTTGTTTTTATCCTCAGAGACCTACTAATAAAACATTTGACCAGAGCCCAAAAACAATAAAAATGTTAAAATTATAAACAAGTTTTGTATCTTAGTCTTACTTTTCAGCAGCAGTAGATGTTGTTTCTCTCCACAGCGTTGCACAGGAACCGCCTCACCCTCCGTCATGTGGTAGCTCACTTTTCCAGACTCAAACTCCCACAATGCAACAGTCGTTTGAGCTTTACCTTTGGCGGTGAAGGTGAGCAGAGCGGAAAACTCTGATACAATGAGAAGGTGTGGAGAGCAGGCGTCGGGGACAGAGAAAGACAAAGTAAGGCCTCTGGGAGGGATTCGGCTTTGGTCTGGCTGTGATGCATGATGGGAGCTGAAGTGAGGCAGTGAGGACCACCAGGGGGCGCTGGAGGCGGAGGGAGGAGGTGAACTGTCTCGGGCTGCACTGTACATAGAGGCCAGACGAGACTCCCAAGAGCTGAAGAGAAAAAGGGTAGAGAGAAGCGTAGAGAAAACTAAACTCAGCTGTTTTTATGTCAAACATTCTGTAATTGTAAATAAATTAATAAAAATAAATCAATATTTGATTGGAATATGTTTACTTTGTTTATTATAAAACATGAAATATTTCTTATACACACCCAAGCCCGGGGTTTGAACATGGCCTCCAGTTTGAAAGGACAGAGGTCACGGGCGTGTGTCGCAGTTTAGCCTGAGCGGCAGGGGCGGTGCTCTAGAATGGCCAATGCAGCTCCATAGTTCCCCCAAAGATTTTGGCCCCACTTTCATAGCACATCCAATTTTTGCTAAAAATGTTGACCTATTTGAGTGAGCTGAAGCTAAAGATTAAAATGTTGACTACTCAAAGGTTTCGAACTCAAGTTTGTGATTTTAAAATAGACGACATGCCCTGTCAGCCAAATGTGTTTTTACAATGTGCTCTATGGGAAACATGCTTTCTGGGCTGCAGAGGACTTTCTACTGGCCACTAGCACAACTGGCGAAAGGCTTAAGGTGCCAACACCATAATATCATACTCACATATTTTAATAGATCCGTTATTTCAACTTCCTGTAGATGGACACCATTTTGAGCACTCAAAACTGCTACAATATAACTTTTTTTTATTTTTTAATGTTAATAGTGTTTTTTGCAGTTCTTACAAATAGATTGTTTAGACATACAAACGCTAAAGGAAAGCTGATGTGTCCTCTGTCAAAACGATCTCCTCATTTCCAGTTCTAACATTATGTAACATTAACTTGTTTTTCCTACACACTTTCTGGTTTTACAGTGTTTATGTAGAATGAATGATATGTGTCATTTTTTTGCTGTTGTGACATCAGTTTAAAGTGGCTTATTGCTATGGCAATGATGCTAACTTTTCAACACTCCCAAACCTGATTGTAATCATGTACACCTTTAAGTGAGTAATGAGAGTTGTTCAGAAACAGCAGATAAAAGACCATCATTGAGTTGACACCAAGATTGTGGGCGCACTGATTATCTAAGGCTTTGGTTCTCCTTGTTCTCATTTGTCATTCTCCCCCTCTCCCTGGTTATTTACCAGTCAGTGCTGAAGTCCAGTCCCAGGGCTGAGAGGCAGTGTTTGGAGCAGTTCAGAGAGTCCTGGTCCCTGGGGTCCGGAGGCTGCAGTGAGGGTCTCTCTGGGCCCCACGCACACAGCAAATGCCCTGGACATACCCTGAAAAAGTTTCTGAAGTTCATTTTTGCTTGTTCATAGTGCATTCGCGTCCTTGGAATAACCGTAATCCATCCAAACAGCATGGCAAATTGAAGCCAGAGTCAGACAGAGCACAACTTTGGGTCTTTTGGCAGCAGAAATAAATGAGCTATGGGCTTTTTCTCAGCTTTGCCTTCTCAAATCAGGATCAGAAAATACACACAGTATGGATAAACAAATCATTTTCCCAATGTTATTATAGGCAAGGTTATAAGACTTTCGACTCTGACTTTGCTTGGCCCCACTTAAAGGGCACCTTTTAGTCTGAAATACTTAGGGCTGTGCAATACTTGAGTTAATTAAATTTGAATCAATTTCCATTAGTCAGTAGAGAGGTCTACAAAGGTCTGTCATTAAAAGTGTGTGGTTTGGAGAAAAATTCAGACTTTGGAGGAGGAAATCTGTTTCTTATGTTATATTAAATGAAGTGTGTTTTTAATAACAAAATAGAAGGAAAAACAAACCTAAACTAAAATCTTGATTTATGAATTTTGAGAAGAAATCTTGATTAATATTCTGTCATACCATCTAGCCCTAAAAGCATATAATTTAATGCACGTAGCTAACAGGCTCTATGTTGTGCATTGTTCAGGACTTTGTATTTTACATTTACACAAATTGAATTAAATTTATTAAATTAATTTATTAAAAGTAGGATTATTGATTGGCTATTGATTGGTTTCAAGCTGGCAATCATTCACCATGGTCATAGCAACTCAAATTCAAATCAAATATTATATGTTTTGAATGTGGAAAGGTCCTCTATGGGTCCTCACAAAGTCTTTCAAATCAGTAAGGAATTATTAATCTGAAACCCATGACTAGAAACAATTAGAGCATTGAAATGATGAGAACACTAAAGGTGTATGGGCTTTTAACGTCATGGATGAAGGCACCACCTCACGACATCATCTGGTGGAACTGACCATTTTCAGCTCTTGAGTAGAGGTGGGAGATATATTGGAAAATGGATAGAATGGTATATACAATTGTTATTCTGGACATATATGTGAAATTAAAATATCAAGTATGTTGTGTATAATTAAAACTATTTATATGACAGCAAAAAGAGCTGATTAAAAATAAAATGAACAGAAATGTCTAGTATAATCTGCTAAACAGGAGTATATACAGTGATAGTGCTGCACTTTAGGGTTACTTTATTGTTATGTTTTATGTATCATGTTTTGTGCAAGACTTGAAACCTCAACCAAGAAGAAGAACTTTCCTGAGGCATTGCCAAAATATTGTTTGAATATTGTCATTAATATAATGCAAAAATAAAAACATGTATAAATAATAATTAAAAATAATAATAATAGTGATAATAATAATAATAATGATAATAATAATAATAATAATAATGATAATAATGATAATAATAATAATAATAATGATAAATACTGCCAACTCCTACTATTGAGAATATTGAACATGTATGTATGAAATAACAGACTAGCTCAAAAAACAATCAAGTTTTCCATTCACTCCAAAGTCAGATCACATTATTTAGTTTAGACACACTAAACGCTTCACCTGAAGTAGTGGTTTAGGTCTATGACTGTAGCAGTGTTAGCGTCTGTGAGGGCAATAGCAGTGCTCAAGTCGTAGGACACTTGGAGAAGAAGGTAAGAGGCAGGAGAAGACAACGACAAGTCATCATCCTCCAGTCCAGAGTCCAGGTACAAAGGCAGGTCCACAGAGGCCAAGAGAGATCCATCAGACAGAGCATAGACCGCTGTAAAACAGGGATAAGGAACATACAGAAAGAGACGGGAGAGTTTCACTTACTCCAGTAAGCTGCATTTACAAAACATTTTAATCTTGTTTCTACATAATGTGGGACGTTTATACAGATGTTTTCTTGTTATAAAATCCTATGGTATTCAGTGTTTTTAAGAAAACAACCAGTCAAGTGAAATTACCAAAAACTTTTAGTAAAAGAGGAACAATATGATGTTTTAAAATGTTTTGTATTTCTAAAGTAATCTGTTGATCCTGGTAAAGCACCTGATATCTACAGTTTTTTTCCACACCCTTTGACCCAGTGAAGCACTCACATTTTGCACCCGGTTCAATTTATTAATGTGGCATTTGGAGAGAACCTTGAGTAACTTCAGAGCCAAAAAAACAAAAATCAACATAAACTAGCAGTGAGAAAATCCAAATATTCGTACAAAGATTCGTACCACTTTTTCAGTTTCAGTAGATAGTGTGCTCCAACTCAAATAAGGATGAAAAACATGGCCTCACCAACTTAACTTATTAACCTTAAACCTTAACCTTAGGCCACTTAGACCACCATCAACCACAAGTATTGTACTCAGTGAAAGGATACAGATGAGCCCATTGGTTGTTATAGTGAAGAGCACTCCTCTGCAGACACAATGGTGAACCGGAGTCTGGCTCTCTCTGTCATTTTGTTGGATTCTTAAACAGGACACGATCTCTGGCTCCTCCTCTGTCCGCTGCCACTGAAGCTGCAATATCCACTCAAAGTTTATCAGAAAGCAGCAGAGACCAGAATTCCAGGATAAAACATGGAGGGATTGGAACTCAGATATGCCTAAAAGAAAGTAAGATCAAAAGTAAGTTTATAGGTTCTATAGAACACAAAACTCATTCTCTTTATGAGCTTTAAGCAATGTTAGAATGTTGTAATCCTGCAGGTTGGTTGTTCACATTTCCATAGTTGAAAATACTATGTTCCACCTATGTCATCAACGTTAGTATTTTTTATCCTCAACTGAACTGATTTACTCTTCAATAGTCTAGAATAACCATACGTTGTTGCCTTAAAAAAAAAAAAAAGGCCCTTTAACAAAAAATGATTCATGTCCAAGGGTGGGCACATTATCAAAATATCCATAATATTTTGAAGATATGCAAAAAGTATTGTTATAAATACAAATTAAGTTTAAATTGGCTGGAGGATTTTTACCTGTTGAGTTTTGGGTTGTTGCCAAAAGAGTAAATTAAAAAAAAAAAAAAAAATGGGAAGTTCTAAACTAAACTTCTAAATGTATCTTAGTAAATTATATTTATGTACTTTAGTGGGTAAGTCATTTCAGATTTGATTGATGATACACAACTAGGCAGTGGCTTCGTAGTTACAAAAGAACAATAATAGCCTTTAGCTTCTCCGTCTGTCCCCACTACACAGAATTCATTGGCTAAATATTCATGATACTGGGCCTGAGATTTTGTAAACAGTTTTCTCTTATTTTACCTTTGTAAACTTTGGTTGTTTGTAATTCATTTTGTGAATCAAAACAAAAAAAAACAAACATTAAAAAAAAAAACAAAACAAAAAAAAAAAAACTAATAAAAAGATTTTTTTTTTTTTTGTCAAATTGAAAATAAATTAAATTGAATGAATGAAACCGTGTGTGTGTGTGTGTGTGTGTGTGTGTGTGTGTGTGTGTGTATGTATATATATATATATATATATATATATATATATTTTTTTTTTTTTTTTTTTTTTTTTTACTTCTTGTTATCGTTATTCTTGTGCTCTGAAGCTGTACTCACTGTGGTCATTTTCCTTTATCGCCTGGAGCAATTTTTCAGCAGAATATTCACCCACGCGGAGAACAGAGACAGAGCCCGGGCGAACAGACGCCTCCAAAAGTTTTAGGTCAAACTCTGAACCCACAGCCAGAAGTCTGGAGCTGCTCCTGGGAAGGCAGCTGTGGACACCCCCCTCCTCCCACTGGAGACTGATAAGAGAAAGAGAGATTCATTGTAAATTAACTTAATATAGTAATTTTCAAACAGGACTGGTCATTTTGAGAAATATAACAGACTGAAACCGCAAACTTGCTGTATGACTGAGTGATTTATTGCTAGGGATGGGGCAAGATCTCATGCCACAAGATGATTATACATAGAAAATTATCTTGTTTTTATTCATGTGTTTACATTTGGTACGGACAACGAAGCAAGTTGTATGCACTGGTAAATTATGTCTTGTGAATCCGGGGTTCAAAAAACAATAAGAGCTACAATGAGAGCAAAAATAAACGTCAAAATCTCATCTTGTCTCAGTTTTGAGTCATGTTGGAAATGTGTCTCATTCCACCCCAACTTATTCAACAATACTTAATTAAATTACATTAATTTAACAAAAAAAATAATGGAATACATTCAGAGAAAAGCATGTCATTTGTCTCTGTAAAAAAATATATGAATACTTAATACTTATTATTAATATTATTTTGTCCTAATTCTAAGCATAATACAGAGACATCTGGTTTGGTTTAACAATTTTGAGCGAATTCACACTTTGGTTTGATCCTGCTCTAGTCTTGGTTTGGTCCTGCTCTAGTGCAGTGACATGTTATTTAATTCCCCGTCTCTGCCCAAACTCACTGTCTGAAGAGTCCCTCCACTTGCACCGGCTTGGCCTCTCTGTCTGCGGCGTCCCACAGCTTCACAGTCCCGCTCACACCGACACATCCGAGCAGAGAGGACCCGGGAGCGAGCTCGGCCCTCTGGATGTCCGCTGCCCGAGGACCGAGGGGGTTTTCAGGGATCACAGCCACCTCCAGGGCCTCCCTCCGGAGCTCAGCGGAGGACATGGCTGCAGCTCGGAGTATTAATTTAGCAACTAAGACACATTTTACTGAAGGAAAAGGACAAACATAAGAATTAAAGCACTAAAAATGTCAAAAGTGAAGCATGTTTGTCTCTTCTTCCGCTTTTGGAAGAGTAGATCACATGCGCTGTCAGCTGACCACAGCACAGAAAGAATAATCACTAACCGAGACGATTAAAACAGATTAGAGATTAAGGCAGACAGAAAACACTACATTGTACACAAATAAATGCGCAAAAACAAACAAATAAATAAATAAATAAAAACCCAAAACATAAATATATGCATGTATAGATAAGTGAAATTAATGTTCTGAGGAACTAAAATCTATTGGGAATTACACAACTGTAATTTCAATGTTTAGATGTTAGTTCTGGTGTTTGTCCACAAGGGAGCCCTCTATCATAGCAATGAAACTTGTTTGCTTCTGTGCTTATTCTGAATTGGGGATGGTTTTTCATCATGGTCAGTCACTGTCATGGCTTTTTTCTTATATATAAAAAAAAAAAAAAAATCTGTGAAAAAGTTCAAAATGCAGTAATTGAATCAGTGAATGTATGATTTCAACCACAGATATATATTTATTATTATTATTATTATTATTATTATTATTATTATTATTATTATTATTATTATTATTATTATTATTATTATTTAAATTATTATTATTATTTTTTAATTTTTTTTAACTATCATCTTTTTTCGGTTTTCTACTACTTTTGCCTGGACTCGTGCGGTCGACGCTGATTGGCTGCTGCTCTGTGTACAGGACACACTTAGCTCTGATGCTAAATGCTAACACTGTCTGAACTTGATCTGATAAAACCGCCTCATTTCTGTCCGTATTTGACGTTTCTCCCGCTTAGTTTTGGATTCACAACCTTCTTCATCCGTCCGCTTTATAATGGCACTCGATGGAAGATGGAAGTAGTGTCTAATCTCGTTTCTTTCACCTTGTCTAAAGTTTTTCAGCTGTCAGGGCTCGATCAAAACTGTAATGTCCTGAAAACTAAAAGGATGGAGGAAAAAGCACTAGAAGTCTACGGTAGGGTATTGCATTTTTATTTAATATTTAAGGCATTTGTTGTAATAGTGATGTATGTATGGAGAATTATAGCTTTTGAGCCAAATAAACCCTTTAAAATGAATGTATTTCTGACATTGATTAAGCAAGAAAAATTAGATCACTTCCCAATGTTACTTCCATAACCACTAATGGTTCCTCAAATTACAAGATCAAATTGTAGATCATATATTTTTTTTTTTAAGCGATGATGCTCTTAATGTCTTTACCTTAATTTAAATTGACTTCTGGAAATTATAATAATAATACCCTTGATAATACTCATAATCATAATAATAATAAAATCAATTGGTTGCATGACTGACAATAAAATTACTTCTGATTCCTGAATGATACAGAGACACTGACAACTATGATTCTTCTGCATTGGTTCAATGGGGGATAGTGTTACCTATGGCATGTATTCATGGCTTCATGTTTAGAGGTGACATTTTGAGTATTTTTCATTCAAAGGATATATTTTTGAATTGTTAATGCCAATGACAATTGTCCTATATTTCATCATTCTTTAATCTACATCCATTTGTTTGATACTGGATGTAAGATGAGTTCAGAGTCTTGATCAAGGATGCAGTGATAGTAAGTGGTATTGATCTGCTAATCTCCGCGTCTGTGGGTTAGCTCTCTACTGCTTGAGTAGATGAGAGATTACAAGTTGCCCAACCCAACAACATAACCACTTAACCGCGTTCTGACAGTAACACAGAGTTATTATTTTCCTCTCTGTCAGATGTGATCCGCTCCATTCGGGACCCAGAGAAGCCGAACACATTGGAGGAGCTGGAGGTGGTGACGGAGAAGTGTGTGGAAGTGCAGGAGCTCGGGGATGAAGAGTACCTGATCATCATCAGGTTTTCCCCAACGGTCCCTCACTGCTCGCTGGCTACTCTCATCGGTATGTCCCCGTATAAACACAAGAAATTGGATTTTGCACATTGTAAACAACTCCAAGAGGTCAGACCTTTAACAGAAGACCGAAATATGAAGTCATAAAAAAGAAATACAAGAATCACATGAATGTCTGAACATGTTTATAAAGGTCTAAACTACAGGTACTTGATATTTCTATAGACAATAAAATGTCCTCTGTTTATAAATAATTGCAGCATTTGTGATAATTATGCCTACTCAAATTTACATTCAGTTGTAATTAGGGATGGGACGATATACAATAATATTTCTAATCACGATCAGAATTGTCTGTTAATCATTTGTGACATTTTTAATAATTGTGATCATCGCACACAATTATAATCTCCTTTATGGCACCGGACTGCCTCGTGTTTCTGGTTTCAAAACAATGTTTAGATTTTAGTTCTGGTGTTTGCCCACAAGGGGGCCCTCTATCATAGCAATGAAACTTGTTTGCTTCTGTGCTTATTCTGAATTGGGGATGGTTTTTCATCATGGTCAGTCACTGTCATGGCTAGTGGGCAGGCAGTGGATCTGCATCCGGATGACACCACACATTTATATCCTCCACTCAACAAGTCTGATGTGTTGAATTATTATGGCTTTGAAAATCAAACCAACAAAGCGATGAGCCACCAATCTGTAGAGCCTGCCGAAAAAAAGTTGCGGCTCCAAGAGCAAACATGAGTAATGTGCATGCGTATTTGTGTCAATGTTAATTTAAATTGGGGGCACTCTCTAGCAGTAAATGCAAAAGTGAGATGGACGTGGGGAAAGATTATGTGCTGAAGAATACACAAGTTTTGATTTTGAACTGTCATTTTACGCATCATGCACAAACCCTCATCATGGAAAACTCATGAAGAAATGTATATGATGCAGCTTTTAAGATAAAGTCAATGGATCTGGCTATCAAAGATGGAAATAGAGCAACTGCACGTAAGTTTGGCATTAAGGAATCAATGGTGTGACGTTGGAGGCAGCAGCGGGAAGAACTTGGTCAATGTAAAAAGACGACAAAAGCTTTCAGGGGAAATAAAAGCAGATGGCCCGTGTTGGTGCAGTTTTATTTTCTAAACATGCAGGCATGTTCATCCTGTGTTGATGGTGTGCCGGTGCCGATTTTCAGGCACAGTTTGGAAAAAAAAGCGTATCTTAAATTAAAACTCTGTACCATCTTTATGTGTAAATATCTCATGTTCCAACATGAAAACTTGCAGCTTATATTCAAGTGCAGCTTCTGTATGTACAAAATGTATTTTCTTTTCAAATTTAGCTGGTGCTGCTTATATTCAGGTATATTTGGGAAATTATGTTTTTGTGACTGTTTTAAAAAACTCTGAACCTTGGTTTAATAATTACTGTGATAATATTGTTAATTGTTAATGAGTCTAATTTAATAATCTAATTAAAGGTGCATTATGTAACTTTTCCAGGATGATGTTGTTGCTTTACCTGGAAATGTATTTATTTCCCTGTTAAATGAGGTTACAGCGCTGTAGTCACTGTGTTCATAACATGTAATTCTGCTAAAGTGAGTAAATTGAGTGTCCTTATTTAATAATACAGGATCCATGTAATCCACTGTAATTTCCAGGCCAGACATGACTGTACTGCCTAACCATTCCTCACCACTAACACAACATGGTTTGTGGGATGTCATTGAGGGCCAGTGCAAATATTAATATTAAGAGAACTTAATGCCAATAACTGATACATTACATACAAGATATTGTCATTGAACAATCACAGAATCAGAAAACAGCATGGAGTCAACAATTACACTGGCCGAATCTTAACTCACAACTCAAGGGGGAGCCAACACATTCACAAATATCCTAAACTTTTTAGCTATCGTCACATTACTTTATGTCCCTTTGCTTCACTCAATACATGTGTCACTTGCAATGTATTTTATCTTAATAATTATTCTATTTTGTACTTTTCTAGTTTATGCAATCAACTTTGACCCCATCATTTCCGATGTCTGTTTTTATCATCGTGATCTTGGCAGCTTTGTGACCACTCTGCTTCCATGTCACTCCTTTTATTCTTTATGGAGGAAAATTAGATTTGCCTCAAATTATATCTAATTATGTCATATTCTGTTTCCCTCAGAGCTGTTAAAAGTTAGTTGCCTTGGATACAAAGTCACCTCCAAAAGGCTTAGCAATCAGTTTACGAGGTCTAAAGTCACACTGCCCATATTTAAATTTATGTTTATTTTTCTTTAAATAAAAAAATGCACCATATAAACTATACATTTTAAAGGCCATTGTTGCTGGACCCTTGAAAAAGCCATTTTTGTTGCAGAGTAAATTACAGAATGACTGAATTGTTTACTTACCAAAAGAGTTTCAAACAGAAGGTTGTAATAACTCTTAAAGTGTTTACTAATTGGAGCTAACTGACTGTAAATCCAGGCTAATTTGGCTTTTGGCACTGGCAACGAGAAAATGTTTCTTCTCCTTAATTACAAATATCTGCAAGCGTAATTCTCCCTTTGAAAACTTATGTACACAACTTCCACTAATGATTGTGATTACAAAATGCCCATTGTACTATAGTTCTCACATCAGTAAGTAGTTCTTGTATAATTTTCTAATTTAGAAGCCTCATACATGGCTGTGTAGTGCTATTCAGCTAGTCTTTTCTTTGTAGCTTCTCCCAGCAATTAAAATGACTCAAAGTGAACAAAATTAGCAACAATTCCCATTACAAACGAGGCAAAACAAGTTGCGTATGGTTAATGACTTGGAATAACAGTGTTCTACAAAATGAGTCTTTTCCTCCTCCGATCTATTAGTCGACTATAAAGGGGTCGTGGCAAAAGCTCTCAAAATGATTGCATATCTCTGTGTATCTGACACCAACTGCACTGACAACACTATACCTGCACTAGAGTACATGCAGAAACAACTATACTATACTGTACTGTACCATGAAACAATGTATTTATATGAAGACAGATTAAACTAATGAATCCTTTTACATAAATATCAAAAACATACAAAATCAGCCACGCTTCAGCTAATTCACTCACTCACCAATGTCTCCTCTCTGCTGTTGTCCCATATGAATCCTTATAAACTAAATAAATTGATTAGTCAACCAAGACAAATTTTGGTCCATCAACTGACTAATTGACTAAATGACTAAAGGCCTACAACCCTAATTCCTAACACGTTTTTTTTTCCCCCCTCTTTTGCAGGTTTGTGCTTACAAGTTAAACTGCAGAGATGTCTGCCATTTAAACACAAGGTGAGAGGCATAGCACAGACTGTGAAATAGCTGAATTATAATATAGAGCTTTTACAATAATCTGTATGGAGAATTTTCCTATACTGAAAGTCATGTGCAGCTTTTTCAACCAAGATTTATCATATTTGTACAGCCAAGTGTATTTCCTATATACCCACTGTCGTAATGTGGGGTGTGAGGCGGACCAAAAGTGCGGGACTCGGGGCAAGTTTAAGGGTGTTTATTAACAGAACAAGACACACAGGTGACGGGAGAACATACGAGGAGCTGGGTGCTGGGGTCCAGGTCAGGGTCCAGAGGTGCAGGGAAGACACGAGACGGGAAACACAGCTGATATCGGGAGACAGGGTCGGAGAACACAGGCAGGACACGGACAGGTAGCACAGCAGAGACACGAGGACAAGCAGTGATGTGAACAGCACGCAGACACACGGTGAAGATCAGCAGATGACCTGGCCGAGAGAGCTGGGTCCTGGCTCCTTTTAACCTCCTGCAGCTGTGTCGATTGCCCTGATGAGCTGCAGGTGTGTGTGGGAGGAGCCAGGGCTCCACCCAGCTCTGGCGTCAGGCAGGTGAGGGAGGGGGAGAGGAGACACAGGAGGCAAGACAGGAACAGGGAAGCGTGGATCATGACACCTATACACTCACCTGAAGGATTATTGGGAACATTATACTAATACGGTGTTTGACCCCCTTTCGCCATCAGAACTGCCTTAATTCTACATGGTATTGATTCAACAAGGTGCTGAAAGCATTTTTTAGAAATGTTGGCCCATATTGATAGGAGCATCTTGCAGTTGATGGAGATTTGTGGGATGCACATCCAGGGAACGAAGCTCCCGTTCCACCACATCCCAAAGATGCTCTATCAGGTTGCGATCTGGTGACCGTGGAGGCCATTGTAGTACAGTGAACTCATTGTCATGTTCAAGAAACCAATTTGAAATGATTCGAGCTTCATGACATGGTGCATTATCCTGCTGGAAGTAGCCATCAGAGGATGGGTACATGGTGGTCATGAAGGGATGGACATGGTCAGAAACAATGTTCAGGTAGCCCGTGGCATTTAAACGATGCCCAATTGGCACTAAGGGACCTCTAGTGTGCCAAGAAAATATCCCCCACACCATTACACCACCACCACCAGCCTGCACAGTGGTAACAAGGCATGATGGATCCATGTTCTCATTCTGTTTACGCCAAATTCTGACTCTACCATTTGAATGTCGCAACAGAAATCGAGACTCATCAGACCAGGCAACATTTTTCCCGTCTTCAATTGTCCAGTTTTGGTGAGCTCATGCAAATTGTAGCCTCTTTTTCCTATTTGTAGTGGAGATGAGTGGTACCCGGTGGGGTCTTTTGCTGTTGTAGCCCATCCGCCTCAAGGTTGTGCATGTTGTGGCTTCACTTTAGCTTGAATCACCCGGCCCATTCTCCTCTGACCTCTAGCATCAACAAGGCATTTTCACCCACAGGACTGGATGGTTTTCCCTTTTCACACCATTCTTTGTAAACTCTGGAAATGGTTGTGCGTGAAAATCCCAGTAACTGAGCAGATTGTGAAATACTCAGACGGGCCCGTCTGGCACCAACAACCATGCCGCGCTCAAAATTGCTTAAATCACCTTTCTTTTCCATTCTGACATTCAGTTTGGAGTTCAGGAGATTGTCTTGACCAGGACCACACCCCTAAATGCACTGAAGCAACTGCCATGTGATTGGTTGATTAGATAATTGCATTAAGGAGAAACTGAACAGGTGTTCCTAATAATCCTTTAGGTGAGTGTATTTATTTACTCATTTATTTATTTTTGGGGCATGCTTGACAGCCTGTTCATTTGTGCCTTATGTTCTGTTACTCCCTTCCTCCCTTCCTTCAATAGCCTTTGACCTCAGGAAGCAGGAGTGCAAAAACACTGCTAATTGGCTGATTCACTGCAGACACTTCAGGCTTTGTTTGTCACATTAGAACCCTCCAGAGCCTCGCTCCACTCTCCTTTGCCTCAGTTTGAAGTCGATACAAGTTTACCATTGGAAAACATTTTACACTGACTGCACAATATCACTATGACAATGAAAACACCAATTAAGGCACTAGTGGTGCAGTTAGTGTTCGCCCACATACAGTGTTGTTGGTTCAGGCTGATTAGTTTCTTGAGGCAAAACATATTTTTGTAATTACAGCAGACTAGACACAATGTAGGACTTAAATTTAAAATGTAACAGTTTTTCGTTGAATGATTGTGAATATAATTGTGAACTATAGCTAAAATTTTAAAAATGCCCCAGGAAGAGTAGCTGACACAGTATGCTGCAGATGCTAATAGGCATCAAAATAAACAATTGTAAATTTGATAACATCTTGAAATGACTGGAACCCAACTGAGGTTTGGGTAAAGTGGTCACTAAACTGTTCACAAGTAAGAGTCCTGTTACGTTAAAATAGTATTACTATTGTTAAGTTGAAGTAGGGCTACAGTAGCTCAGTTCACAGAGTGTTTGTCCACAGCGGGTCAAATCTCACTCTTGACATAGACATCATTGGTTTTGCAGTCAGATCCACTGACCCACAGGTTGGCAGTGCGATTCCAGCTTCCATAGACGAATGATGTTATGTCCTGGGCAAGACACATAACCCACCTCGTTCCCTGTGTCTGCGTGAGTGCTTTGAAGGTGGAAAAGCGCTGTATAAAAACCAATGTGACCATAGTAATACCAATAATGCTTTACTACTCGACAATTAAAATAATTGTAATCATATTTTGAAAATCGTTACAGGCTATGCAGACTCGAAAACATGTGCAAAAAGACCTTTTTATTCAATCAATGTGTCAAAAGAATATTATTATTAACAATATTATTTTTCTAGGAGCCTTCAGTCCACGTATTTCATCATTTTATTTGGTAGAAAATGCATTTAAAATAATTGTTTCTTGCATCTTCTTAACATGTGAAACGTAATGACCCTAGGTAAGAGTGAGTCAAGTTAGAGTAAAAATTATTTGGTGAACAACAACAAGTAACTGTAAAGGTAAAAAAGAACTGATTTATGTTTAAATTAATGTAATCTAATCTGGTAGTTTTGGTGTGCATGTAAATGTAGCCAGTGTACATAACAGTTCTGGTTATGTGCATAGTCATATCCCTTTAAAATCTGTTCACATTCTTTCTTTTGTTTTATGTCTGAAAATGTGTTTCTACTGAACCGTGACAGAGGCAGATGGCGCTCACAGCACTTTTCCTGAGATGATACTGCAGCTCTTGAGTTGAACTTTGCATAAATGTCATAGTCTGAGGGTGAATGGAAGTTATTGTCATTCCGAGCAGAATAATACTGTCTACAGGGAGGGGGTGTATATGACTCAAAATCTGTCGCAGCACATGAAGAAACTGTAGAGTAAAATACAAGTAGAAATATGTTTGTCATGATAACATATTTGAGACAACAGTTTATTACTACTGAACATTTCATGCTAAACTATAAAATGAAAGACCAAATATTCATGGCATTTCAGAATGATGACAAATTACACCTGCTGCCATGGCAATCAATAATTTAAAACAAAATATTAGGTCTTTTGAAAGGGGAAAAAGTGAAGCTAAAATCCAGGGATGAATATAATACTGTTCAGTGACATCACGCTGGGGGTGTTCTGCTTGTTTCTCTATGGCGGAACATTTAGTTACCATGGTGACACAATGCATACATTAGCAAACTCTCACAAAGAAAAAAAAAAGTTTTAAGATTGTCTTTAAACTTAAGAAAAAAAAAAAAAATCATAATGGTTTGTGACTGTAATTTTATGTGTGAGAGACTTGTGTAACAGCACAAATCATCTCATCTGTTGTAGTTCCAAATAAATCAGTCCTTATGGCCAGACTTTGTTTAAATAAAGCTCAGATTAAAGGCTAACTTGAATGACAGAGCTAATATTTAGTTTGTACGTGACATCTAACACAAGAAAATCAAAAAATAAAATAAACTGCAGGGACACTGCAGGCTATGCTCACAGTTATCACTGATATAGACTTTATGATCACACAGTTGAACTGAGGAGAGAACTCCTTAAATAAGATGTTTCTGAGTCCGTGAGTTGAGTAAATAATTATTGTGGGATGAAAGCAAACGCCCCATGGACAAAAAATTAAGCAATGAAAAACGTTTAGTGTTTGTGCTACCCATAGTTCTGCCTCAGGGCCACTCGGGGGGTGGAGGGACATTTTTCAAGTAAAATGATGTCAGTGCATAACCTCTTGAGTTTGGGATTGTGACATCACACATCATCAATTCTAATGTTAAACCAATGGAGATTTTAAGATGCTAAATACTAAACTTAGCACTCATTCAAATGGTTTCAGACAGTAGAGTGATAGATGTATTTACCAGTAGTGCCCCAGCAGTTTATCAGGTTGTTCTACTTCTTAATATTGTTTTGGCTAATATATCTCTGAGAGTTTTGCCCTATTGACACAAAAAAGGTGGGTTTCCATGGCAGACATTTCATACCAAATTCTATAACCCTAAAGTATGATAATCACATTAAACCTTTTCCAAATGTAAAAAAAAAAAAGTAATAATAAAATAATAATAATAATAATAATAATAATAATAATAATAATAATAATAATAATTTATTATATACATCTTCAAACATATAGTTATATAGTAACATTTCTGCTCTTTGTGTTTCATTTTACAGTCTAGCCAGGTATGTGCTTTTCCCATTGAATTGGGCAGCTCAGAGCTGCCACAGGTGAAAAATATCATCCGGAGGCTTTGCCACAGCTATTTTCCATGTAAAATGTATTGATTTTAGAATAATCCTCGATAGTCCTGCATTTTGGTAATAAATCTTCATGTCCAAAGCCATCACAGCTCGGTGGAACTTTGTATGAGAGAGAAAGAGAGAGAGAGAGGCACTACTTTCATAAATACAGTGGAAAATACAGCCGTATGTAGGTTCTGCGGGTTTTGGGTGTTTTTTTTTTTTTTTTTCATACGTCCTTGTGGAGGTTCAGTCGCTGAATCCTGGCAACCCTGTCCACTATTATTGTCAATTATCCTTCCTCTTCTAGTACCATTTAACGCATATACGTAATTCCACTTTATTTCCTCAATATGATTGAAATCCTCCATTGACAAATTAAAATGATTTGATCACAATTCAATTAAATTTCTATTCATTACACAGCCCTGTGATTTACAACGATACAAGTGCCAAATCTCGTTATGCATAACACTGTTGTCGTATTGGCATCTGTTACCTCAAATAGCTTCACAGAAATACACAGCTGTTGATAGACTCTTTTTACCAGAGAGTAATGTGATCCCATTCGGAAACTGAGAAGTAATTTTAGGACAAACATGTGGAAAAGCCCTATAAGGCAGGTGTTTCGGTGTTCTGCAGGACGTCAGTGGACTCTCTGAGGACGCTTATTTGTTTATTTGTCTGGACTCTGTGTCCCACTGAGACCGAACCTAATCTTTCTACATTTCTTTTGAAGGTAATTTACTGTGTTATCTTGACTTGCACAATGCACATTTTTAGCATAAACGGACATATTTGGTTCACTAAATAGCTTGCTGCTTTGACGTGATCTGCTTTTCTTGTATAGTAAATATTTGTCAATGAAAAAGGCTGAATGTGACCCACTCTGACCTGCCTTTTCATGCTCTGTTGTCCTCCAGGGGGCAGTAGTAGAAATCAACACTTCTACTTCCATTCTGTTACATTTCCTTTGACACAGTTTTGTTGAATAACTTTATCTTGATTACCAATCTTTAATTACTAGTTATTACTAGTAGAGCTGCAAGATTAACCACAATCAAATTACAATTTTAATGGATGCAAAGGCTGCCATATTTGCTAACTCGGTAGTTTAGATCTGTGATTACCTGAAATGTAATGCTTGTGTTGGTCACTTTGGTTGGTCATTCACACATACACCAGTCTTAGAACATTGTTGGTGTTCTGTCAAGTTGATATGCCGATACAGCAAAATGACAGCTCCGCCTATAAAAACATTTAGCTTGTGGAAAAATGTGTGTTTATCTGAATTTATTCATTTTTTTTCAACACATATTTAGTAGTTTAATGCGAGAGGAGTCGACAGGAGAGGACAAAGGGGTCTGTTGTCCCGAGTCCCAGCATCTTATAGGTCCAGAATTGGACCCTCTTCCTATTAGTTTATATTAGAGGGAGGCCCATGTGAGGCTTCTTGCCCTGGGCCCCAAAATTTCTGTCAACGGGCCTGGTTTAATGTCATATTACAGTGTTATATTTGTATACACACCGTATTGTAGTGTAATTCCTTAGCTGTGTCTAGAAGGACAGAGTTGACTTTCTAACCCTGTTCCTAACCTTAACCAAACCCTAACCTTACCATTTCCTAATCCTAACCATAACCATAATTAATAATCGTGTTCTAACATCTCAAGCCTTTTAATGACCGATTGTCCCACTGATCCAACTACTTATATAGCACCCACCTAAAAACAAAAATATATATATATATGTTTGTGGTTGAGAGCATGTGCAGAGCTTCTGGGCACATCAGCTGGAAGAACACATCATCTGGACTGAACGCCTCCTCTGCTCTGTTCACACATAAACTGCATTTGTCACTGTGCTTTTTCAGTACACTGCTGCGTCATTTCAACTGAATGACAATGGAAATTAATCATGGAACATAACCAGGAAACCAAGCTGTGGTTCTGGCAATTATTCACACAGGTGACTTCTTGTACATTACTAGTAATTTCCCTGGGAAAATGGCAGATGAAAAATGTTTTATTCACACATAACCCTGTTCTTGCAAAATGCACGTAAATATCCGGGTCAGGCTGAATGTGTGACTTATTGTAGGTCTATCTGTTGCTGCATATTTGTGCTTACAATGTTTTCATTGTAGGTTGTGAAGCACTTCATGACTTTGGTCTGTGAAAAATGCTATATGAACTTTATTTGCTAAACTCAAAATGTTACTATTCCTTTGCACTTCTAGTTTTACACCTGTTGCCCTCTCTTACCCAACACTCTCTAAATACTAAATAGCTGGATTACTTACCTCTGATGATCCTGCTGGAGTTTGTCTTTGAAGCCCTGGTGTTTGCTCCGTTTTTTTTTTAATTAAAAAGTATATGACTTTGACACTTGTTTCTTCTTTTACAGCTTGAAATTTACATTTCAGAGGGAACCCATTCCACAGAGGAGGACAGTAAGTGTTTAATGTGTCTCTCCATATTTGAGAGCAAATGGTTCTTTTACATAAACTGCCAAAGCAGCTCTCCTCTCTTCATTAAAACTCACCTTTATGTCACTTTTATTTTATGAGGATACATCTCTGGTTTTAAACATAGGTCCAAGGTCCAAGTGTAATATTTAAAGATCTTGTCCTTATGTTTTTCAGATTTTGAAAGCGTATAAATCTTGTTTTGTACAGAGAGAGTGAGCAAAAATGTGTATGGCTACTTTGCACAGCTATATGATTTACTATGGAACAACTGTAAAGTACCAAATTCCATTATACACCCTCATCGTATTGGCATCTGTTACCTCAAATTGCTTCAAAGAAATTGGCAATATCTGTTAATAGACTCTGTATACAGGAGAGTAATGTGATCCCATTCTGAAAATGAAGAGATGTTTTTCTTATCCCGAAGTGTGCACATTTTTTGTATTAAGAGAGAGGGCAAAAATGTGTTTGCCTATTGCTTCCACAACGACAGTCAGTACGTTATATGCACTGCAGCACAATTAACGTCATTATCGCAGAAAGGTCCTTCAGCTTGGGTTATAAAGGTCACATAGCACGGATGAATGTTTAAAATGACCTCCTAAATTACTTGTATTATTTAAATTGTATTCGTAATCTTGTGTGTAAAGTCAAATGATAAATGTTGGACTAGGTAAAAGCCTAAATCTCTCAAGTCTTTACTATTGCTTTACTCCGTGCACAGCAGCTCCTGGTAACCTCATTGTTAGCGTCACTAGTTCTTGGCCAATTTTATCTCTGAGAGGTTTGTGCTGAGTCATGCTAAAATTCGGGACGGGGAGCTGCGGGTGGATTACACTGACAACATGTTTATAACTACACAAACAAAATGGATACATCACAGAAGTAGTGTTCTGTGTTTGGACAGGGAGATGGAAATGGAATGGATCTGACAGAAGCTTTTTACTGTTCATATAGCAGTGCTGACTTGTCTTTTAATGGCAAAGTGCCTTGTCCAATTTTGCAAATGAAGAGCCACTTTTGATGACGATGAGTTTTTAAATTATATTGAGCAAAAGATTTAAACCTAATAAAAATGGCACATAGATTTTTTTCTACTGTAACTTTTTAAGTAACTGCTGAGATTTTTTGTTTATTACATATGTGCTGCCCTGATGTCATTATAGTGCTAATGTCACTGGGGTTATTTATGAGGTGTTAAGACCAGCTCAGCGAGGGAGGAGAGAAGGAACAGTGAACCAGATATTAAGGTTAACTAAAAATTGTAATTTATTAATTAACAGAAAAAATACGTAATAAAAATCATAACAAACAAGAAAAAATCACAAATTTGGACAAATATTTTCTATAGATAAAAAATATTCAAAATATTATTTATTAAACAAATAAACAAAAAACAACTAATATACAAGTGTAAGTAAATTGGACTCTAACTAATTACAAATTTTTTTTTAATTATACAGTGTGTAATAATAACAATAACCAAGTGTCTCGACAACGAGTAACTACAAATCTTACTTTAAAGGGGCACCATGTAACTTTTCTGGTTGGGGGGTTCGCCACCTGCTTGTCTTCATATACATCAGGGGTCCCCAAACTTTTTCCCGTGAGGGCCACATAACTTTTCGCTTCTCTGTTGGGGGGCCGGGGTCAGTTTGTAACAGAAAAAGTGACGACTGGATTCTTCACAGAACAAAAGTCAGGAAATAAATAACACTATTAATGAAATAAATAATAACCAAATGACCCTCCCTGGGTTCTAATCATCAATCAATAATTGTTTGTCCACTTCAGGTTAAATGCCCTGCATTGTGAATCTATTTTTCTCTTACCAAACCTTTGTCAAGATGAGAGAGCCAGGTTCCACTTAATTTACATCATGTTTATTGTACATATTAAAAAGAAACAGTGATTGAACTTCATTAACAATGCCTACAATAGATAAAATCTGAGTTTGCCCATACACTCATTCAGCTCAAACCCACTGCCTGTCAGACCACGTACTGGGAAAATCCAGCTCGACGCAGAGGTCAGGTCCGCAGCTCAGGCCCGCGGTGCTCAGACGCGCGGAGCACCAGTCCGAGCCCAGCACAGCGCCACTAAATGCGATCTCACACTGGACCAACGTAACTTGTAAATTGAGCTGGCGAAATAAAACAAGACAAAACAAAACAAAGCAAAAAGGCAAAACCGCGGAAGGAAAAAGGCAAAGCAAAAAGGCAAAGCAGAAAAACAAAGCAGCAGAGGCGGTGCCCGGTGCCGCTGCTGACACTGATGACACCTAAAGTGAACGAGGATTAACCATTAGTCCCACAGCGCAATAGAACGTAACTTAATTAAGGAGGCACACGTACCGCTGATGAAGGTGAGCACACAACCCCAGGTGTGATGGCTGGGAGTCCGCTTTACGCAGCTCACTTTCTGGAGTTTGAAATGCGTAATGGACCTGGTACAGCGAGTACAGCCGAACACCCGGACTACAAGGGACAGATGCGTAAGAATTTGGGAATTTTATGAATGAAGAGGCCACACGGGGCATTACCTGTCACTGCGGATGAGGCACACGCGACGCGCACTTGGCAGAAGGTGCAAAGTTACGGCCAAGCAGAGAAGCTACATGAAACATGGACTTTAGTTTGGACAATTTTATGAATGGGCAGGAGGAGTTAATATTAATTACCTGTTGCCAAAGACGAGGGCGCACGAGAACGTGCTGTTAAGTTCAGTGTGTTGCGCAAGTGAAGCGGTCCCGAGCTGCAGTCAGACGGCAGCACTAAAAGAGCAATGATTTAGGAATTTGGATATTTCCATGAATGAAGAGTAACAAATTAGGACTTTACCTGGGCATGGAGGACAGAGCTGCTACACAGGGACCCAGAAATGCGTGTGGGCAAAAGGGGGAGCAACGAGAAAGGGAGCGTTTATATAGTGCACCAGAACGCACCACGTGAAACCAGGTGAGCGCACATATGCGTTTATGAAATAGTTACTAACTAATAGTTAATAATGAAAATAGTTCATAACTAAGGAACATTTTATTGCAAAAGTCCAACTTTATTATCAAATACAAATACACATACATGGAAAAAAAAAATCAAAATGCTCTCTGGAATTGTTCAGGGGGCCGGACCAAATGTGGAGGCGGGCCGTATCCGGCCCGCGGGCCGCAGTTTGGGGACCCCTGATATACATGCTATTACTTTTGCTGAAATGTTCCACATTACGGCAACTTATCATCTTGCAAATGTTGTTATTGCTGAAAAATCTCTTGGAAAAATGTGAGCGGGTCGTCTCTCCACAGATCTGACTAGTAACCTGGCTTGGTGGCATTGCCTTCTCTCCTCAGTTTAATGCCATACTGTGGAACATTCCAACTGAAATCCAAACCATTACATCTTTGGTCAGACCATCCGTCATCTGATTAGATGACAGATGGACCCTCTACCAGAAAAGTTCCATAGTGCACCTTTAAAATGACTGTCAGAAAAGTAACATGGCTGTACGTGTGTGTTGTGTCCAGTTAACAAACAGATCAACGATAAGGAGCGAGTGGCAGCGGCGATGGAAAATCCAAACCTCCGAGAGATCGTAGAGCAGTGCGTGACCGAACCAGACGATTGAGAAGAAAAAAAGAGAAAACAAGACGACAACATTCATCTTTAGACCAGCCCCAACCTCACTGTGGACTGTTTTATAAAGACTTACACAAGTGTCGCTTTAGACTGCTGTCCATGTGTACTTTTGATAAATGCACTATAATCATATAAAATGTGATTTTCATATGTGTGGTAAACGTGCCTGTGTCCATTCCCAAGTAGAATATTGTTGAAATATTTTGTGAATAAAATCCTTAAATAGATTAATATATTTATTAATCCTGGACATATGCAGGGGTGCTGGGGCATTTAAAGGAGCTGTACCTGATTTTTTTCATGTAATAAAGTCAAATTTGTTTTGCAGTACAGTTATACAGTAAAAGCAGCTATAGGGTCAAAATGAGACCACTATGTGCTGTCTGCATCTAATTGTAAAGCGTTTTTATCTACCGTGAACTAGGAAGTAATGCTGGTGCGCTGTTAGCATGCTAGTGGTCGGTTGCGTTACTGTGACAGCAAAACTCCACTTGGGTCTCTGAAAGCTGGAAAAAGTGATTATACACTCAACATAGCATCTTCGGCTGGATCCGGTTCCAGCTGTTCACGTTAAGGGACCGTTCAAAAGACCCCACTCGTTCATCACTAATGTTTTCAAATAAATCAGAAATCATAGATGTATTTAATGTCCTACTGGGGAACATTCCAGACAACTTTTGGTGAAGTTTGGTGGTCTGAAAAGATGAACATTTTTGGTCTCAATTAATTTCAGTATCAAGTTAATGGGGAGCTAAGACAATTATGCAAATTGTCTCCCTGATAGTCAAAAAAAGCTGAGTAATAAAACTGTGCCGCTAATTTGACTCTTAAACTGCAAATTAAAGTACTTATACTGTTAAAAAAAAACAATTTAAAGTTAAAAAGGAAATCAAATAAGGATTGCCTGTGCCACCATAGAACCTGTGGCAAACACTGTCAAGTACAATTCACCATCCACTCAAACCTTTTGCCACTGGTGTTAAGTCACATAAAACACCATGCATATTTAAGATAATGTGACCTTTACCACAGTTATGCTTACCTTATAATAAGTGTTTAAAGCCCACATACAAGGCTTAGGGAGGTAGTGCATCACAGCACTGTGGGATTTGCAGGGTATGAACTTGACCTACTGAAAACTTTACATAACAGTGTGACATATTAATTGTGCAAAAATAAGCAACATGTATTTATCTTGATGGGCTTGTATAATGTAATGCAACATGTGTAAAACAATATATTGATAGAGGATAAGTACAACAGCAGTTAGTCAAATGGAGCCGTATTCACCAATAGTTGCTGAAAGAGAAAAAGGATTGTCAACTGGACAAAAGTTTTTGTGTGAACACATATCACAAAACATTTTAATGAAACTGAAGACTGTAACTTTTGGGGTGGAGGGTCTGACACTTTGCTTTGCTTAGACAGCGCAACATTAAACTTATCCATCTCTGGTTATGTTGGGTTTGTGGAGAAGCAAACTTGCTCACAGTAAAAATGCATATTTTTCAAGAATTTTTACCAATACAAATATCAGTAATTGTATAAATGCCGCACTGTGGAACATTCCAAGCAAAGCAATAACATCTCTCTGAAGACAAGCAGGTGACTGACCCTCCACCAAAAAAGTTACATAGTGCACCTTTATATCAAACTCTTGTATTTAGCCTATATTCCTTTTCACATTTTTTTCTGGGTTCACAAAAATCATTTTCATAAACTCGAGTGATCCAATTAACAAACATTTGTTGATATTCTTTTATTATCTCCTACTTTCAGAGAGAATATTATACATTTTGCTGGACACAAATGCCATACTTGACAGGACATTGGTTCAAGGTTAAGCAAAAAATACTCTGTCTAAAAACTTTAATAAGGTAAACATCTAGCTGCTTATGTACAATCCAAGGTCCTAATGCACAGGACAGGTTTCACATATATTCTTATTATTACTTGGTTTGGTTTTACATATAATAAAGTGACAGATCCATTCAAAAATTCTAAATTCCATCCAAAATGCAGGAACATTTTATGCTTACAGTTAGCATTTTTCTGACAGTTTAAACCTTAATTTAAGGGCATTAGAATTTACTTTTATGGTGTTAAAACTGTGAAAATGTCTCCCTGTTTACTTTTTAATATGAAAAGAAAAGTAATTCTATAATGAATTAGGCCAACAGTAGCACAAAACACACACACACACACACGCACATATTAGGCTCTGTCATATAACAACACAAGCCACGCCACAACACTCCGATTAGTTCCCACCGGCCTTTGGTGTGAACAGTGGAGCGAATCATTACTGAAAGTAGGACGGGTGTGATATATGAAATGTTGCTTTGTAATTGTCAAGAAAACTAACATTAATATTGGTTATGTTTAGGAGCAAGTACTGCTAGGTAGAATACATTCATAGAATACAAAGTAAAAACTAAATTACAAAAACTAAAACAAACAATAATTCTGATCTTCCTGGGCCCAGAGAGATCAGAACAGGGATGTGCACAGACATTTTGAGAGGCAGGTGCTCAACCAAAAAAAGGGGCACTTTTCCATATTCCTTATAATTAACTTCCATTCCATGGTTTTAAAAGTAAGCAAAAATAATTTAGCTTCTTCAGATATTACTTTTAGGTGTGTGCCTGCTGAGGTTTAGCAGCAAAGTTTTGTGCATAGGTGAGACAAACAAGAATATTTTTAAAAATGAGAAAGAAAGAGCAAATAAGGAAGATGTGAGGGGGTCCAGGGTCCCTCCCCCAGGGACTTAAAAAAAAATCCTTAATTTTCCTTTAATCTGTTTTTGGAGAAGAAATACTATTTTTAGCAGTCTGGTCAGAATGGGATATGAGCTCATTGTTGTAGCCTGCTTCTCTCCAAGACTCAAACATGCAGTTGAATTTTAGACTACAACACCTACTTTTATGCCATACTCGCCATTAACTTACATTTTAGAGAGAATGATCTCTGTGTTCTCTGTGGAGCCCAGCCCTCTGCTGCCTCCCTGTGCTCCGCCTCTGCTCCAGCGCACTGAGCACAGATACTATTTGAGCAGCAGTCACACACTGGGCTGTGGACAGACGCTCCAGACAACAGTCACAGCCCAGTTTAACACTTTAGTCCACACACCTAGACTAAGTGTTATGCTGTTTTATAAGAATTCAAATGATCTTTTCAGAGAATGCGCCGCGCACCGACACAATATATTTGCGCTATTGAATCTACAGACATATTATTGCATGAGCTGTTTTTCTCTTAACATCTTTTTGGACTCTAAACTGTTCCTGCAGTCTTTGATTGTGGAGTCTGAAGCTACGACAGGCAGGCGCACAGGAGCGAGCGAGATGCATAAGAAAGGAGAGCGAAACTACAGCGACTTTTTTTTTTTAAATAAGTGTTTAAAACAGCTGTTCACATGTGCTGTCTTCATGGTACAAATATTAAATCTAAAATAATTAGGGATGGGCGAATGGAGCCTCGTGAAGCATTGACACCTCAGTCGTAATATTGTCTCAAATGGTTCGACGCGTCTGAGGCCTCGGAGAAACACTGACCTCTAGTGGACAAAATTAACCATTGCAAACCAGCACACAACCCATGATTTGGGAACCCAAAACTCAATTTTCTATTTTATTATAAGTCATAAATAGTAATAGTATAAATAGTATATTCTATTTTGAACATTAAAAAAAATATACAACAATTTATATATCACAAGTTTTTATTAAGAAATAGAAGTTTTGTGTGATGCCAAACCATGGATCGCTTTTTTCCATTTGTAGATGCCATCGAAAATGAAACAAATGCAAAAAGTCGCCAAAAGTCACCAAAATCACCACTAACGTCATACAATACTCCGCACTACCCAACATTTTTCAGAAATATTGGTGCATCTTTTATATTGTAGCAGTTTAGCGCTTGTCAAACCACGGAAGTGCGCTGAACACTCTGAAGCTCTGAACCAATCACAGAGGGGAACATTTGCTGAGCCAATGAAACGCTTCGATTCACTGAAGCGACTGACACGCAGAGCGAAGCAGGAGGGGGAGGGACCGACACTTCGACACTTTGGTCACGTGAGCGGCTGCTGCGAGACAAGCTCCGAGATAGAGCTTCGGAGCAATTTGTTTCAGAAAGAACGAGATGTGCTCCGGAGCTCCGTCTCATTTGCCCATCACTAAAAATAATGTGTTGACCACGAGGGCTCAAGTCAAACAGGCAGGCGCTTAAGCAACACCTGTGTCCTATCCGTGCACGTCCCCGCCCCGTTACCTGGATTGGAACTTGCCATGGTCCAGAGCCCAGCGCGAGGCACTTAAGTACGTCACATCCGGTTTTTCCAGTTTGCCCGTTGGCGGGAAAGGATTTGACACTGTGGCTGCTACAAACAATTCTACGAGTAATTCAATTCTACATCAGTACGCACCAACGCTACCCCAATCTAGGAAGACATTTAAGGTAAAACCCGCCAACCTTTCCTGTTGTTTAGTCTGTTGCGTTTGTTTGGTCACGTGGCTGTGGTGTAGCCGTGGACCTATGGTGAAGGAGTTGTTTTTGGCTTGTTTGGTGTTGTCTGAAGCTGTAAATGGTGCATTCTGCTGGTGTTGTTGACTGGTAGCTCGTTGAGTTTGTCCAGTAGTGGATTTGTTGCGTTTTGATTTGTTGTTGGTTTTGTCAGTGAATTGTTGTGGTGTTTGTGGTGAAGTCAGGCAGGTTGTTTTTGGCTTGTTTGGTGCTGTCTGGACTTTTGTGTGGTGCGTTGTTGGTGGACTGGTGGCTGTTGCTTTTTAATGTGTTGTTGCTTTGTTAATGAATTATTGTGCTGTTTGGTGTTTGTGGTATAACATTGGATTGGTTGATTTGGAGTTTTGTTCAGCTTATAGTTATGGTTTGAGTTGGTAGAATGGATTGGTTGGCTGGGTACAAAAACTGCTCATACTTAGTACAGTCCCTTCCCTATTAAGGACCTAATAAAACCTGACCTAGTTATTTAAACCCAGTCCACACCCACAAGGCCAATTCACTTACAGGGCAGGGTAAGAAGGGAGGACAGACAGGTTCACAGTTCAGGGTAAGGGGGGGCTTCAAGATGGACGGGGGTCTTCAAGATGGATGAGGGTTGTATGGTAGGAGCGCACACACACAACTCACTTGTATGGTAGGATGAGAGGTAGGTTTAGACAGGTTCACAGTTCAGGTTAAGGGGGGGCTTCAAGACGGACGGGGTTCTTCAAGATGGACGAGGGCTAAGTGTTAGTGATAGAATAAGTGGTAGGATTAGCATTAGGAGTAGTATTTCAGGACAAAACGTAAGGTCAGACAGGCTCACAGATCAACTATCAAGATGGATAAGCGTCCAAGATGAACGACAGCCATGAAGATGGAGGAGACCACCCTGCTCACCTTCTGTTCCTGTTTGAGGTAAAATGCAACTTCCAATGACTTACACATTTTCGGTTTTTACTGTATGTGAATTGGTTATGATACATTTTTTTTTATTTTCCCCCTAGTTGCTTAAACACGGCACCCACACAAACACAACTTTCTTGCATGGCAGGGTAAGAAGTGAGGACAGACAGGTTCACAGTTCAGGTTAAGGGGGGGGCTTCAAGATGGACGGGGCTCTTCAAGATGGATGAGGGTTGTATAGTAGGAGCACACACACAACTCACTTGTATGGTAGGATGAGAGGTAGGTTAAGACAGGTTCACAGTTCAGGTTAAGGGGGGGCTTCAAGACGGACGGGGTTCTTCAAGATGGACGAGGGCTAAGTGGTAGTGTTAGTGATAGAATAAGTGGTAGGATTAGCATTAGGAGTAGTATTATTTCAGGACAAAACGTAAGGTCAGACAGGCTCACAGATCAACTATCAAGATGGATAAGCGTCCAAGATGAACGACAGCCATGAAGATGGAGGAGACCACCCTGCTCACCTTCTGTTCCTGTTTGAGGTAAAATGCAACTTCCAATGACTTCCACTTTTTCTGTGTTTGCTGTATGTGAATTGGTTATGATTAATTTAAAAACTTTTCCCCCTAGTTGCTTAAACCTCGGCACCCACACAACTCACTTGCATGGCAGGGTAAGAAGTGAGGACAGACAGGTTCACAGTTCAGGGTAAGGGGGGGCTTCAAGATGGACGGGGCTCTTCAAGATGGATGAGGGTTGTACGGTAGGAGCACACACACAACTCACTTGTATGGTAGGATGAGAGGTAGGTTTAGACAGGTTCACAGTTCAGGTTAAGGGGGGGCTTCAAGACGGACGGGGTTCTTCAAGATGGACGAGGGCTAAGTAGTAGTGTTAGTGATAGAATAAGTGGTAGGATTAGCATTAGGAGTAGTATTTTCAGGACAAAACGTAAGGTCAGACAGGCTCACAGATCAACTATCAAGATGGAATAAGCGTCCAAGATGATGAACGACAGCCTTGAAGATGGAGGAGACCACCCTGCTCACCTTCTGTTCCTGTTTGAGGTAAAAAGCAACTTCCAATGACTTCCACTTTTTCGGTTTTTACTGTATGTGAATTGGTTATGATTAATTTTTTTAATTTTCCCCCTAGTTTCTTCAACACGGCACAAACACAACTCACTTGCATGGCAGGGTAAGAAGTGAGGACAGACAGGTTCACAGTTCAGGGTAAGGGGGGGTTTCAAGATGGACGGGGCTCTTCAAGATGGATGAGGGTTGTATAGTAGGAGCACACACACAACTCACTTGTATGGTAGGATGAGAGGTAGGTTTAGACAGGTTCACAGTTCAGGTTAAGGGGGGGCTTCAAGACGGACGGGGTTCTTCAAGATGGACGAGGGCTAAGTAGTAGTGTTAGTGATAGAATAAGTGGTAGGATTAGCATTAGGAGTAGTATTTCAGGACAAAACGTAAGGTCAGACAGGCTCACAGATCAACTATCAAGATGGATAAGCGTCCAAGATGAACGACAGCCTTGAAGATGGAGGAGACCACCCTGCTCACCTTCTGTTCCTGTTTGAGGTAAAATGCAACTTCCAATGACTTCCACTTTTTCGGTTTTTACTGTATGTGAATTGGTTATGATACATTTTTTTAATTTTCCCCCTAGTTGCTTATACACGGCACCCACACAAACACAACTTACTTGCATGGCAGGGTAAGAAGTGAGGACAGACAGGTTCACAGTTCAGGTTAAGGGGGGGCTTCAAGATGGACGGGGTCTTTAAGATGGATGAGGGTTGTATAGTAGGAGCACACACACAACTCACTTGTGTGGTAGGATGAGAGGTAGGTCAAGACAGGTTCACAGTTCAGGTTAAGGGGGAGTTTCAAGACGGACGGGGTTCTTCAAGATGGACGAGGGCTAAGTGGTAGTGTTAGTGATAGAATAAGTGGTAGGATTAGCATTAGGAGTAGTATTTCAGGACAAAACGTAAGGTCAGACAGGCTCACAGATCAACTATCAAGATGGATAAGCGTCCAAGATGAACGACAGCCATGAAGATGGAGGAGACCACCCTGCTCACCTTCTGTTCCTGTTTGAGGTAAAATGCAACTTCCAATGACTTCCACTGTCTTGTTTAATATTTATTAAGTTAATCTGTTCAATTTTGTACTGTTTTGGTTGTTAGTAAAGTTTATTCAAAGTCAGGCGCATCACTTCCTGTTGCCTGCTTCCTGTTGGCTCAGTAGACACAGGGAGGCCACATGCTATGCAGCTAGAGGATCCAGTTTCATCCATTGATAAGGACTGTCCAATCAATGTCGTAAGTTATGTTAATTGATAATATGGAAGCTTAGGTTCGTGAATATATGTTTATTTCATACATTTGTGTAACATTTTGGTTAAAATATGATGGTTGTAATACAAAAAACGCAATGTTATTGCTAATGGAGGCCATACAGAACTAATGCTTGTGTTTAATAATTCATATAAACTGAATACTTTTTGTTTCTTCTGTGTTTTTGGCTAGTTTTCACTCCATGTCATGGTAAAGGAGTCTGCATTAAATCTTCAACATACTACGTCGACTCAACTCTTTATTATGGATGGAGTTTAGCGTGGTGTTTGGTCTGAGGTAGTCACACCTGGATGAGAACACTAAAGTGAAAAGACAAGAAAATATCAGCACTCAAAATGGCTTCCAAGACTGGATCCTCATCCTCCTCAGCTGGACGGGTAAGAGCAATGGCCGAAGCGGCAAAGATAAGAGCAAACTATGCGGCAAAGCAACTTGAGCTACAGTAGAAGCAGCAAACATTGATTTAGAGACAGCAGCAAGAGATGCAGAAAAAATTAAACAAGATGCAAAAATACAGTTTGAAAGAACCAAATTAAAACGCACAACTTGAAGCACTACGTTTACAATGTGAGGCTGAAGCAACAGCACGTGAAGCACAAGTTTTGGAGATGGAAGAGGAATTGCAATTAGTAGATGAAGTAGAAGAAAAACAAAGTGAAAAAGAACAGGAAGATAAAATGAAACGTACAAGGGAGTATGTTGATTCACAAAATGCTTATAAACATCCTCCTCCACCACAAGTGTCTGTAGAAAAAGTCAGTCACACAAAGATCAGGTGCCATTTGATCCCCTTAAACGTCCAACGTTGGTAGCCAAAACTTTCACAACGCAGTCACAAGGCAGTGTTAAAAAAGACATTGAAGAAAACCATGATTCAGACGTACCAATTCGAACACAAGTAAGAATGGGAATTAAAGGAACGCATGCAAAACCAGAAAGAAAAACATACATCAAACTTTCCAGTCGTACCCTACAAGACATTATAACGTACACGCTCAACCATTTGCACCATATAACGATGGTCCGGTGTTAGCGGCACCTGCAATGAACCCATTAGCCCAGTACTTGGCCAAACGAGATCTCACAAACTGTGGCTTATCATCAAACTGATACAATCCAGAGAACTACCGTGCATGGTATGCATCATTTACCAGTACAACAACTGACATTCAACTAAGTGCAGTACAACAACTTGACCTCATGATCAGATGGCTTGGAAAGGAATCCAGTGAATATGTCAAACGTATAAGGGCAGTTTACGTCGGCAACCCATCTGTGGCACTAAACAAAGCATGGGAACGCTTAGAAGAGTGTTACGCTGCTCCCGAAATAATAGAGAAGTCACTTTTTGAACGTCTTGAGAGTTTTCCAAGACTTAACGCGAGAGACAATGTTAAACTACGTGAGCTCGGAGATTTGTTGTCTGAATACTTGGCGCTAAAGAGGACGGCTATCTAACTGGGTTATCATTTTTAGACACATCACGTGGCATATTACCCATTGTAACCAAGTTGCCATTTGGACTCCAGGAAAAATGGCTCTCTACTGGATCAAAATTCAAAGAGGAACATGGTGGACTCTTTCCTCCTTTTTCAGTACTTCTGTCAGTTTGTGTGTAGTGAAGCAAAGAAAAGAAATGATCCCAGCTTCATGACCCCAAGTTCCATGTTTCAAAACCAGACAAGTCAACACTAAAGAGAAATGTTAATGACAGAACAATCACAGTACAGAAAACGGACATCTCTTCACCGCAGTCTAACAAAGTAACAAACGTGGACCCATCCAAAATGTGTCCTTTACACAACAAGCCACACTCACTCCAAAGTTGCAAAGCATTCAGAAACAAACAGATAGAAGAAAGAAAAGTTTTTCTCAAGAAAAATGGAATATGTTTTAAATGCTGTGCTACAACTTCACATCTGGCCAAAGACTGTAAAGTATTTGTTAAGTGTTCCGAATGCGAGTCCACTTACCATGTCACAGCCATGCATCCAAGCACACCAAGTCCACAACCAAAGGCCCCCACCAACTCCACAGGTAGACGGCGGGGAGGCTGAAATCGCTAACGCAGACAACTTAGATGCAACAGTGGTAACTTCAAATTGCACTGAGGTATGTGGTAATGGACAGTTTGGTCGCTCATGTGCTAAAATATGCCTCGTAAAGATATATCCCCAAGATGCAGTACACAAAGTCATTAACGCATATGTGATAATAGACGATCAGAGCAACCGCTCATTGGCCAGGCCAGAGTTTTTTCAATCTGTACGGAATACAAACGGAGCCTTCGTGCTATCAACTGAGAACCTGTTCAGGTTTGGCAGAAACGTCAGGAAGACGAGCAGATGGATTCGTGATCGAGTCCATCGACGGGAAAGTAACAGTCCCTCTCCCGTCTCTTATTGAGTGCAGTGACATTCCAAACAATCGTGAAGAGATCCCAACCCCAAATGCTGTCATTCACCAGCCCCATTTGCGACATATTGCCAAGTATCTCCCGGAACTTGATCCAAAGGCTAAGATATTACTTCTTCTTGGCAGAGATATATTACGGCTACATAAGATTAGGCAACACAGGTTAACGGACCACACAATGCCCCGTTTGCACAACGCTTGGATCTGGGCTGGGTGATTGTTGGTGAAGTGTGCCTAGGAAATAGCCATAAGCCAATTGTCAACAACTTTAAAAAACAACTGTGTTGGAAAGCGGTCGTCCCTCCATCTTTCAACCGTGCACGAGTTACATGCAAATAAAAGGAGTCATTACCAAAACTCAAACGCACTATTAAAGTAACAGAGGAAACACTAGGGAAAACAGTGTTTGACAAAACTGACAAGGACAACAGACCTGCTCCATCAATCGACGATACAATATTTATGGAAAAGATGGACAATGAAGTGCACCAGAAAGGTAACAACACATGGGTAGCTCCGCTTCCATTCAAAGAACCACGGCCATGCCTTTCCAACAATAAAGAGCAAGCTGGTCAGAGGTTTTTGTCACTAGAGAAAACACTGAAACGGAATCCCAAAATGCTGGAACAGTATTTTGCATTCATGGACAGACTCCTTCAAAATGGACATGCTGAAGTCGCACCGCCTGTCAACAAAACAGTGAGGAATGCTGGTTCCTTCCTACCTTTGGAGTATATCACCCTCGGAAGCCAGACCAGATTAGAGTGGTGTTTGATTCAAGCTCACGATACCAAGGAATCTGCTTAAATGATGTACTGCTAACTGGACCGGATTTAAACAACACATTGATTGGTGTTTTGCTACGCTTTCGTAAGGAGAAAGTGGCCGTGTTAGCGGATATCCAGCAAATGTTTTACTGTTTTGAAGTAACTGAGGCCCATCGAAACTTCCTCAGGTTTCTGTGGTATGAAGGAAATGATGTCAACAACAAAGTCATCGAGTATCGTATGAAGGTTCATGTTTTCGGTAATAGTCCCTCGCCTGCTGTTGCCATCTACGGACTGAGGAGAGCGATCAGAGAAGGTGCTCCAAAGTATGGTGAGGATACTGTTCAGTTTGTCGAGAGACATTTCTATGTGGATGATGGTCTCATGTCTGTTCCAAACTGATCATCAAGCAGTAGACCTTATCACAAGGACACAGGCCTCACTTGCAGAGTCAAACATCCGTCTCCACAAGTTCATCTCAAACAGCAAAGATGTTCTAAAGGCCTTATCCCAAGAAGACTGTGCAACCCCGGTTAAGAACTTAGATCTCAGCGGAGAAACACAGCCCATCCAGCGCAGTTTGGGCCTTCTTTGGGAGATTTCATCAGATACGTTTACCTTCTCAGTTTCATCGGACTCAAAGCCTTTCACACGTCGAGGTGTGTTTATCTACAGTAAATATAGCATCTTTGACCCTTTAGGTTTGTTGGCTCCTGTCACAACGTGGGGGGGAGAGCTCTTCTAAGAGAACTTACAGCTGACCTTTCTGACTGGGATGCTCCTCTCTCAGAAGAAAAGCAAAAGCATGACAAATGGGACAACTGGCGCAAATCACTTCAAGATCTTGAGCAGTTACACGTACCACGGACATATGCAGACATATCACTCAGCATTGTTGAAAACACAGAGCTCATCGTCTTCTCAGATGCCTCTGTGAAGGCCATCGGAGCTGTCGCATATCTTAAAACGATTCAAACAATGGGGACACCAAGATTGGATTTGTCATGGCTAAAGGAAGGTTAGCCCCCCGATCAGAACCCACAATTCCACGTTTAGAACTTTGTGGAGCTGTCTTAGCTGTGGAACTGGCAGACCTCATCCAAGAGGAACTGGATGTAAAGTTTGATGGAGTGAAGTTTTACAGTGACAGTAAAGTTGTCCTTGGCTACATCCATAATACCAGTAGAAGATTTTATGTCTTTGTACACAACAGGATTCAGCGCATACGTCACTCCTCCAAACCAGAGCAATGGCATTATGTTCCTTCTGAAGAAAATCCAGCGGATCACATTACACGATTCATGACTGCTTCCCGTTTAACACAAACAACATGGTTTTCTGGACCGTCGTTTCTGAGAAAGACAGCAGAAAAAGACAATCAAACTTCAGAAGGATTTGAACTCATACATCCGGAAAAGGACATTGAAATCAGGCCAGTAGTCAAAACCTGCTGTGCCAATGTCAAAGAGAACTCTCTCAACCCCAAGTCGCTTTCAGCGTTTCTCAACTCTTCAGTCACTTGTCAGAGATATTGCTTGCCTGATTCACATAGCCAGGTCCTTCAAAGAATCAAACAAAGACTGTCAGTGCAAGGGATGGCACTGGTGCAAAAACCACGTTCACCTGACGAACTTGACCAAGCTATGGTTGTTATTTTACAAGCAGTACAAAACACTGGTTTCCAAAATGAACTCTCAGCATTACGTGCTCTCAAGCCCATTCCAAAAAACAGTTGTCTCCCGAAAACTTAACCCCATCATCACAGATGGTTTGGTCCGAATTGGAGGTCGGCTCAAACATTCACACCTGGATACAAATGAAAGACATCCTGTGGTTCTGCCAAAGAACAGCCATGTAGCTCTACTGTTAACACGCCACACCACCACCACCCCCAGTGAAACACCAAGACGTCACTTGACAGAGGGGGCCATACGAGCAGCAGGGTACTGGATCGTGAGTGGTAAAAGGCTCATTAACACAGTGATTCACAACTGCGTAATCTGTAGGAAGCTGAGAGGTAAAATTGAGGAACAACACATGGCTGACTTACCTTCAGAACGTCTCCAAGTATGCCCTCCATTCACCTATGTAGGACTTGATGTTTTTGGTCCGTGGATGGTCACTGCAAGGAGAACTCGTGGTGGACATGCAGAAAGCAAAAGATGGGCAATTCTATTCAGCTGCTTGACCCTCAAGAGCAGTCCACATAGAGCTAATAGAGACTATGGATGCATCAAGTTGCATAAACTCACTCAGGCGCTTTTTTTGCCATAAGGACCAGCCAAGAAGTTGAAATCCGACTGTGGCACAAACTTTGTTGCTGCCAGCAAAGAACTTGGAATGGACAAAAACTCACTGGACCCAAAGATTCAACGATTTCTCAGTGAAAACGGATGTATTTGGGAGTTCAACCCTCCTCATGCTTCGCACATGGGAGGCAGCTGGGAGAGAATGATAGGTGTCGCCAGGAGATCTCTGGGACTCTATGTTCCTCCAGTTAAATGTCAACCTCACCCATGAAGTTCTCTCTACTTTGATGGCAGAAGTTGCGGCAATTATGAATGCACGCCCCGCTAGTACCCGTTTCGACCGACCCAGACAATCCTCAAGTTCTTTCACCAAACACATGCTTCTCACTCAAAAGTCTGGTACTCCTCCACCCTTTGGAGAATTCACAGAAAAGGGACATGTACATTAAACATTGGAAGCAAGTGCAAGCACTAGCAAATCAGTTCTGGACAAGATGGCGCAAAGAATATCTGCCATACTTGCAACACAGACAAAAATGGACTACTCATCGCAGGACTTGCAAGTTGGAGATGTCGTTCTGCTCAAAGACAAGCAAGTGTTGAACGCAATCACTGGCCAATAGGAAGAATAACTGCTACTTTTCCTGGAAAAGACGGTCACGTGAGGCAAGTTTGAGATCAAGATAGTTGACCAAGGCACTCTAAAGACTTTTCGTAGACCTATTACAGAAGTTGTTTTGCTTCTCCCAGCACAAGTTTAAGTTTTAACGTCGTAATATGTGTTGAAGTAGTGACCTCACTGAGGTCAACGGGGAGTGTCTTGTTTAATATTTATTAATTTAATCTGTTCAATTTTGTACTGTTTTGGTTGTTAGTAAAGTTTATTCAAAGTCAGGCGCATCACTTCCTGTTGCCTGCTTCCTGTTGGCTCAGTAGACACAGGGAGGCCACATGCTATGCAGCTAGAGGATCCAGTTTCATCCATTGATAAGGACTGTCCAATCAATGTCGTAAGTTATGTTAATTGATAATATGGAAGCTTAGGTTCGTGAATATATGTTTATTTCATACATTTGTGTAACATTTTGGTTAAAATATGATGGTTGTAATACAAAAACGCAATGTTATTGCTAATGGAGGCCATACAGAACTAATGCTGTGTTTAATAATTCATATAAACTGAATACTTTTTGTTTCTTCTGTGTTTTTTGGCTAGTTTTCACTCCATGTCATGGTAAAGGAGTCTGCATTAAATCTTCAACATACTACGTCGACTCAACTCTTTATTATGGATGGAGTTTAGCGTGGTGTTTGGTCTGAGGTAGTCACACCTGGATGAGAACACTAAATCCACTTTTTCTGTGTTTGCTGTATGTGAATTGGTTATGATTAATTTTTTATATATTTTTTTTCCCCCATGTTGCTTAAAACACGGCACGCACACAAACACAACTTTCTTGCATGGCAGGGTAGAGAGTGAGGACAGACAGGTTTCACAGTTCAGGTTAAGGGGGGCTTCAAGATGGACGGGGCTCTTCAAGATGGATGAGGGTTGTATGGTAGAAGCACACACACAACTCACTTGTATGGTAGGATGAGAGGTAGGTTTAGACAGGTTCACAGTTCAGGTTAAGGGGGGGCTTCAAGACGGACGGGGTTCTTCAAGATGGACGAGGGCTAAGTGGTAGTGTTAGTGATAGAATAAGTGGTAGGATTAGCATTAGGAGTAGTATTTCAGGACAAAACGTAAGGTCAGACAGGCTCACAGATCAACTATCAAGATGGATAAGCGTCCAAGATGAACGACAGCCATGAAGATGGAGGAGACCACCCTGCTCACCTTCTGTTCCTGTTTGAGGTTAAAATGCAACTTCCAATGTCTTCCACTTTTTCGGTTTTTACTGTATGTGAATTGGTTATGATTAATTTTTTAAATTTTCCCCCTAGTTTCTTCAACACGGCACAAACACAACTTACTTGCAGGGCAGGGTAAGAAGTGAGGACAGACAGGTTCACAGTTCAGTTAAGGGGGGGGCTTCAAGATGGATGAGGGTTGTATGGTAGGAGCACACACACAAACTCACTGTATGGTAGGATGAGAGGTAGGTTAAGACAGGTTCACAGTTCAGGTTAAGGGGGGGCTTCAAGACGGACGGGGTTCTTCAAGATGGACGAGGGCTAAGTGGTAGTGTTAGTGATAGAATAAGTGGTAGGATTAGCATTAGGAGTAGTATTATTTCAGGACAAAACGTAAGGTCAGACAGGCTCACAGATCAACTATCAAGATGGATAAGCGTCCAAGATGAACGACAGCCATGAAGATGGAGGAGACCACCCTGCTCACCTTCTGTTCCTGTTTGAGGTAAAATGCAACTTCCAATGACTTCCACTTTTTCTGTGTTTGCTGTATGTGAATTGGTTATGATTAATTTTTTATTTTTTTTTTTTTTAAACCACATGTTGCTTAAACGGCAGGGTAAACACAACTTTCTTGCATGGCAGGGTAAGAAGTGAGGTTCACAGGTTCACAGTTCAGGTTAAGGGGGGGCTTCAAGATGGACGGGGCTCTTCAAGATGGATGAGGGTTGTATGGTAGGAGCACACACACAACTCACTTGTATGGTAGGATGAGAGGTAGGTTTAGACAGGTTCACAGTTCAGGTTAAGGGGGGGGGCTTCAAGACGGACGGGGTTCTTCAAGATGGACGAGGGCTAAGTGGTAGTGTTAGTGATAGAATAAGTGGTAGGATTAGCATTAGGAGTAGTATTTCAGGACAAAACGTAAGGTCAGACAGGCTACAGATCAACTATCAAGATGGATAAGCGTCCAAGATGAACGACAGCCATGAAGATGGAGGAGACCACCCTGCTCACCTTCTGTTCCTGTTTGAGGTAAAATGCAACTTCCAATGTCTTCCACTTTTTCGGTTTTTACTGTATGTGAATTGGTTATGATTAATTTTTAAAATTTTCCCCCTAGTTTCTTCAACACGGCACCCAACAAACAAACTTACTTGCAGGGCAGGGTAAGAAGTGAGGACAGACAGGTTCACAGTTTCCAGGTAAGGGGGGGCTTCAAGATGGACGGGGTCTTCAAGATGGATGAGGGTTGTATGTAGGAGCACACACACAACTCACTTGTATGGTAGGATGAGAGGTAGGTTTAAGACAGGTTCACAGTTCAGGTTAAGGGGGGGCTTCAAGACGGACGGGGTTCTTCAAGATGGACCAGGGCTAAGTGGTAGTGTTAGTGATAGAATAAGTGGTAGGATTAGCATTAGGAGTAGTATTATTTCAGGACAAAATGTAAGGTCAGACAGGCTCACAGATCAAACTATCAAGATGGATAAGCGTCCAAGATGAACGACAGCCATGAAGATGGAGGAGACCACCCTCCTCACCTTCTGTTCCTGTTTGAGGTAAAATGCAACTTCCAATGACTTCCACTTTTTCGGTGTTTTACTGTATGTGAATTGGTTATGATACATTTTTTAAATTTTCCCCCTAGTTGCTTAAACACGGCACACCACAAATACAACTTTCTCTGCATGGCAGGGTAAGAAGTGAGGACAGACAGGTTCACAGTTCAGGTTAAGGGGGGGCTTCAAGATGGACGGGGCTCTTCAAGATGGATGAGGGTTGTATGGTAGGAGCACACACACAACTCACGGTGTATGGTAGGATGAGAGGTAGGTTAGACAGGTTCACAGTTCAGGTTAAGGGGGGGCTTCAAGACGGACGGGGTTCTTCAAGATGGACGAGGGCTAAGTGGTAGTGTTATGATAGAATAAGTGGTAGGATTATTAGCATTAGGATAGTATTATTTCAGGACAAAAACGTACGGTCAGACAGGCTCACAGATCAACTATCAAGATGGATAAGCGTCCAAGATGAACGACAGCCATGAACATGGAGGAGACCACCCTGCTCACCTTCTGTTTCTGTTTGAGGTAAAATGCAACTTCCAATGACTTCCACTTTTTCTGTGTTTTATTGTATGTGAATTGTTTATGATTAATTTTTTATATTTTTTTTTTTCCCCCATGTTGCCTTAAACACGGCACCCACACACAAAACACAACTCACTTGCATGGCAGGGTAAGAAGTGAGGACAGACAGGTTCACAGTTCAGGTTAAGGGGGGGCTTCAAGATGGACGGGGTTTTCAAGATGGATGAGGGTTGTATGGTAGGAGCACACACACAAACTCACTGTATGGTAGGATGGAGAGGTAGGTTAAGACAGGTTCACAGTTCAGGTTAAGGGGGGGCTTCAAGACGGACGGGGTTCTTCAAGATGGACGAGGGCTAAGTGGTAGTGTTAGTGATAGAATAAATAGGGTAGGATTAGCATTAGGTAGTAGTATTTCAGGACAAAACGTAAGGTCAGACAGGCTCACAGATCAACTATCAAGATGGATAAGCGTCCAAGATGAACGACAGCCATGAAGATGGAGGGAGACCAACCCTGCTCACTTTCTGTTCCTGTTTGAGGTAAAATGCACTCTTCCAATAACTTCTACTTTTTTCTGTGTTTGCTGTATGTGAATTGGTTTATGATTAAATTTAAAAACTTTTCCCCCCTAGTTGCTTAAACCTCGGCACCCACACACACCTCACCTTGCAATGGCAGGGTAAGAAGTGAGGACAGACAGGTTCACAGTTCAGGTTAAGGGGGGGCTTCAAGATGGACGGGCTCTTCACGATGGATGAGGGTTGTATGGTAGGAGCAGCACACACACAACTCACTTGTATGGTAGGATGAGAGGTAGGTTTTTGACAGTTCACAGTTTCAGGTTAAGGGGGGGCTTCAAGACGGACGGGTTTTCTTCAAGATGGGACGAGGTCTAAGTGGTAGTGTTTAGTGATAGAATAAGTGGTAGGATTAGCATTAGGAGTTGTAGTATTTCAGGACAAACGTAAGGTCAGACAGGCTCACAGATCAACTATCAAGATGGATAAGCGTCCAAGATGAACGACAGCCTTGAAGATGGAGGAGACCACCCTGTCACCTTCTGTTCTGTTTGAGGTAAAATGCAACTTCCAATGACTTCCACTTTTTTCGGTGTTTACTGTATGTGAATTGGTTATGATTATATTTTTTTTTATTTTCCCCCTAGTTACTGGAACACGGCACCCACACAACTCACTTGCATGGCAGGGTAAGAAGTGAGGACAGACAGGTTCACAGTTCAGGTTAAGGGGGGCTTCAAGATGGACGGGGTCTTCAAGGATGGATGAGGGTTGTATGGTAGGAGCACACACATAACTCGCTTGTATTGTAGGATGAGAGGTAGGTTTAGACAGGTTCACAGTTCAGTTAAGGGGGGCTTCAAGACGGACGGGGTTCTTCAAAGATGGACGGGCTAAGTTAGTGTAGGATTTGCATTAGGATTATATAGGGTATAGTCAGGACAGAACAACTTAAGGTCAGACAGGCTCACAGATCAACTATCAAGATGTATAAGCGTCCAAGATGAACGACAGCCATGAAGATGGAGGAGACCACCCTGCTCACCTTCTGTTCTGTTTGAGGTAAAATGCAACTTCCAATGAGCTTCCACTTTTTTCCTGTTTTTACTGTATGTGAATTGGGTATATGATATATAATTTTTTTAATTTATTATTTATATATATTAAACACTGCAGCCACATTAACTCACATTGCATGGCAGGGTAAGATGTGTATGAGGACAGATAGGTCACGTTATATAGGGGGGGCTTCAAGATGGATGAATATATTGTATGTGTAGAAGCACATACACAAACTCCTATATGGTAGGATGAGAGGTAGGTTAAAAGGACATGTTTCACAGTTCAGGTATAAGGGGGTATTTCATACGGACTGGGTTCTTCAAGATGGACGAGGGCTAAGTGGTAGTGTTAGTTGATAAATAATATATATTAGCATGATCAACTTACCATTGACTTCGACATCTCAGTGTTTACTATGTGGGAATTTATAGTACATACTATACTTATATTTATGTTCCTTAAACATGGCACACGCATGAACTTATCCTGCCATGTAAGTGTGTTATAAGTGAGGACAGACAGGTCCATTGGTCAGTGAAAGTGGGAAGGCCTTCAAGATGGATCAAAGATGTATGGTATACGTAGTACTATAGCCATTGTAGCCCCCCCCCCTCAGAGAATTAGTATTAATTTATATATATAAAAGGTTCATACAGAGATACATATCATGTTTACTGAGATTTATATCTGGTATGTATAGTTATCTTAACATGGCACACACCCCAATAATATTACTTGCCTGTCATTTCTTAATGATTTCTAGCTATTTATCTATTATCTTTAGTTTTAATCTTTTTTGAATGGATGTACAATTTTCCTTACTGTTCTCTATGTGTTGTTGCAATGCGGAATTTCCCCATTGTGGGACTAATAAGGTTCTATCTTAATCTTATGTCCAGAGGCCAACTGTCACGATGGACGATTGTCACCAAATGAGACCAGACCCCCTGCTCATCTTCCTGCTTTCTGATCCTTGTGCCATTTTGAGCATGGCTGTTTTGAGGCTTCCTCCCCAAAAATGTGTCATTTGTACCAATGTTTGAGTTTTACTGTGTGTGTTAAGCTAATGCAATTCTGACAACCTTTTTGATTTTGGCAGGTTTGTGTGTATGTATTTTATAGTACATCTTATGTTGCTCTCCTAAGCGATTTACCCTTTAATTTTGAGGTATCGCAGGTTTGTACTGTATTGGAGAATACAGCTGAGCTCATTGAAACTCATATGTGAACTTTCTCTTGCAGATTTTTGTGTACTATATTATGACTAACAGCCCCTTTATTTTCATTTTCTCTTTGCATGTGTTCTGAAGCTACTAACACTAATATCACTCACTAACATCGGTGCACAAGCACTGGGCGGTGGGTTTAATCCAGCCACAAAGGGGCACTGTGTGTCCCCTTTGTGCCAGTCCCAGCCTGGATAAATGGAGAGGGGTGCTTCAGTGTAAAACCTAAATCTTCTCTCGGTCTTTGTGCAACATTCTTGTGATTCAGTGTAAAA